>JAUESO010000533.1:0-436085 GCA_030914385.1 Drosophila antonietae | reverse complement strand
CCCCTTCGCCCCCAATTTGGGAAAAACGCATTTCAAATACTAGAGATTTACAATTTACCACATATGTAGATTTAGATACTCTTGATCTACTCTGAAAATTTCATGAAGATCGTCCATTTAGAAATGGAGTTATAAGCGTCCAAAGTTCAGCCCACCCCCAAGCCACGGCAGCAACTGCGTAGTTAGCAGAGCGCGCGCTTATAAGTGCGTAAAGAAGAAAAGTATCACTTTTTTGCAGGGTTCAGGGGATTTCGTAGTCGAGCAGTCTCGACTAGAGCCTTCTTACTTGTTTCTATTGTGTTTACCAAACTTATTAAATGATCAATTGCAATTATTCGGAACATTATAATATGAAAAAAAAAAAAAAACTGCTATGAGAACGTTTGCTTGACATTTTTACGAATCGTCTTCACGTTTCAAATAAAATGAGCAAACTAAAGTAAGTCCAATGAGAGAACAACGAAATTTCGCACATGAAGCGACAAACAGGCGCCATGCATAATAGTCTGCGAGACCTAACGGTAGTTTAACTTACAGCAAAATCAATAATTACGAAATACAAGAGGTTACGAAACGAAATTACGAATTATAAGAGGTTTCGAAACGAATTATAAGAGACAAGGTCATGACCGAGCATGCAGAAAAATTACGAATTAACGATGGGACCAAAATGTATGGGATTTTTACGAATTAACGAAGTTTTTTCAAGGGACCAGCAGTTTCTTACGAATTATTGAGGTTTTCGATTTAGCGGGGTACGAATTATCGAGACTCGACTGTAGTATAATATTTAAGTGTGTTCGACTTACGTCTCTCGTATTGCTTAGCTCGTAACCTTGAAGATCCAGAAGTAGTTCTTTTGTTATCAATTATCAATGAAAATAGGAGTTGGTATTGAAAGCATACTCTAGGGATGATAACTAAAAATGCAAAATTTTGATTATAGCTTCTAAATAACAGTACACAGGTTGTAAATAGTCACATAGTAAAGAGCTGTATTTACTGTATACATATATAATAGTAATAACTTGAAAAAGAGTAAAAAGCAATCCCAGGCAGGCCTATGCATCCTTTGTCAGCCAAATTTCAATGCATTCAAACATTTATTTTATATGTGTAATAGAATTTTTTCGCATTTGTTAAAATAGCTTTGCATTGTTGCATTTCCACCCTTGATTAAGATTAGCATTTACATAACAATAATCAAAATAAATTTATAATACTACCTCCTATTTGCTTTTATATATATGTATATATATATATATATATATAGACAATGGCAGCCACAAAACGAAATGCTGGACTCACTTCAGCCGTGCCCCGGGCAACGCTCAACGATGAAGAACTGGTAAGAGTATTATTATGGATAATAATAATGTATTATATAAATAAAGATTAATATAGCTTGAACCTATTGAAAATGGTATTTCAGGGTATAATGGTTTTGTGGAAATATATGTGACAGGCTGAAGGAGACGTCGCAGACCCCACAAAGTATATATATTCTTGATCAGAACAACAAAATAAGTGGATATAGCCCTGTCCGTCTGTCCGTCCGTATGAACGTCAAGATTTCGGAAACTACAAAAGCTAGAGAGCTTAAGTGAATGAATATTATCGATAAAAAATTGAAAATTCTTTTAAAATTTTTACGTTTTTTGAGCATAACTTCTACCCCGTTTGAGCTAGAGACATAAAATTATATATTTAGGTATATATTCGTATCGAGCATAGTGGTTTTGTGCAATTCACATGTTGAGCAAATCATATTATTTCAGATTTGGTTTTGGATATAGGCAGGCATGGATATAGACTGGACTAAACAGTATAATTTCATATTTTACATTTTTCGCCTAATTTTCTACTTTGTTTTTAGAAAATGCATGTCTATAAGAAGGCTCTACAAGCGCTTATATATCCAATATCATCGACGACTCCGCATAATTTTGTACTTTGGACGGCTACCTCTCCAACTTACTGCTATGAGTGCGAAGGCCTACTGTGGGGCATTGCAAGGCAGGGAGTGAGGTGCACAGAATGCGGGGTTAAATGCCACGAGAAGTGCAAGGACTTATTGAATGCTGACTGTCTGCAGCGTAAGTCGAGCTTGCATTCTTTATTTTTCAAAGACTTGACGTTTGTGTTCGTAGGTGCCGCTGAGAAAAGTTCCAAGCATGGGGCGGAGGATAAGGCTAATTCGATAATTACAGCAATGAAAGATCGGATGAAGGAGCGGGAACGTGAAAAGCCGGAAATATTTGAGTTGATCAGGTAACGATTTAAAATAATCATCACTCATGGCTGGTGCGGATATTCAACTCATCATCTGTATGTAATTATGCATAAGGATACTTAACTTGTCTTTCAATTGGATAGTGTCACGATTTCTAGTTATATATTTTCTAATGATTGTTGCTGTGATCGCTTTTTCATTCACACGAATCAAACGATTTTCAAATCGACATACTCCGTTCATTATCGGTTCCCCAATAAAGTAATTGTTCCTTTGATCATTTGTCCCTTAATAGTTGATATTGAATAGGGATTTTTTCATTCAATGCGTCATTCAATAATATCAAATGATATTTAATTTCGATTTAAACCGTCTTTCAAAAAAAAAAAAAAAAAAAAATTCGCCCCCCTCACACACTGTACTACATACCCATCCATATATAACCTATTTAGAGCCGTGTTCAGCATTGAGGAGAAGAGCCATACTGGCCATATGAAGGCTGTGAAGCAGAGCGTCCTAGATGGAACCAGTAAATGGTCGGCCAAAATAGCAATCACAGGTTTGATACTCAACATCAAAGTGAAAATGTGGTTTAACGCCATTCACAAAAAAAAAAAAATTGCATTGTTCTCTTACTAATTGTGTATATGAATGTATGTATTTGCTATTTCGATTTCAAAATCTACCATTTTAAGTATATTTATATATTATTTATCGGTGTGAATGTTAAATTACTGGTATGTGTGCATGTATGTATGTATGTATGCATTTTTTTAAGTTATTCGTTCAAATACACAAGCATCATATACCATATAATCCATATTGATTATATGGGCAAATACATTCATAAAATGTACTTACATAAATGTCTGTGTGCTTGGGAATTTTTCGTGCGTAAGTGTAAAAGTATGCTATTTATATTCTGTAATTCTTCCTATATATGTAAGATAATAATTAACACAGGACATTCATAGAAACAAATTATCAAATATTGTTTGTTAAATTTGAGTTCTGACTCGAAGATAAAAAGTGTCCCCTTGTTTCATTCAATACTTTTGTGGACTGATAAATACGACGAATTTATATTATTAATTCCATGGGCTATAATATACACAACCTTTATTATGGATGGATTTTCCAGCGCACCAGCCTAGCAAAAAAAAAAAAAAAAAAAATACATAAGTAAGACTTTAGTGTTAAGTTTTTTAGTGGTAGGCATTTTTTTATCATACGTATATGTTCAAAAATCAATTCCAATTCAAATTCCAATTCAAGGATGACATTCGGTGTGGATCCAGATACACACATAGATTCATTAGAACAGGCTGAGCACGCAACTGTTGAGGGAACATCTAAATGGTCATGCAAATTAACAATTACAGGTACACAGACAATTCCGAAGTGATATTTGCGACTATATCTTATGATTTATAAACTAATAATAATAATTACATATATATGTATATATATATTATATATATATATACTCTGTACCCAAAACTATAAGCACTATAAATAGTATTGCATTATACATAAATTAAACTACAAATTAATGATGAAATAAATAATTAGGTTATTATTATCATTCATATTTATTAAATTTTATACAATTAAATTATAAATTGAAACTTACGCAGATTAAAGATAGTTAAATTCAAACTGTCTGTCCATCTGATATAGGACACTTCGTAAGAAGTTACACCGAATTTTTATTTTTGTTACAATAGCTGTAGTATTTACATATACAATTTTTTTTTGTATTATTGGAAACTTAATATTAATTAACTTGGATACAGAGTAGCGGCGAGTCGAGTGCCATCGACTAGATTATTTTTTTACCCTGATATTTAGTTCGTTTTTTCACCAGTTCAATATTTCATTAGCGGTCCTCTTTTTTGACACATTTTTGAAGTATATCCCATTACCACAGTAAATAATACAAAATACCTAAATAATCGACTTGATTATATACAGTGTCCTCCATTTTTCCTTCAGTATTCATATTACAGATTCTCCATATATATTCTGAAATTAAAATTTGCAAATTTTCGCCAAATAGCATGAGTTCCCTTAAGATCGTTTTTAACCTTACATATCATAGGAAAGATTTAGGATTAATTTTGTTAAAGTGTCGTTTCGAACTCTATATCAAACACTGAAATTTTTGACTGTACACCATGATATTGTTGTTACTAATGTAATTGGAACTGATTTAAACACAAAAAACCCACTTTTATCATAGACAGGAACGCAATTATTCTTCTATTTGTATTTAATACAGAGTACAGGCTCAAATACTCCTAATATGTGTAATAACTCCTATATATAGTTAGATAAATATCTTTCTCTCTCTCTCTCTTTCTCTCTCTCTCTCTCTCTCTCTCTCTCTCTCTCTCTCCATACCTGATTTTCGCTCAGTATCACTATACCCATTGAAAGTGGGAATTCAGGTTCGTCTGTCCGTCTGTCCGTCTGTCCGTCCGTCCGTCTGTCCGTCTGTATGAACGTCGAGATATCGAAAATTTCACATGAACACTCGTATGTTAGTTACGCAGTACGAGTTTATTCTGTTTTTCCGATAACTCATCTCATTTCCAAATTATCGAAAAAATTTGAAAATTCGTTTACATTTTTATAGGTTTTTTGAGCATAACTTCTATACCGTTTTAGATAGATATTATAGATACGCAGATTTTGTAATTTTTAGATTTTGGATGCCACGCCCCCCTCGCCTTCAATATGCAAAAAACTCATTTCAGATACTAGAGAGTGCAATTTGGCAAAGAAACACATTTGAATGCTATTTATATATTCCGAAAGTTCCATGAAGGTCATCCAACTAGAAATAAAGTTATAACCGTCCAAAGTATAGCCCGGGGTGGTTGGGCACGGCACCAACTGCGCGGTTAACAGAGCGTGCGCTTTTACGTGCGTAAAGAAGAAGAGTATTTGTATTTCTTTTTGCAGGGTTCTATTAGAGCAAGAAATTTGGAACATATATTCATATATGTGAATCATAGTGTATAAATTTTCCCGATCCGACCGCCAGGGCCGTGGAAAACTCTTGCGCCCATAGGCCAGTAATCATAGTAGATGATGAGCTAAAGAGTTGCAATTTGGAACGTATACTCGCGGTGACAACCAAAGTGGCGAATATATCTACGCCCATTGGGAGCGTGGCAAATCGGAAAAAACGTAGCTTCTACAACGTAGCAACAAAGCTAGAACGCTGAAATTGATTTAATGTTATGATTCTATGAAGATCGATCAAAGAATTATATGTCTACGCCCATTGGGGGCGTGGCAAATCGGAGCTGAATATATAGTGATTTTTCAAATTGTGCAATATTTTGAACACTATTGACACTAGAGACGTGAAATTTGGCAGGTATACTCGGGTTGACAACCCAAGATCAATAAACTATGGTAGATAGCTCTGAGGCGTGGGAAACCGCAAAAGTTTATATCTCCTACAGTTTTAGAGCGAGAAATTACCCTGTAATTTTCACATTTTTGAAGTGTAAGCAACCAAATTTTTCAGTTATGTTAGCCTCAGCTCTTTCTAAGAACTGGCCAAAAGTTATGCGTCTACGCCAACTGGGGGCGTGGCAAATCGGCAAAGAAGTTTGTTGTGGCCAACTGCATAATTCATGCATACAAACAGCTTAGTAGTAATTGCTAAGATGGCAGAAAGCATTTTAACATAAATATAAAAAATATTAATGATTTAAAAAAAAAAAATAATAATAAAATTGATAAGTTTTCGATTAATAAACGATTAGTTGTAGGGTCGTGAAGAGAATTTTGCATTCTCTTGGGTTATATCAAGTTTTATTTATTTTTTTTTTCATTTTAGAACACTTTTAATCGATATACAAATAGTTTTTATGCATTCCTTTCAGATGTTTCTTTCATAGTTACGATTTGAATATATCAAATTAATTGAGTTAACAAGTGCGAGCTCGCTATTTAACTATAAGTCACAATTATATTTAGTATGTACTTTTATAAACTATTTCAGAGTTCTTATAAAGGTTTGTTAATGATAATGATGGTATAAATTCAATTTAACATAAGCATTCATTCTGAGCTATGAAGCAGACAGTAGGAATGGCTTCAGTTTTGCTAGTATCTGGTGCGGTATCGAACCGTCCTTTGTAGAGCTCCCACTTGTTGAACACAAAAGAAAAAATTAGATTAACAATGCATACTCAACTATCTACATAAATATTTCCTAAGTAATAAATAAATGGTTCTTTGAAATAAAAATAATATAATTTAAACAAAAATTTGTTGTTGAAGATTTGCATGCCCAGTCAGTCCAATATTTTTTATGTGTGTCGCTTAATGGATCAATACAAAGCAAATACACTTTATTATTCTCATTCACGAAGTGAATATATATCTACGCCACAGCAAAACTCAAAAGTTTATATCTCCCCCATTTATAGAGCTTCAAGAATCAAATCAAATCAAGAATCAATCAGTTACTGATGATGTTATAAATTAGGGACAACTCGGAAATAAAGCGTTTGCGCCGTCAATGAGTATTTTGCAATCGGTATTAGCCGACTGTAAATTTCTTACTTGTTTAATCTATTAGAAGTTATCAAGAGTTTCACTCTATAACCGCAGCTTTTCATTTTAAATTACAGTATATGCTTTTATGTTCTTATGTTTTTATGTTTTCCGACTTCCAATAAGTCCCCTGAGTCTCTCTTTCTATCTTAAAAAACATTCCCTGTCTCTGTCTCCATGTCTCCCTCTCCCCCACCCTTCACTCTCATATTAAGACTCATATATAATAGGTTTCGACAAAGATTCTGGAACTTGAAACTATGTAATTGTGAATTACGTAATTGTGTTAGATTCCGATAAACTGTCAATAAAATGTGCAATTGATGACGCATATTTATACGAATATTTATATGTACTCTATACCATATTTTGCACGCTTAACAATTTTTTCTCGAAATTTCCTTGATTTAGGAAGGATTTTATGTTTTATTCGCATGAAATCCGGGATCTTCATAATTATAATTATATATATACATATAAATAAATATATATATATATATATATACATATAAATAATATATATATATATATATATATATATATATATATATAATTATAAATATGTATTATAATTATGAAGATATCGGATATTGTGTATATAGCCAGCTATTCTGTATGTGTGTATGTATTTCTTGTACTATTAATTTTTTCAGTCCACCTTTAATGTTATGCATAAATGTATTTGTACATAATAAAAAACAAAACCAACTTCTCACAATATTTGTGCCGTTGCAATTTGTAGTTTAGATTGTGATAAAAGTGTAATTTGGTCAGAATCTGTTGGCCTAAATGCCAAACTGAACTGTCTAAACACTTTTATTGCGAGCTGTTTTCTTAAGAATAAATAAAAGATGAGTAACTAAAAAAATACCAACTTCCGTTTTTTTCTCTTCTTCTTTCTTCCTTGATTAACAAAACTGGACAACCTATAAAAAAATTAAAAAAAATAATAATTTACAATTTACAATTGGAAAACGTATATTGAAATATACCAATCGATAATGTCAAATCAAAACAAAATCAAATATCTATATTCGGTACTATTCGTTTCAAACCTCGATAACATACACAAACACACACATACTTTTAAATTTGAACACGTTGCATAACACATCGTATGCCCAACACAATCTACGTTAAAAACAACAACACTCCGATGGGAAAAACAATTGACAACATATTAACATTAATTGGGGTTTTTCTGGTTCTGAAACAAATGAATGCCAATATATATATTTACAAAATGTTTCCAACAACTGATCTGACCTCAACTGTACAGTGATTTGTGCTCAAGGCCTGATAGCGAAGGATAAAAGCGGTACGAGTGATCCATATGTGACGGTGCAGGTTAGCAAGGTGAAAAAGCGTACACGCACAATGCCCCAGGAGCTAAACCCTGTGTGGAACGAGAAGTTTCACTTGTGAGTATCTTTCAATGTATTTCCGCTTTCTTTGAATTGTCAATCTTTGTATATAAATGTATGTATGTGTAATTCGTATAAATACGTACTCCCACAATTGTCATTGTATGTACATACTACCAACACGAATAGTACTTAAATAACACATGCACTGTCTCTCTCTCTCACTCTCTTTCTCTCTCTAATACTATCTCTAATTCTTAATAATTATCTATATGTGTATGTGTAATCTAATGTATGTATAATTACTTTTCACTCTCTGCCTATCTCGCTCTTCCTCGATTTCTTGCCGCTTCCACCTGTGAATATGTGTGTGTAACAGCGTTTGAGTGTTATATTTAAATATTTTATGTACATACATACATGTCGACACAAGAGCGTTACTTAAAATAGTGTGCATTATAAGTATGAGTGTATATGTATTTGTTCTCAACAAATATGTTATACATGCATACATAAGGACACGCGCTCTTGTAGATATGCTTAAGTTGCCTGTCTTGGTTGTTGGCCTTTGCTCCTTTTATTTCAGCACTATTGTTGCCCTTTCTCTTCATCTATTCCATCATTCATAAATACATGAATGTATAACAATATACATATACATAGATAGTCGCATACATGGAGGCGAGAAGCTGTGTTAAGTTTCAACTGCTATTTTTATTTTGTTATACCCTAAGCCCATTGAAAATGGGAAATCACGGTATAATCGTTTGGTTAAAAGTATGTAAAAGGCAGAAGGAGGCGTGGCAGAACCCATAAAGTACATGCATATATTCTAGATCGGGCTGACGAGCTGAGTCGATATAGCCATATCCGCCTGGTCATCTGCTCGTATGTTTGAACGCGTCGATTTCAGAAGATATAATAGCTAGAGACTTCATTCTTTTTGTATTAGGCCGTATATTGCACACGCAGTACGAGTTTAGTTTCAGAAATAATAACTCGTAAATTTCCAATTACAATGTATGTACAATTTATCGAGAATCAGTTATAAAATTATATCTCATTCATCTTTAGTGTTAGAGTCTCCAAGTCTTCAGGATATACATAGATACTAATTTAATACAGTTTCGGTTTTGAATATAATTTCCATTTCGGATACCGACACAAATTCGCCCCCACCCCTCAAATTTGGACTTGCAATTTGAATGCTATTTTTATACTTTGTTCCCAAAGGGAAAAAAGTATATTGGGTTTGTGCAATGTCCGTCCGTCTGTCCGCATGAACGCAATATTTTTCGGCGCTATTAGAGCTAGAGACTTGTAATTTTAAACATATACTTATATATGCTCCCGAATTATAAAGTGTAAAAATTTTCCCGATCCGCCCACTAGGGGCAAATCGGAAAACTCTTCCGCCCATAGGCAAGTTATCATACTAGATGATGAGCTAGAAAGTTGGAATTTGGAATGTATACTCGGGGTGACAACCCAAGTTCAAAAAGCTATGGCGGATATATCTGCGCCCATTGGGGGCGTGGCAAATCGGGAAAAACGTATCCTCTACACCGTTAAAGCTAGAACGCTGAAATTTTGCATGCGAGTTAATGTTATGATTCTAAGAAGATCGATTAAAATGTTATATGTCTACGCCCATTGGGGCCGTGGCAAATCGGAGCTTTAGAGCTAGAAGCTTCAAAATTGGATGGTTGAGTTACTAATGTTCGCCTCTATCGATGACCCAAAATAATATATAATTTTTCAGCTTCTTTGGAGGCGTGGCATATCGAAAAATACCCTGTACTTTTCGCATTTTTGGAGTGTAAGCAACCAAATGTTGCAGTTATGTGAGCCTCGCCTCTTTCTAAAAACTGGCCAAAAATTATGCGTCTACGCCCAGTGGGGGCGTGGCAAATGAGCAAAAAACTTTGTTGTGGCCAACTGCATAATTCATGCATACAAACAGCTTAGTAGCAATTGCTAAGATGGCAAAAAGCCCTTTAACATAAATATATAAATATTAATAAATTTTAAAAAATAAAATTTATAAGTTTTCGATTAATAAATAAAAAGTTTCCAGCTGGATTCGAACCCAGGTCTTTTGAAAATCACATGTAATCGTTAGCTAAACCTAAATAAATTCACAGCTGATCAGCTGACCAGCTGATCAGAAGCTTGTGACAAAACAAAACAATACAATCGCAATTCTTGCAATATGTATACACACTTGGATGTGTATACACGTACAAACATCTGTGTACACATACATACATAAGCAGTTTTAGTTTTTGCTTAAATGCACATTCATATGCGTATGTTTATAAATTATTATCAATTGGCAAATATAAAAAAAAATTAACAAATAATAATTTTGAAAAAAAAGTTTTCTGCGGGATTCGAACTCACGCACCTAGGTATAGCTTGCATAGCGCTCACCAGCAGCGCCACTGCCCTGATATGAGATGTGTTGACTAAAACCAAATAAGCCATTGCTAGAGCGTCTCTGACAAAACTAAAGTAACGATCGAAAATTTCCCAATTCAGTCACAATTCTTAGAATATTCTGGCATGCAAACTTTTGTATGCATATGTACATAGAAAATTGTGCGTATACTCGTATAGTGTGTACATGTGTAAATCTGTATGTATGTACATATGTATAGGAAAAACGTTTGTTGTTTGCCATATACATATGCTAATTGTCGAAATATTTCGTTAATTAAATGTTTATTAAATAAATAAGATGCACCTATGGGAACAAAGTATTTCACAGTTAGTTGCGCCTAACTGCAACGTTCTTACTTTTTTTTTTTAAGTTGCATGAATATCGTCCATCTTATAAGATCCAAACACGACCCACGATTTCTTTTCAGGGTTCAGGGTATCTGGTAGTAGAGTATTTTTACTTGTTATACCCGGAACTCATTGAAAATGAGAATTCAGGGTATAATGGTTTTGTAAAAATGTATGTAGCGCGAAAACCAAGTCGATATAGCGCTGACAAAAGCTAGAGAACTGAAATTTCACATGAATACTCCTATGTTAGTTACGCAGTACGAGCTTATTGAAATTCGTATACTTTTTTTTTGAACGTTTTGAGCTTAACTTCTACACCGTTTTAGATAGAGACTTCAAATCTATTATGGATATGCAGATTTTGGATACCACGCCATTTTCGCCCGAATTAAAAACAATGCATTTCAAATACTAGGGACTTGTAATTAGACAAATAGCCACATCTAGAACTGGAGTTATAAGCGTTCATTCTATGCCTCTTAGATATATACATATGTACATATGTATGTATGTATGTGTTTGGGGGCTTTGTTACTAATTTAATAATAGTATATATGTATGCACATAAATTTACATTCCATATGCATTGGTGAAGTGGATTCGAAAATCTACAAGTTCGAACAAATCAAAGACCGTTCATTCACAATCCCAAGGTCAAGGCCCATAAAAACAACTGCAAATAAATGACCACTTCTTCCAAATTATGATTTCAAACATAAAGCGCATTAAAGAAATAACTAATTTTAATGAAAGATCTACGACTTATTCTTCTCTTCTCTTCTATTGTTTCATTCCTGAACCAACTTTCGCATCCAATCATCGTCTAGTATAACATGTACAATTTGTGTTTATTTCGAATTATATATGTATTTAATAATTTATTCAGAACTCATGGAAGATTCCAGTCTATGAATAATTTGTCTATTTTCTTGAATTCTATTGAATTTTTCTATATGTATACATATAACCTCCGTCGGCCTTAAATTTCGAATATTTGTCTCAAGACATGAAACTGCCATTGCTGGTCTGGTTGTTTAATAATTGAAACTATATGACAAATGTATATAAAAGTAATGTGCCTAATATGCACATACATTCATATCCTTATACTATTATTCTAATATCATATAATATGTTTAATGAATTTTACTATGAACTCGTAAGTATAATAATAAAAAAAAAAAAAGGATAAGTTAAGAAATCTTTATCAAATTTTTCGAAAAGCTAAAATTTTACATTTTGAAGTTAAGATATAATTGCTCAATCTTCAATATACATTCTCTAACGGCATATGTGCTTTATGCTTATTTCATATAACTCATACAACTATATTACATATTCGTATACTCTATAATTAATGTCTATGTCTATGCATCAGATATTTTAACGTATACATATGTTTATATCCAAATAGATGTAGATAATATTTAGAAATGAGAAAGAAGAGTCATTTTAATGAGAAATTTCTCTCTCGAATATATTATGTTTTATTTTTACTTAGTCCCTCCTGTCTTCACTGTGCACTGTATTATAAGAGCAATAAAAATATAAAATGTATTATATAGTAAAACCATATATGCTTGTAATATATATATATATTTATATATATATATATATATATATATATATATATATATATATATATATATATATATATATATATTTGCATGCAAATTATGTATAAGCACAGTTATCTGTAGGTTCTATATAAATTCTATAATGGCATATGCTTATCTCGATTTACTTTATAATAACCTAAACTGTTTTAGTTAGTTAAAATTTATTTGGCGATCATCATCTAAACTGCCCAGATAAATATAGACAAATTAATATATTAAAAAAAAAAAACAAGTAAAAAAGCTGTACCATTAAAAATGGGAAATCAGGGTATAATGGTTTTGTTAAAAGTATGTAACAGGCAGAAGGAGGCGTGGCAGTACATATATTCTTGATCAGGCTGACGAACTGAGTCGATATAGCCATATCCGCCTGTCCATCTGCTCGTCTGTTTGAACGCGTCGATTTCAGAAGATATAAGAGCTAGAGACTTCATTTTTTGTGTTAGATTCATATATTACACGCCAAGTACGAGTTTGTTTCAGAAATCCGATAATTCGTATAATTCCAGAGTTATCGATAAAACAATTATCGACAACCAGTTATAAAATTATATCTCGTTGATCTTTAGAGTTAAATATCAATATCCTGATCATAATCTGAAAGTTTGATTATGATTGTCAGTCTAGACGCCTGCACACACAGGCGTACAATCGTAGATCAGCGTGTGTGTGTGCGTGTTTTTGCATGAATAGCTTATTACTCGTGCAGAATCGAATCGAAGTATTCTTGGAATATTATTCGTTCAAAGAAGGATTCAGAGGATCTCGCAGTCGAGCAGTGTCGACTAGAGCTTTCTTACTTGCTTATTTTGGCACTCAAAAGGGTCAAGAATGATCCCTGGGCAACTTACTGTCTGGATACCTGATTCTGACTTCAAAATTTATACCTGTGACATGAATAGTTAAAATTTGTTACAAAAATAATCAGAATGAGCAAGTTTTCAAAAGCTACTTACGTAACGGGCACTTACGCTCTCTGCAATCTACTCAATGCACAAGTAAGCATTTGCCATCCCATGAAGCATAATAATTGATTCTGTTCCGTATCTTGATATGCATTTCCATATCATAACATAGGGCGTGTGCTAGTGGCAACACAGCAGTTTTCGAAAAATCGTTCTTCGCTTTCCCACCAAACTTTCCAATATGATTAAATTTTAACTCATTACCATTCAGATTGACCTCAATTTCGTCTATTTTTATCCAATTTAGGCGTGTTTTCTTCATTGTCTTGTAGAAAAGAGCTTTCTTGGTTAGTTCTTTGCTATTAAACCCAGATCCTTGATAGTTCGAGTCGAAATTTGCAATATTTACAGCAGCATTTTTGGGCTCGTTTTCATAATACGAATCTCCCGTTCATTTGTGCAACTTTTTCTGAATGATCCTTTCATCTTTGTATATAATTCATTTGATGCTTGCTCGTGCTTACAATTTGTATATATGTCTTATGCATCAAATTCCCTGTATTCAATGTACACTATATTATAAGATATATATATATATATATATATGATATACATATATATATAGTATATATATATATATATATATATATATATAGATATATATATATATATATATATATATATATATATATATATGCGTGTTACTATACAAATTATTAACGGGATATGCAGCGAGTGCCACAACTCTTCAGATCGTATTAAAGTTCGAGTTTGGGATGAGGATAACGATCTTAAGTCAAAATTGCGACAAAAGTTGACGCGCGAATCGGATGACTTCCTTGGGCAAACAATAATCGAGGTCCGAACTTTATCTGGTGAAATGGACGTGTGGTATAATTTAGAGAAACGCACCGACAAGTCTGCTGTATCGGGTGCAATAAGACTTCATATCTCAGTTGAAATAAAGGGTGAAGAGAAGGTAGCACCTTACCATGTCCAATATACTTGCTTGCACGAGAATCTCTTTCACTATCTGTGTGAGGAAAATAGCGGTATGGTAAGTGATAAAATTTACGAATTCACAAGGCTTTTGCCAAATATATTTGATATATTATATAGGTAAAGTTACCCGCCCAAAAAGGCGATGATGCGTGGAAGCTTTACTTTGATGAAATTCCCGAAGAAATTGTCGATGAGTTCTCAATGCGTTATGGTATCGAAAATATATATCAAGCAATGACTCATTTTCATTGCCTCTCCGCAAAGTATCTCTGCCCGGGAGTTCCAGCCGTCATGAGCACCTTATTAGCGAATATTAATGCATATTATGCCCATACAACCGCCTCTTCTGCTGTTTCAGCCAGCGATCGCTTTGCAGCGAGCAACTTTGGAGTACGTAATTCCCGATCATAACATTTATATATGCGTAATATAATTTAATCAATGTAAATTTCTTTAGAAAGAAAAATTTGTAAAATTGCTAGATCAGCTGCATAATTCGTTAAGAATTGATCTGTCAATGTACAGGAATAATTTCCCTGCTTCAAGTCAAGAAAAGTTAATGGATCTTAAGTCAACAGTTGATCTTTTGACCAGCATTACATTTTTCCGCATGAAGGTAAGTTTACATCAAAAGCATATAAATATGCATATATATATATATATATATATATATATATATACCAAACTATAGTATACTAAATTTAATGTATATCGTATTTATGATAGGTACAAGAGCTATCTAGTCCTCCGAGAGCAAGTACAGTTGTGAAGGATTGCGTGAAAGCTTGTCTTAGATCCACCTATCAATTCCTCTTTGAGAACTGTTACGAGCTCTATAATAGGGAGTTTCAGGTAATTTATATACATATTTTTCTTTGTTTCAATGAGCCATTTTCAGAGTTAGCTATAAAATGATTAGCTTCCGCATGTCTCATATTTGCCGTTCTTTATGTGGGTCATAATTTCATTCATTCATTGTCAGGTGGATCCAAACGAAGCGAAACGTGATACCGATGACCATGGCCCAAAACTAGATAGCGTTGATTTCTGGCATAAGCTTATTGCATTGATTGTATCTGTTATTGATGAAGACAAGAATAGTTATGGGACAGTGCTCAATCAATTCCCCCAGGAATTGAACATTGGACAGGTACATTGTTCCATCCAGAAAGTTTACACATGTTATAATACTAATGAATATTTTTGCTTGTAATTTAGCTATCGGCAGCTACCATGTGGGGCCTTTTCGCCGTGGACATGAAGTACGCGCTTGAAGAGCATGAGCAGCATCGGCTTTGCAAGTCATCTGCTTACATGAACTTGCACTTTCGTGTCAAATGGCTATATAGTAACTATGTTAAGGAGGTGCCACCCTATAAGGGAGCTGTCCCGGAGTATCCTGCTTGGTTTGAGCCATTCGTCATGCAATGGCTAAATGAGAACGATGACGTCTCATTAGAGTACCTTCATGGTGCATTTAATCGTGACAAAAAGGACGGGGTAAGATAAAGCCACTTAATTAATTAATATAAAAATAATAGTTACAAATATATATTTATATACTAAATAAATATATATCTTGTTTACTCTATCATGTAAACATTTATTAGAATTATTATTCAAATTCGTTTTTGTTCTAATATATTATTATCTAAAATTATATCCCAATTAGTCGAAACCATAGCCTTAAATATGAATTAAAAAAGTAATGATATATTGCTTATAACAGGCCTAATAAGAAGATTTCGCAGTATATGTATGTATATACCAACTAACTGAGTTGGCGAAGTATTGTCCGGCTGTCCACTTCAACTGCAAGCTATAAAGGCATTTGCCTGAGGCATACTCATTATTATATACAATTAAAAAATTAAATAATCGTAAGCAGGCTTTTTATACCCTGAGCCCATTAAAAATGGGAAATCAGGGTATAATGGTTTTGTTAAAAGTATGTAACAGGCAGAAGGAGGCGTGGCAGACCCTATAAAGTATATATATTCTTGATCAGGGTGACGAGAAAAGTTGATATAGCCCTGTCCGTCTGTCCGTCTGTCTGTCCATCCGTCCGTATGAACGTCGAGATTTCGGAAACTACAAAAGCTAGAGAGCTGAAATTTTACATGAACACTCGTATGTTACCTACGCAATACAAGTTTATTTTGTTTTTTCGATAACTCGTCCCATTTCCAAATTATCAATAAATAATTCGTTTCCGTTTTTTAGGTTTTTTGGGTATAACTTCTACACCGTTTTAGCTAGAGACTACAACTTTATAAATTTAGATAAATATTATGAATACGCAAATTTTGTAGTTTTCAGATTTTGGATGCCACCCCCCTCCGCCACCAATTTGAAAAAAACGCATTTCAAATACTAGAGACTTGCAATCTGGCAAATAGATAGATTTATATACTCTTAATCTATTCTAAAAATTTCATGAAGATCGTCCATGTAGAAATGGAGTTATTAGCGTCCAAAGTTCAGCCCAACCCACCCCCAAGCCACGGCAGCAACTGCGCAGTTAGCAGAGCGCGCGCTTATAAGTGCGTAAAGCAGAAGAGTATATCTTTTTGGCAGAGTTCAGGGGATCTCGTAGTCGAGCAGTCTCGACTAGAGCCTTCTTACTTGTTTTTAAATCTAATTGCGGGAAACATTTTTTTTTTTTTAAGTTTAAGGCTTTTTTTTTCGCTTATTTATTTACTGAGCAATTTAACATTTGTTATAGAATGTATGTACAATGAAGTGATGTTCATTGTATTGGAATTAAAAGCAAATAGTTTAGTATAAACCAAAATTTTGATGTGTAGCTTAACAGCCAAGAATTCAAATGCTGGCTGCGAAAGACTTAAATGATTTGACAAGAATAGATAAATTGCAGTCATTGCAAATGCAGTATAGCTTGACCACTCAACCAATTTGTGCTTTAAATATTTTAGTAATTGATCTGGGAGTTATGGGAAGGTTCACAATATAAAATGTATCAATCATTATTAGAAACGTTTTTTGTATAACTTTGCTTTCGATATTGGTGATACAAAACATAACCTTCTCATTAACGAATCAACTTATATAAGTGAAGAAGAAATGCTGCCGTGACTAAGAGTTGCCAAAAAAAAAAAATAAATAAATAGTAAGTAAGATAGCTCTAGTCGACACTGCTCGACTGCGAGATCCTCTGAATCCTTCTTCGAACGAATAATATTCCAAGAATACTTCGACTCGATTCTGCACGAGTAATAAGCTATACATTATACTTGGGTAAATCTAGCTCATTGAGGTGAGCCAGCTCACTCGCTCTTTTTTGTGAAGTGAGCCAACTCACTCATATGGCTCAGTGCACTAACCATACAACACATAGACTAGACAACTAGAACAAACTTTTTCCACGGACCAGAATATGAGCCAAGCGACCGCTCAACTTCGTATTTGTTCGGTTTGGGCAATTCAGGGTTGGGCAGTCAAAATATGAAACGACGAATTCAGTGCGATGTAAGCGCTCAACCGGCATGGTCGCGTTTCATATGAGTACATTCTGTGTGCTATTTTTCTTTACTCTCCCTCTCTCTTTTTTCTCTCTCTCTCTCTCTCTCTTTTTTCTCTCTCTCTCTCTCTCACTCTATGCTCTATGTTGGTCCCTACCACTGTTAAAAGACTCAGTAGGTTACGCAAAGAGCAGTTCCGTTATTTTTGATGTTAACTAACAGACCCCATGTGACGTCACACGGTCCTAAGTGGGCTATGTTATTCAATTGGATACTTGGCGGGCACTGGGGCAAAGATCCTCCAAGTGCTCATAAGTAACCAAAATAAGTTGTTTTGCAATGAATTCGAATAGTAAGAATCATAAAAATTATCAATTCTTACTTTTATTTACTTAAATTACGAAAACTGTGAGGACTTCTGGCAGCAGCAAAAGCACTTCCCAAATGGGTACTACGTCCGAAAAAATTACCAAAAACGCATGATTTTTTTAATTTTCGCCATTAGCATTGTTCATAAATATCAATATAATTCAATATTCAAATAGAGTACATGTAGAAGTCATATCAGGTAAGCTGCTGCTCTCACCTGCTTCCATGTCAAGAAAAAAAGCCCAAAGACCGAAATAAAATGTATGTATTAATTAAGAAACCCAAAAAGGACTGAGAGTATAAGTAGTCAAACATACAAAAATAGATAATCTGGCTGAACAAGCCATCAGAAATCTTGGTAGAAGCTAACAATGCCGCACCCAATTTTTGGCCAACAAATTTTGAATATGATGAATGAATATAATAGATATAATGATGTGGATTGATGGGAAACGATTAGTATATGTTAATACTAGTTACTTTTGTAATAAAAAGTAATTTAAAGTAAAGTTTAAGTTATATAAGAAGAAGATATTGGCGGTTAATCGAATTACCGCCAGCAATAACTGCCTAGAAAACGGCTTAGAATACAAAATTTTCAAAAACCCTTATATTGTCAGATTCGTAAATCTATATAGAACTGAAAATTCGCAACTTGAATCGCCTTAGTTAAGTCTACTAGTTTTAAGATAGTTAACAGTGCCGAAATTTTCATACAAACTTAAGCACGGAGCACGGAGTTCTACAACACAATCAATGGATCTCCCAGTAAAATTGTTTTAACTTTAAGAAAAAAGTCAGTTATGAAGTAAAACTGATTGTTTTTTTAAGTTAATGTAATTTTTGTTATTTTTTTGTTAATATAATTTTTGTTATTTTTTTAAGTTAATATGTTTGTTATTTTGTTAAGTTTTCTTGTTATAATTTGTTATTTTTCGTTATTTTTAAATTTAAATGAAAATAAAGTATCTCTTCTTACTTGTTTATTTTAGCTTTTTAAAGTATGCTCCCAGCAAAAACAGGTTTTTGTACTCAACAAAAGTTGGCAAGACTGAGGAATATGTATATATGTATGTTGTAAGGTTAAGTTTTCTAGTAGGGTATTTCCACTAACCACACAATACTAACCATAGAGCCAAAGCCGAGCGAAAGAAATACGAAGTTGACTGGTACGTTCTCACATATTTGGGTGCGTGGAAAAACTCTGTTCTACATGTCCGGTCTATGTGGTATTTCGGTTTTTGCTAGATTTTTAATAACGGCCCCCAATTCATCCCAATCATCCCAAATGTGTAACAAAATTAAGTTCCCATAACATTGACGAACGAAACAAATACAATATTGGGAAAAATAACTTAAATTAAATTTTTTACGGCAAATAAACCAAATAAAACCCTTTTAAATTTGTATGGCGTGAAGGCTTTAACTCTAAAGATGACAGAGATAGAATTTGTTGAAATTTGTCTTTGAATGCATGTGCAATATTTGAGCCTATCACAAAAATAATGTGTTACGATGCTTTCATATCTATATCCGATTTAATTTAGAATTTAATAGAACATTCGGGCAATTAGCAAACGCTTTTCCTTATACATACACACATATAGCATTTATGTATATGCATACAAGCAAAATTCTGCTTTCTAGCATATTATAAGAATGGCGATTCAATTGTGAATTACCGTCAAAAGGCGCTATATCAGTGAAGTTATTTGGGTTTAGTTACGGTATTTTAGATAATTTCGTGAATGAGCCTAAAAAGAGAGAGAACTCTCTCTCTTGGAAAAGGTTGGTCATACACCCAGTTGGGGGAATCGTGCAGACACGTGCCTTTCTTAGTGACACACGTTAAAATGCATTAACCAATATGTCCCTTTGTGTAGTAAGAAAAAGTTAGTCGAGACTACTTGACTTGGACATACCCAGAACCCTGCGAATAACTGATATTCTAATCATCGTATATTTCTTTAGGCAGACAAATATACACATAAACGCATAAGTACGCGTTCTTCTAACGAAATTAATTATTCATATTTAATTTAATTTATACTTAACAGAGTGCATTGTTGAGACACCTCTGAAATAACAATATAAAAATATAATCGATTTTCGTTCTATCTGTATCCATCCAAATCAGTTCCAAAAGAGCAGCGAACACGCTTTGTTTTCGAATTCTGTAGTCGACGTTTTCACACAACTGACGCAATGCTTTGATGTTGTTAGCAAGCTCGAGTGTCCAGATCCAGAAATTTGGAAACGTTACATGAGGCGTTTTGCTAAAACAATCGTTAAAGTGCTAATTGCGTATGCTGATATTGTGAAAATGGAGTTTCCGGAGCATATGAGAGATGAAAGAATTGTGAGTACAATTTCCATCGAGCCGAACAACAAAGTTATTAGCCAGTTTCAGTATATACATACATAAATATATACAAATGCATTCGGAATATCTTTTTTTGTTTTTTTTTTTTGTCCTTTATTTTTACTGTGTCCATAGGCCTGCATTCTGATGAACAACATACAACAGTTGAGGGTGCAATTGGAGAAAATGTTCGAGTCGATGGGTGGGGATAAGCTGGAGGAGGACGCAGCCAATATTTTGAAAGAACTGCAGCAGAATCTTAACTCAGCTCTTGATGATTTGGCTTCACTGTTTGCCATAAGGTTTTTTGCTTTCAAGTCTCATATTTATACTAATTCATGAATTTTGTCGTTTGCAGTTTGGAGCCACGTATAACACAATCAGTACGAGAGCTTGGTGACATGCTTCTGTCTATTAAAGGGGGAAGCGGAAATCTTACAGCCGGAAATCAGGCGGTCCAGCGAAATGCAGTTGCTGTGGAGGCTGATGATGTATTGAGACCTCTTATGGATTTACTTGATGGATCTCTAACTTTGTATGCCCAGTCGTGCGAAAAGACAGTGCTGAAGCGCTTGCTCAAGGAACTTTGGAAGATAGTTATGCGAATTTTGGAAAAGACAATTGTACTGCCACCAATGACTGATAAAACTGTGAGTGCTGATGCATTGGAGCTCTGTAGCTTATCCAATATTCTATATATTCAATTTATCTATCTAGATGATGTTCAAGCATTTAACGGATAATGCGAAGAATTTGGCTTCAAACGCCAAAATAGAAGATATGGGACGTTTGTTCAAATCACATATGGCGGGCAAACAGGATGTGAAAAGTGCTCTTAGCGGCGTTATGGATATGTCAAAGGAGGTCGAAAAGAACCTATCTCCTAAACAGTGTGCCGTTCTCGATGTTGCCTTAGATACAATTAAACAATACTTCCACGCCGGTGGTAATGGGCTCAAGAAGACATTTTTAGAAAAGTCTTCAGAATTGCAGAGTTTGCGATATGCTCTTAGCTTGTATACGCAAATGACAGACACTTTAATTAAGACATTCATCTCAAGTCAGGTACACGAAGGTGAGCTCAGGCTTTGATCTATTTCCATATATTTTTACTTTGAGCAAATAACAGGAACTCATCCAAAAAATGTATGTAACAGGCAGCAGTAGTCGTTGTAAACCCTATAAGTTCTTTATTCGTCTGTCTGTTCATCGGTCCGTCCTTCTGTCTGCCCGTATATTTGAATACGTCGATTTCAGAACCGAAAAGAGGTACAGACTTTAATTTTTTGGGTCCATGTATAGCACGCGGAACTCCTTCCGTTTTATATTTTCAAGCATTTTGTTTTGAGTTATATATTGGATACCTTTTTCAAAAATTCCAAATTCATTAAATGTATAGTTAGATGAAAATGTAGCCAATATGTGAAAGAGTTTGTATTTTTACTTGTATTTCTAGACTCTGTTCCCAAAAAGGGAAAAAGAGTCTTATTGGTTTTGTGCACTGTCCATCTGTCCGTATGAACGCAATGTCCTCCTTTATCGATGACGATAATTTTTGGGGGCGAGGCATATCGAAAAATACACTGTACTTTTCGCATTTTTGGAGTGTAACCAACCAAATGTTGCAGTTATGTTAGCCTCGCCTCTTTCTAAAAACTGGCCAAAAATTATGCGTCTACGCCCATTGGGGGCGTGGCAAATGAGCAAAAAAGTTTGTTGTGGCCAACTGCATAATTCATGCATACAAAAAACAGCTTAGTAGTAATTGCAAGGATGACAGAAAGCATTTTAACATAAATATACAAATATTAATGAATTTAAAAAAAGTTAAGTTTTCGACTAATAAATAAAAAGTTTCCAGCGGGATTCGAACCCAGGTCTTTCGAAAATAATATGTAATCGTTAGCTAAACCTCAATAAGTTCATTGCTACAAACTCACAAGTCAATCACAATTCTTAGAATACTATAGCATGCAGCCTTTGTATGTATGCTTAGAAAATCGCTTAATTTGCGCGCATGCAGTATGTATACTTGTATACTGTGTGTATAGGAAAAACGTTTGTTGCTTGCCATGTACATTTGCTAATTGGCGAAATATTTCGTTTATTGAATGTTTATTAAAAAAAATAAATTGCACCCACGGGAAGAAAGTCTCTCTCAGTTGGTTGTGCCTAACTGCAACGTTCTTACTTGTTTAAATTTGTATTTAATTAGCCATTTTTTCTGCTAATAAAGATATATGTATATGCAAAGAGACTTTCTACCTATTGATTATTTTATAAATAATTAAATATCCTTCACATATTTTTCAGTTGATCCGGAAAATGCGGAAGAAAGTGTGGGTGAAATATCAGTGCAAATTGATCTTTTTTCACATCCGGGCACTGGAGAGCATAAAGTGAACGTCAAAGGCAAGTTACATTTGTACATTTTATTATATTAGATTGAATCAATGGATTTCTTTTGAAAGCCATTTATTATACCCTGGCAGAAGGAGGCGTTTCCCAGAAAGTATATATATTATTGTTCAGGGTGACGAGAAATGTTGATATAGCCATGTACGTCTGTCCGTCTGTCCGTCTGTCCGTATGCATGATCGCGTCGATTTCCGAAGATATAAGAGTTAGAGAGTTCATTCTTTTTGTGTTAGGTTCGTATAGTGCACGCGCAGTACGAGTTTGTTTCAATTTCGGTCTTTGTCAGATTTTGGATGTGAAATGTGAAAAATTATTTCAAATACTAGAGACATACAGTTTGGTTTGGCTTATTGATATGAATATCATGATCATAAGGAACACGATTGTCCGTCTAGAAACAGAATTATTAATCAAATAATTCTCGCAGCAAAACCCACGTGGCAGAGCAAGCGAGACAGCAAGACGCCTCCAATGCACACACATACATGTCTGCAAGCGTATATAATATATAGTTTGTTACGCGTCCAGAAACGAATTGAATAATTCTTGGAATATTATTCTTTCGAAGAAGGGTTCAGGAGTCTCGACTAAAGCTTTCTTTCTTGTTATACCATGAACCCATTGAAAATGGGATTTCAGGGTAAAATGGTTTTGTGAATATTTATGTATATTTTTGATCAGCACAAAATAAGTTGATATAGACCTGTCCGCCTGTCCGTCCGTCCGTATGAACGTCGAGATTTCGGAAACTACAAATTGCGTGGTTAGCAGAGCGCGTGCTCATACGTGCGTAAAGAGTTATTTTGCAGGGTTCAGGGTATCTCGTAGTCGAGCAGTCTCGACTTGCTTAAATTTATAAAATATAAAGTTAGCTTGTTAATATTTGGTGTTATTTTCTTAGTCGTGGCTGCAAATGACCTGAAATGGCAAATACCGTCGGGCATGTTCCGGCCATTCGTAGAGATAAATCTTATTGGCCCGCACCTTCAGGACAAGAAGAGAAAATTTGCGACAAAATCTAAGTCAAATAACTGGTCTCCCAAATATAACGAATCATTCAGCTTGTAAGTATTTGTCATTTTAGACTCTGTTTATTGGTTTTGTGCAATGTCCGTTTTGTGTCCGTCCGTTTGTCTGTCTGTCCGTATGAACGCAATATTTTTCGGCGCTATTAGAGCCAGAGACTTGAAATTTAAACTTTTAAGTCTCTATATTGTGTTGTGTTGAGTGCAAGAGTGCTGCGTTCACATGGATGAAAAGAATGTCTAACATATTTTAAATATTGTGATAAAATGGACATCCTTCGCATTCCTTTCAAATTGAAATATTTCCCATTTGGATGTGAATATATACGCTCTTAAAATTGGGTTCGGAAATTCCAACTAGAACAAAAGTTGTTCAACAATTCCTTTTAGATAATAAACCCAATTCACGGCGTAAAGTGCATAAGAGTAGTGAAGCACATACTAATGTATTAGTGTTTATGAGTGTGCATATATTGTTTAACAAAGCTTAACGACTAGAGAACTCTCACTTGTTTATGTATGCTATACAGTTTGTACTCAATATGCCATATATGTATAATTTGTACTCTATACTATACTTTTCTTTATATTCAATATGCTCTTTGTATTCTGCATTTATAGCACTATTGGCAGCGAAGAGCAACTCGATTTCTTCGAGCTTCACATTTGCGTTAAGGACTATTGTTTTGCCCGGGATGATCGCCTTGTAGGAGTTGCAGTAATACCATTGAAGGATATATCAGAAAAGGTCTTAATTTTCTTTTTTAATCAAAATCAAAATTTTTAATACGCACATATATATATAGGGATCAGTTGCGTGTTGGCTACCTTTGCAGCGTCGTATCGAAATGGATGAAACAGGTTGGACCATATTGCGTATACTATCACAGCGAAATAACGACGAAGTTGCCAAGGAATTTGTAAAACTTAAATCAGAGATACGTCAAGAACCGACAATGGGTACTTAAATGGACTGGATGGATTACCACAGACACCTGCACACACAAACAGAGACACGTTTATTCCGTACATATAATATATATATATATATATATATATATATATATATATATATATATATATCTAACAAGGAATCATGAGTTTATCTGTTTATGCAAACTTTTTTTGTAGCTTAACCCAACATGACTAAAATACATATAATATAATAATGTTAATACATAATAACAAACACAAACACTGTACAACAAATACAAGAACCTATAAAGGGTTGAGTTCAATTTGAATGATTTTATATTATGATATTATTTCAAAACGCCCGAATTGCTAGCTCATAATATATGCACACACATATGTTATTAAAAGCTAACACACATACAAAGTCAAAAAAGAAAACTAATAACAAGAGAAAATGGGGTATTTTGTAATCTAATTCCCAAATGAACCAAAGACAGACACTCTTCCCCATTATCATCCAAAACATTCCTAATGTAATTTGTCATTTACGCACATTCATATTTTTGTAAATAAGTGTTTGCCTGAGCAGAGGTGTAAATCTTATTTGTATTACTGTCGTATAAATTTGTTAAATATAATTCTTGTGCATAATAATTAGAATTAATTATTTTTTCTATTGGAATAATAAAAGAGTCTATTATAAGTATCAAATAACATATAAAATATATGTAAAGATGTATTACTAATCGGAGGAGGCAACTTTAATTATTGTTGATCTGCGTTTTCAAAACATGTTTTTCACATGTAGTAGCTTTTACTACAGACGGACGGACAGATCGACTCAGTTTGTCGCCGTGATCAACAATATATATACTTTATGTGGTCTGCCACGCGTCTTTCTGCATATTACATAAATGACCTATTTTTAAAAGTTATCGTCGAATTCAGGGTGTACTATATAGAGGATTTATCTACGCTTACCGGGTTCGTGGCTAATCGGGAAAAATTGTATTTTCTACAGTCTTAGGGACAAAGTTTGTGACGTGAATTACTGTTACAATTCCTACGTCATCTTTGTGCGTGGCAAATTGGATACGACTATATAGCGATTTAAACAAATTGATGTGTCGTCGACACTCTTGATGGTAGATCAATCCATGGCAAAACTATTATAGCGAATATATCTACGCCCATAGGGGCGTCGCATATTGAGAGTTTTAAACTGTAAAATTGTATAATTGAGTTTGAGTCTATAGATTACCTAAAAATATTTTGTACTCTTTGGGGGCGTGGCATACACTGCTCAGTTTCGTGTTTTTTAACGTATGCTTCCTTATATGCCTTCTAAGAATTGACCAAAAATTATTTGTTTACGCAAATCGGACGTGAATATTTTGAGCAGTGTTAGTGATCCAGAATTTTTGGAATATATTCTAGAGTTTACAGCACAAAATCGGTAAGATATGGCATATATATCTACGCCCAGTGGGGGCGTGACAAATTGGGATAACTATTTTCTGCAGTTTTAGAGCTAGAAACTCAAATTTACCGACTAAATTACTGTTGGCATCATTTATTGATTTGTACATAGATATGAATATGCTTTGCATATTTAATACGTTGTCGTTTTGAATGTTTTATAGACATCTGAATATACTTCTTAAAGTCAAATGTCCGCTCATGCGTCTAGAAGGAATGTAAGCTTTCGTTTTGTTGTTACATTGTCAAATAACAAGAAATATTAAAACTATAGTTAATTGACGTATCTTTGTATTTATTTTTATACCCTGAAACTATTATAAACAAGTAAGAAGGCTCTAGTCAAGACGACTAGGAAATATCTTGAACCCTGCAAAAAACAAAATACCCGTCTTCTTTACGAACGTATGAGCGCGAGCTCTGCGAAAATTAATAACATTCAAATGTGTCTATTTGCCAAATTTCAATTCTTTAGTATTTGAAATGCCTGTCATCCAAAATCTGAAAATTACAAAATCTGTGTATCCATAATATCTATTTAAATATATAAATGTGAAGTCTCTAGCTAAAACGCTTTAGAGTTATGTTCAAAAAACGTAAAAGAAGTAAACGAATTTTATATTTTACCGATAATTTGGAAATGGGATGAGTTATCGAAAAAACAAAATAATATCGTACTGCGTAACTAACATACGAGTACGAAATCTAGACGTTCATGCGGACGGACAGACGGACGGACGGACAGACGGACAGGGCTAGATCAACTTATTTTTTTTTTTATGCTGATCAAGAATATATTTATGGGGTCTGCGACGTCTCCTTCTGCCTGTTACACACATTTTCACAAAACCATTATACCCTGATTTCCCATTTTCAATAATAGGCAGACCATATAAAGGATATATATTCTTGAGCAGGGTGACGAGAAAAGTTGATATAGCCCTGTCCGTGTGGATGACGAAATCGCGGAGAAAAAGCTATAGTGCTGATATTTTATATGAACACTCGTATGTTAGCTACGCAGTACGAGTTTATTTTGTTTTTTCGATAACTAATCCCATTTCCAAATTATCGAAAATTCGTTTACATTTTTTGTCCGTCTGTCCGTCCGTCCGTCTGTCCGTCTGTATGAACGTCGAGATTTCGGAAACTACAAGAGCTAGAGAGCTGGAATTTCACATGAACACTCGTATGTTAGCTACGCAGTACGAGTTTATTTTGTTTTTTTCGATAACTCATCCCACATTTTTTAGGTTTTTTGGGCATAACTTCTACAGTGTTTCAGCTAGAGTCTTCAGATTTGTTTATTTAGATAGATATTAAGAATACACAGATTTTGTAATTTTTAGATTATGGATGCCACGCCCTTTACGCCCCCAATTTGAAAAAAACGCATTTCAAATACTAAAGACTTGCAATTTGGCACATAGATAGATTTATATGCTCTTAATATACTCTACAAATTTCATGAAGATCGTTTATCTAGAAATGGGTTATAAACGTCCAAAGTTCAGCCCACCCCCAAGCCACGGCAGCAACTGCGCAGTTAGCAGAGCGCCCGCTCATAAGTGCATAATGAAGAAGAATATTAGTTTTTTTTTCGCAGGGTTCAGGGTATCTCGTAGTCGAGCCGTCTCGACTAGAGCCTTCTTTCTTGTTTTTATACTTTGTTCCCGAAGGAAGGGCGCTATTAGAGCTAGAGACTTGAAATTTTAAACATATACTCATATATGCTGCCGAATTATAAAGTGTTAAAATTTTCCCGATCCGCCCACTAGGGACACGGCAAATCGGAAAACTCTTACGCCCATAGACCAGTTATCATACTAGTTGATGAGCTAGAAAGTTGCAATTTGGAATGTATACTCGGGGTGACAACCCAAGTTCAAAAAGCTTTGGCGGATATATCTACGCCCATTGGGGGCGTCGCAAATCGCGAAAAACGTATCTTCTACACCGTTAAAGCTAGAACGCTGAAATTTTGCATGCGAGTTAATGTTATGATTCTATGAAGATCGATCAAAAAGTTATATGTCTACCGCCCATTGGGGGCAAATCGGACCTGAATATATAGTGATTTTTCAAATTGTGATATATTTTGAACACTATTGACACTAGAAGACTTGAAATTTTGCATGTATACTCGAGTTGACAACCCAAGAGCAATAAGCTATGGTAGATATATTTACGCTCTCAGGGGGCGTGGCGAACCGCAAAAAGTTTATATCTCCTACAGTTTTAGAGCTAGAAGCTTGAAAATTTGATGGTTGAATTACTAATGTTCTCCTCTATCGATGATTTAAAATAATATATAATTTTTCAGCTTCTTTGGGGGCGTGGCATATCGAAAAATACCCTGTAATTTTCGCATTTTTGGAATGTAAGCAACCAAATTTTGCAGTCATGTTAGCTTCGGCCCTTTCTAAGAACTGGCCAAAAATTATGCGTCTACGCCCACTGGGGGCGTGGCAAATCGGCAAAGAAGTTTGTTGTGGCCAACTGCATAATTCATGCATACAAACAGCTTAGTAGCAATTGCTAAGATGGCAGAAAGCATTTTAACATAAGTATACAAATATTAATGAATTTAAAAAATAAAATGTATAAGTTTTCACCATTTTTCGATTGCTTGAACAATATAACACCACATTTCCGTGTTGAGGGCCTTGTGCAATTCTTCACGAACTTGACTAGGTCTTCATACATGTGGATTAGCTGTGGTGGTTATGACATTTTATCCTACATACTGACGGCTAATCCCTTGATATTAAATATCGATATATGTCAATTTTTACACACGGACAGGTCATATCCCTGATTAAGACAATATATACTTAAAGGGGCCTGCCACGCTCCCTTCTGCCAATTACAGACATTTTAAAGCTGTAGCTCTAGTATTTCCACTGTAATTATCCAGATGTACATCAAAATACTATGGGGTGGTAAGTCATAAAATATGAATTTATTTACCGTACATAGGTATACATAGTCCCATTTTATTTTCAGATTTTCATGGGTAAGGTGTTAAAGTATTATAAATCTAAAAACAATAGAAATAATATAAAAAAATTTTTTTTGTATGTATTCAAATTTAATTGTTTTAAAATGTATTGCACATTATATAGTTGGACTAATTCTAGTACAATTTTATTTAGAATATATTGCTATTGCTAAGAGAATTTAGCCAAGTATATTTTCAAGTACCATATAGCTATATTCATTTAAGTCTTAGTCGTCTAATATTACGATAAGAATTCATTTAATAAATAATTAAAAACAATGTGTGTCATAATTTATGTATGCCGAGAACCATACTTAAGTATGGTATACCAAAACGAATAGATGGAAAGATTGTGTGACTGACTACTCCCATGAAAGAGAACATAAACATCTAACTGATTTTTAACTTTTACGTATTTAGAGTTTAGAAGAACTTGATGAGATACATATTAAACTAAAACTACATGAATACATCATTTCGAATTTAAATGTGTATATAAACTCTTTCGCCATATATGCATGTACATATCGTATGTTACAGCTGCGTTTACATATATATTTGTTTTTATAGATTCGTGCATTTACTTTACATATGTATTAGAATATAAATATGTTATTCTGGCGACGGATACCGAAAATCCTATTCATCCTTATCATTCTAATTTATTTATAATTACTAATAAATAAGTAAATGAAAATTTTGCTATGGCATTGGTGCATAAATGGCACAAAGACTGGAGTGAACAACTCTCGTCGACTACGAAACACTCAATCAATATCATATACATATATATATGTAAAAAATGAATGTTATGGCACTTGAACTGAAACTTAATGACCTATTCAAAGATTTATGTTTATGTGTTTCGTATTTACAAGCAAAAAGGAAAATCTATTTGAATTTGCGTTATAGTACCGGCTAGGCGGTATTGCCTGATGAAATTTCCATATCCTCGGATGAGAAACCCGAAGGCGATAAGCTTTCTGGTGGATAATAATAGTTGCTACTGTTGCCCGCAATGGGTCCAGACTCCAGCAACTGAGTCGGCGGAGGTGGCGTCTCACAATCGTCGATTATTGATTGGCTCATCTCCTGCAGGTGGTAGGCGGCAGCCGCAGCCACAGCTGCTGCCTGCACGACGGAGCCAGCATCCTGACTATGCCCATTAGAACTGGCTCCTGTCGGACCACTAGGACCGTTACCTCTGCACCACAGCTGTCGCATTTCCGCACGCCGATTACGCATCAAAATTTTATACTCAGATATGCGCATCTTTTTGCCATCGACAATGCAAGTGCGTTTGGGACGCGGACGATAGCGATAGTCGGGATGCTGTTCCATGTGCAACTTGGACAGACGCGATTGCTCCTCGTAGTACGGCTGCTTGTCAGCGTTCGACATCGCTTTCCAGCGGGCTCCCAAAATTTTCGATATATTTGAATTATGCATGTCCGGGCAGGCCTTCAATATTTTTCGCCTCTCATCCTTGGCCCAGACCATAAATGCGTTCATTGGCCTCTTAATATGTGGCTTACTATGTCCATGACCATGACGCTGCGACTGTCCACCCATTTGGTCATTGCCATGGGCAAGAGCTTGGCATTCCGGGTCTAATGCAGCCGAGCGTTCCGAACTGGTGCCGCAGCTGTTTAAGGAATCTCGACTTGTCCGAGCGACTCGAGCATTCAACCCTCCAACCCTCACCCCACTCGATAAATGTGGACTTGGATCTGCGACATTACTAGCGCTCCAAATACGTCCCTGAAACACATGTATGAAAATTGAAGATTAAATAAAATTATTAGCATATTTGCAAACAATTGAATGTAATTTAGTTACTGTTCGGAAAAAATACTGGGAAGCTTTTCGAGTTGACTAAAATTTTTGTAAAACGAAAATTGAAGAAATGAAACCCTTTAATAGGGACCGCAAATAAAGGTTATGAAATTAAAAACATTGAGGAATAAACAAGTAAGAAGGCTCTACTCGAGACTGATCGACTAGGAGATCACCTGAACCTGCATAGAAGTTCTATTCTTCTTCTTTACATACGCATATGCGCGCGTTGTTGTAGTTGATGGAGCGACTTTGGGTGCATTTAGGGTGCATTTCTATATTTATAGATGGACGATCTTCATGAGATTTTGAGACCCATTGAAAATGGGAATTTGGGGTTATGTGTTAAATATGTATTTCATATACTAGAGGCATACAGTTTGGTTTGGCATATATATATGAATGTAATCATCGTAACCTGAAAGTTTGATTACGATTGTCCGTCTAGAAACAGAATTATTCATCAAATAAATAACATAACCCACATGGCAGAGAAAGCGAGACAGCAAGACGCCTGCAATGCGTACATATATACATACATACATGCGTATCAGTGTATATCAGCGTGTGCGTGCGTGCGTCTTTATGCATGTAGAGTTTGTTACTTGGAATATTATTGGTTCTTCGGAGGGTTCAGGGGATCTCGAGCAGTCTCAACTAGAGCTTTCTTACTTGTTTTTTATTAAAATTATAATCGTTACGGTCTCTGTTCTTTAAGGTACATACATATATATTTGAATATATTTTTGACAAGTTTAAACAAAACAATCGATCGAGTCTAGCTTCTCTATATTAATGTCTTATTGACTATACGTCTTGTCAATATCAGGGTATAGGGACCTTTTGGGAGAGTGTTACTTACACGGCTTTGTAAGTAGCTGGCCTCGACATCGGCGAACAGGGAAGCAGATGCGGATTGCTGTGAATTTTGTAAAGTAACTGGGGTCGCTGTGGTTACCTGCTGCCAGTTCAAAGGTGGGCTGGGCACCATGGGTGTTAGGCGCTCAACCTCGCGCTCTCGTTCTCGCTGATCTCTCAGGACGACGCTGATCGGAGACGAGTCAGGTGAGCCCTTTGGCTTCGATAGATTAAGTGGTGCATCCATTAACGCTTCCGACTCCTTGTTTCGATGTTCAGCCGGCGATGATAGAAAGTTTATTGAAATTGAACTATCCAACGGGCTGTGCGGTGCCAGACTTGGTGAATCCGGTGGTGTATTATGGCTGTATGTGTGCGCGGCTAGGCGATCACACATTGGTGACTCCAACCTAGATGTAGATGCTTTAGTGTCAACACCACATTCTATCGAGCTCGGATCCTTTCCAACCGCATTTGAATATTTTGCGCTATTGTATTTATTAATGGTATTACAAATATTATTATTATCCATATTGTTATTATTGCAATTATTATTATTATTTTTACTATTATTATTGATATTGTTGTTAATATTATTATTATTGGTGGCAACCACAGCTGCGGCAGCCAATGCCGCTTGAATGTGAGCGGCCGCAACTGCCGCTGTTGGCCACATTGGTTGCATTGGCAACTTGTGGGCGTGTGAGTGGGTGTGAGCATGGCTGTGTGTATTGGCGAGACTTGGACTATGAGTGTAATGTGATTGAGGCATTATGGGCATCGGTGGACGCAGGAATGGCAAAAATGGCACTAAGTTGCTGGGCAGTGCAGCCTGATGCTGTATATGATGCGTAGCGAATTTTCCCGTTCCGAATTGGGCGCTCAGTTGCTGATGTAGCTCCTGCATGCAGCTCTCCTGGTGCTTTCGTTGCACATTCTGTAGCTGCTCCTGTTGCTGAATATTCGTTTCAATATCAGTCATTCCTTCGAACTGTGCCTGCAACAACAACGACATGTATACAGATAATCATACATAATCATTTACTTATACATACGTATCTACTTATATGCTGCTTATATTATATTTTTTATACGCTGAACCGTTTCAAAATGGGAAACAGGGTATAATGGTTTTGAATGTATGTAACATATATAATATACATATGAATATGTATGAATATGAATATGAATGGTCTCGATGATTCGTAATGGCAAGGGCAATAACGAAATACAGATGTTTTTGATTTACCGGGTTTTCCATTTAACGGGGTTTAAAAAATCAATTTACGAATTGAAGGGGTTTTTATATTTCACGTCGCTTCAACAATTTTAACAATTACAATGAATAAAATACACATTCATATCAAAATGATGTATTTAAAAACAAAATAATTAAATATAAACAAAATAATATTAACGAAAAGTCAAAATATAAATAAGTAAGAAAGCTGTAGTCGAGACTGCTCGACTACGAAATCCCCTGAGTTCGTCTTCGAACGAATCATATTCCAAGAATGATTCGCTTCGATTCTCCACGCGTAACGAACTATACATGCAAGATCACGAGCACACACACACGCTGATCTACGCTTGTACGCCTGTGTGAGTGTAAGCATTGCAGGCGGCTTGCTGTCTCGCTGCCTCTGCTGATGGGCCGCATGGGTTTTGCTGCCATAACTTCTTTGATTAATAATTCTGTTTCTAGTTTGTTTGGAGTTTGTTTCAGAAATTTGACAAGTCGTATTTTTCCAAAGTTATCGATAAAAGCAATTATCGGCAATCAGTTATAAAACTGATCTGGTCATCTTTAGAGTTAGAGTCTCCAAGTCTTCTGCATATATATAGATACTAATTTAATACAATTTCGGGTTTTTGTCAGATTTTGGATTCCGGTCTCCAATCCACCCCACAGGCCCAAATGTGTAAAAAATGTATTTCAAATACTACCACATACAGTTTGGTTTAGTATATAATATGAATGTCATGATCATAATCTAGGCTTTGATTACGATTGTCCGTCAAGAAACAAAATTATTAATCAAATAAGTTCTTGTAACCTAACCCACGTGGCAGAGTAAGCAAGGCAGCAAGACGCCTGCAATGCGTACACACATACATGCCTACAAGCGTATATCAGTGTGTGGCTGCGTGCGTGTATGCATGTATAGTTAGTTACGCGTGCAGAAACGAAGCGAAGAATTCTTCGAATATTATTCGTTCGAAGAAGTGTTCAGGGGATCTCGTAGTCGAGCAGTCCCGACTAGAGCTTTCTTACTTGTTTCTATTGCGTTTTCCAAGCTTATTAAATGATTAAATACATTATTTGGAACGTAATGATTAAAAGAAAAACGTGTTACTTGCTGAGTTTCTGATTTTGCTTGTACGTTAGTTAAGATTGGATCAATATCTGCATTATCAGCTTCGTTGTCACTTTCATCACTTTGAGATGCAACTTCCTCCAAAATGTCGTCATCAGTTAAGGTTTTTATACCCTGAGCCCATTTAAAATGGGAAATCAAGGCAGAAGGAGAATCTCAGACCCCACAAAGTATATAAGTATATGTCCGTCCGTCCGTCCGTCCGTATGAACGTCGAGAGGCTATATCTTAATTTAAGTTAATTTTTGGCGCTGATCAAGAATATATATACTTTATGGATTTTGATACGTCTCCTTCTGTCTGTTACATACATTTTCAGAAAACCATCATACCCTGAATTCCCATTTTCTATGGGTTCTGGGCACAAAAATCGGCGACGTAAATCAAGTTTATATACATATACTGCATTATTTGAAAATGAGCAATATTCCAAAACATATAACAGCAATTTGTGCACAAATATACATATTTTTATTTAACTTTAATTTTTCCTTTTTACTTTAATAAACGATTAATAAATTGTTGAGAAAAAAGCTTTAAAATTATTTCCGATAAAAAATGAAGGTACACAAACATATCTTCATCTTCACATATTTCAGCGAGTCATATTTGACAACTTTTTTATATAAATACACTTTTGTACACATTTTCACATAATTTTTTGTAAGGGTTTTTACGGAAGTAGGGGTTGTAGCAGTAGTAGTAGAAAGAGCATTTGGCAAAGCGAAATAAATATATTTAAAGATGACTTCCAAAATGAGCCTTAAATACACATTCTACTTAATTGAGTAGATGAAATATATAAATTTGGCTAATTTCTAAATTCGAATCTGTAATTATTTTAAAGAATTTGTAACTAACTTGGAGATCAACCGTTATTAGTAGAGCTAACAAGACGGCCTTAGCTACATTCGAACGAAAAGACCCACTATATAACAATGACTCGCCGATTCTATTTCGACAGAGAAACAGTTACACATACATGTATATAGCTGCATATGTGAATAGCTGTACGTGTGCGTGTATGTGTGATTGCGCACTTGGAAGTTACTGTAACCGTCAATTGTGCCTCGACTTGGTCTACGCGTGTCAGGGAGCACCTTGCGTTAGCTCCTCATGTGATTGGCTGAAAAAGTGAAGTTGCTTCAGTTCCTGTTGCTGACGCTTTTGTTTTTTCAACACAATAAAATATCCGTGCCGACGAGCGCGGCTGCGGGGCAAGCCGCGCCTCCGTTTAGGACCAACTGTTCTTGCGCAAGCCAAAGCATAAATAAAAGACAGAGTAAAAACGTTCTACGCCGTGTCCCCTAACTTTTGCTGTTGTAATGTTACCTTCCCGTTTCCACAGCGTCCGAACTTTGTTAGCGGTCGGCACTCGCACTCGCACTCGTATTCGTATTCGTGATAGAATTTACTGTTAGCATTGATATATCACACAGAACTGATACTGGCACCATGAACATTTTTTCTCTGGCTGTACATTTACTACGCATGCCCACGCTTGTGGCATTCAAAGAAAGAGAGAGAGAGAGAGAGAGCGAGGGTGGGAGAAAAACAGGCAGAGAAACAGAGAGAGAGGGAAATATAGTTAGAGAGAAACAGAGAGAGAGAGAGAGAGAGAGAGAGAGAGAGAAAGAGAGAGAGAGAGAGAGAGAGAAATGAGAGAGGGGGAGAGAGAGAATAGGTCAAATGTGTCGTCACCGCCTTTAAGAGTACATTTGTTTGCTAACTTTCAGTTTACAGATTCTCAATAAGTACAAGAGTCCGAGAAGCGCAAGTGTATGAGTTAGCCGTTTTCATAGTCTGACGCAAAAACGACGAGAGTGCGTGTGTGTGAGAGAGTTCAAAAGTAAGAGAGCAAAAGAGGTGCGCAGGAGCTGGTATTCTGATCTTCTCTCGAACTTGATGGGCGTGCATTAATGTTTGGTACGCGATTTCCATTGCGCACACATTGTTTTGCACGAATTGCGAGCATTCGCTCTTTTCTATACTTTTCTAGGCTTATATGGTTGGTGGCGCATCTTTCCGTTCTGAACATTCATACAAAAACATATATTTATGTATATGTATGTACATATATATATTTAGTATACACAGTATGTACATATACACCACTCTATACATACACAGAAATGCCCATTCACATGTTCAAGCGAGATGTATGTAAATACATACATACATATGTATGACTACGATTTCTATAAAATGTGCTGGTGAGCAAAAACAAAAAACATTAAGATGCTGTGATGTTCCATTCCATCCAGAGCAAAAATCAATATAATGTGAGTCTGAAGGCAGCGCGAATGCGAAAACATCAACGGTACAAAGGGCATTGTTCCATATAAAACGAAGCTGAAACTGAATCTGGAAGCTCCTCCCATTATCATGCATCGTGCATCGTGGCAGAGGCCGAAGCCGAGGCAACCCTCTTTATACGCCAACAACGGTAGGTAATGCCTGGTTTGTCTCAGCCAATTGTCTCGTCAATTATTTTCCATTGTGCCCACATTGCATTTCGGTTGGCTGACAGCGAACGCACAGCCATACAAATATATACTACATATATAATACAAATATATATGTATGTATATGTACACAGTGTATGTATGTGCACAAGTACAAATAACATAAATAGGTAAGCCATTTCAGGTTTGTTATTGTGTTAGATGTACAAGTGATTCTTTCCGACACCCAAACATGTGCACCTACATTCTAATGCATGTAATGTTTACTTAATTAAATGGAACGCATTCTAATATAAACACATTCTATATAGTAGAAATAAATATAAATAAAATATATATAAATATGTATATATTTATATAATGCAAATATTCATCTACATTTCAATCATGTGTCAATACTCTGTAAAGAGTTTCTTCTTTTAGTTAAATTTTAGATAAAATATACACAAAAGTTTAAATGCAAACAAGTAAGAAGGCTCTAGTCGAGACGGCTCGACTACGAGATACCCTGAACTCTGTAAAAAAAAGCTAATACTCTTCTTCTTTACGAACGTATGAGCGCGCGCTCTGCTAACTGCGCAGTTGCTGCCGTGGCTTGGGGGTGGGTTGGGCTGAACTTTGGACGCTTATAACTCCATTTCTAGATGCACGATCTTCATGATCAGTAAGAAGGGTCCAGTCGAGACTGCTTGACAACAAGATACCCTGAACCCTTCAACCCTGTTCGTTACGCAGTACGAGTTCATTTTTTTTTTTTTTTCGATTACTCATCCTATTTCCTTCTTATCGATCAAAAATAGAAAATTCTTTTACTTTTTTAATGTTTTTTAAGCGTAGCTTCTGCACCATTTGAGCTAAAGATTTCAAATTTGTATATTTAGATATATATTAGGTATACGCAGATTTTGTAATTTTAAGATTTTGTTAGAGTCGTTATAATTTGATTCCACTGTAAATCCCAATTTAATATATAGATACAAATAATAATGTGATACGATACAAAGAGACAAACATATGATAATAAAAAAGCCTTCATTTACAGTATTCCATAAAAAAGTATAAATAATTGAATAACCTTTAATTAGCATGGATATATGTATGTGGTTGGTAATGATAGCACTCTAACTTTGAGGTAATGTTTAAGGGCGGAAATTTGGCGTTTAGCACCCTCGGCCCACCCAATCACCCAATATAAAGATTGGCCCTTGTTTAGTATATTGATTATACGCGCTGTGTTTATCTTGGCAAACGAATCACAAATTACAGAGAGATGAGTTTGATGTGATTTTATTTCGCTTTCGTTTTATTTGTTTAACTTGTTAATTTCGGTACTGGCCTCAAAAGCAGCGACAAAAACAAAAACAACTATTTACGAAAATTACGACGATATGGTTGTGATTGTGTTTGTCCTGAAAGTCTGCTGGGTGGGTGGTAAAAAGATCAAAGGACACTTTCCTGATTGTTTTATTCCGTTATTTTATTTTGTTAGCTGTTGTTGTTGTTTGTTGTTTGCTCGTATTTTGGGTGCGTGTGTAGCCTTTGCTCATACATTTCTCTTCGTTTACATAACGATTCGCCGGGGAAATCTCCGTCATTACCGTCTCTTTAATAACCGTTCCCCGCCATCCGCCTATATTATTATTATTACATATATGTAAATTTATGTACATTTATATCATTCGTATGTTTGCTTGATTGCTTGTTTTCATTTTGTATCATTAGTATTTCCTGATCCCGGTTCACAAATTCAAAGGCATAATCCTTGATTAAGTGACTATGACAATGATCCATTTAACACTGCAGTGTTTTAACAGTAACCTTCTATTTGAACTTGCTGTTGCGTTTTTCTGTAGCAGGGTCAGTCCTTCGACTATGACTAGATAGAGTGGTAAACGAGAATAATAGCAATTACATATGTATATAAGATTTCAGCGAGAGCATCTGAACATCTGACTCAGCTGGACTCAATATTATAAAACAAAGCACAAGCTTTGGTAGGATTCTTTATTATTCTACCTTGAACCCAATCAAACGTGAAATCGAGCAGAAGGGAGAAGAGGCGTGATAGACCCTATAAAGTAGCACGTTAATATTCTTGATGAGCGCGGCGAGATAATTCGATAGCCGTATGAACGCTGACATCTCGTAAACTACAAAAGCATTTCCAAATTATCGATAAAAAATCGAAAATTCATTCACGTTTTTAGGTTTTTTGAGTATAACTTCTAAACCGTTTTAGTTAGAGACTTCAAATTTGTATATTTAGATAGATATTATGGATATTTTGGATGCCACGCCCCTTTCGCCTCCAATTAAAAAAAAAACGCATTTCAAGTACTAGAGACTTGTTATTTGACAAATGGACACATTTGAATGCTATTAGCATCTAGACTATTATAACTCCATAGTTATAAGCGTTTAAAATAACGCTTAAGCCAAGGCAGCAACTGCGCGGTTAGCAGAGCGCGCGCTCATACGTTCGTGAAGAAGAAGAGTATTAGCTTTCTTTTCCAGAGTTCAGGGTATCTCGTACTTGTTTGATTTTTATACTTTGTTCCCAAAGGGAAGAAAGTATATTGAGTTTGTGCAATGTCCGTCCGTCTGTCCGTCTGTCCGTATGAACGCAATATTTTTCGGCGCTATTAGAGCTAGAGACTTGAAATTTTAAACATATACTCATATATGTTCCTGAATTATAAAGTGTAAAAATTTTCCCGATCCGCCCACTAGGGGCAAATCGGAAAACTCTTCCGCCCATAGGCAAGTTATCATACTAGATGATGAGCTAGAGAGTTGCAATTTGGAATATATACTCGGGGTGACAACCCATGTTCAAAAAGCTATGGCGGATGTATATGTCTATGATTATATGTCTACGCCCATTGGGGGCGTGGTAAATCGGACCTGAATATAAAGTGATTTTTCAAATTGTGCTATTTTTTTAACACTATTGACACTAGAGACTTGAAATTTTGCATGTATACTCGGGTTGACAACCCACGATCAATAAGCTATGGTAGATATATTTACGCCCACAGGGGACGTGGCAAACTTTTTAGTTTATATCTCCTACAGTTATAGAGCTAGAAGCTTGAAATTTGGATGGTTGAGTTACTAATGTTCTCCTCTATCGATGACCCAAAAATAATTTTTCAGCCTCTTTGGGGGCGTGGCATATCGAAAAATACCCTGTAATTTTCGCATTTTTGGAATGTAAGCAGCCAAATTTTGCAGTCATGTAAGCGTCAGCCCTTTCTAAGAACTGGCAAAACAATTATGCGTCTACGCCCACTGGGGCGTGGCAAATCGGCAAAGAAGTTTGTTGTGGCCAACTGCATAATTCATGCATACAAACCGCTTAGTAGCAAGTGCTAAGATGGCAAAAAGCATTTTAACATAAATATAATAATATTAATGAATTTAAAAAATAAAATTTATAAGTTTTCGATCAATAAATAAAAAGTTTCCAGCGGGATTTGAACTCAGGTCTTATGAGCTAAGCCTAATTAAATTCACAGCTGATCAGCTGACCAGCTGATCAGCAGCTTGTGACAAAACAAAACAATACAATCGCACTTCTTGCAATATGTATACACACTTGGATGTGTATACACAATTACAAGCATCTGTGTATATACATACGCATGCATAGAAAAACTGCTAGCCACACAGCGTGGCAAATCGGAAAGCATAAAGCAGTTTTAGTTTTTGCTTAAATGCACAATTCATATGCGTATGTTTATAAATTATTATCAATTGGCAGAAAGCATTGTATAATAAATATACAAATATAAACAAAATTAAAAAATAATAATTTTTGAAAAAAATTTTTCTGCGGGATTCGAACCCACGCATCTAGGTATAGCTTGCATAGCGCTTACCACCAGCGCCACTGCCCTGATATGAGATGTGTTGACTAAAACCAAATAAGCCATTGCTAGAACGCCTTTTGACAAAACTAAAGTAACGATCGAAAAATTCCCAATTCAGTCACAATTCTTAGAATAATCTGGCATGCAAACTTTTGTATGCATACATAGAAAATTGTGCGTATACTCCTATAGTGTGTACATGTGTAAATCTGTATGTATGTATGTGTAGGAAAAACGTTTGTTGCTTGCCATGTACGTTTTCTAATTGCCGAAATATTTCGTTAATTAAATGTTTATTAATTAAATAAGATGCACATATGGGAACAAAGTATATCGCAGTTAGTTGCGCCTAACTGCAACGTTCTTACTTGTTTATACCCTGAGCCATTGAAAATGGGAAATCAGGGTATAATGGCTTTGTTAAAAGTATGTAACAGGCAAAAGGAGGCGTGGCAGACCCCATAAAGGTTATATATTCTTGATCATTTCTTGGTCCGTCAGTCAGTCTGTCTGTATGTGTGAACGCGTCGATTCCCGAAGATATAAGAGCTAGAGACTTCATTCTTTTTGTGTTAGGTCCGTATATTGCACGCACAGTACGAGTTTGTTTCAGAAATTCGATAACTTTTATATTGCTAGAGTTATCGATAGAAAATTTATCGAGCATCAGTTATAAAATTATATCTCTAAAAAAAAAAAAAAACAAACTCGTAATACTTGTACTATACGTACGTATCTAACACACAAGTATTCATGTAAAATTTCATGCGTTCATTCGAACGGACGGCTATATCGACTTAATTTTTCATCAAGAATATATATACTTTATGGGGTCTGCGGTCACAGTATATGATTGAATCTAAATATCTAACAAGCTTATGTACACCCACACTTTCTGGTAGGGTATATACAATTACCACAGAGCAAGCACCTCATTAACAGGACGAAATGCAACACAATAACAAGATTTGAAGTGGGCATTCAGACATTCGGGGAGATGTGTCGCCCTCTATATGTGGTAAAAAAGGAGGAAGAAATATAATTTAAGGAGAGAAACAGCGTTTGCTTTTGTTGTGACGCAGCTTTGTTTGTTGCATTCGGAGAAAATTGATAAAGAGCGGCAGTAAATCCATAGATGCGGATACGGATGCGAATGTTCATGCGGATGCTGCTGTGGCTGTTGATGTTGGTGTTGAAGCTGATGCCACTGGAGTATCTCATTTCATATTCATTGACGACGACTGCCACCAAGGACGACACGAAAGGAGGGGCATACCCCACATATCACATGCTTTTTTTATTCCGCAATACCATTTGCACAATAGACGAAAAAACCTTGAAAACACATACCTAAAGTACATATACATACATAAGTGAAATTGCTTACACGAATAAACAAGTAGATGGACTGTTTTCGTAGGGAGTGCTAGACTTGTCAAATACTTATTAGCATTGTCTATTAATCGATGTAAAAACAACTTTTAACAATAACTTAGCTATATATTACATTTGCATTTTGTAACAGTCTGTATTGCATATTTTTATTTTCAAATTTTGATATTGTAGTATAATTTATTATATATATTTATATATATATATATATATATATATATATATATATATATATATATATATATATATATATCTTAGTCGAAAGTCGTCATAGTACTAACAAATCTCCCATTCCAGTGCCCAACACACATATCAAGCTTTCATCGTTTTGACATCCTCGAACAGTGAATCATGCGGCGCAAGGGTTGCAAAAACTGCAAAAAAGTGAAGGAGTAGTCCTGGATGTCTTTTTTAGGACCTAAGTGTCGAGCTGCGCTTTGCTGCAATTTACTTTTTTATGTTGTTTTTACCCTCGTTATTCTTACAAAGCAAGCAAGAGCGGTTGTACTGGCTGCGGGGAATGTGCCCGAATGTATTATATTCCCTGTAATAAGTAAAAACAACGATTTTCGTTCTATCAACAATTTGTCTTATAGAAAGGATCTATTTTGTTTCTCCTTCCAATTCCTGCCCATCGATGAAAATTGCGTTTCGTTTTTATTTGCTTTTACGCGTAGATTGAACACAGAGATAGTGACTTCAAATTATATATTTAGGTAGTTATTATAAATGCGAAGATCTCGTAATTTTCAGATTTTGGATGCCACGCCCTCCTCGCAACAAATTTGAAAAAAAAAAAAATGTATTTCAAATATTGGAGAAGAAAGCTTTAGGACTGCCCGATTAGGAGACTTCCTGAAACCTGCCAAAAACTAATATTCTTATTCTTTACACACGTATAAGAGTTAGCTGGTTAGTTGATGCAGTGACTTGGGCTGCAGTATGGGGTATATTTTAGAACCTTATGAATTGGATGGACTATTTTCAGCAAGCTTTCATTCCAAGAATTATTCGCTTAGTTTCTGTTTGCGATACATGCACTAACTTTCAGATTATCATCATGACATTAATATGTATATGCTAAACAAAACTGTATGTCGTGGGGGTGAATTGGGGGTCGATATCCAAAATCTAACAAATATCAAAATTGTATTAAATTCTTATCTACATATACATATATCTGCAGAAGAATCGCTAATCGAAACGGCTCAACTACGAGGTACCCTGATTTCTGCAAAAAAGTGGTACTCTTCTTCTTTACGCACGTATAAGCGCGCGCTCTGCTAACCACGCAGTTACTGCTGTGGATTGGGGGTGGCTTGGGCTGAAATTTGGACGCTGATAACTCCATTTCTAGCTGGACGATTTTCATGAAACTTTCAGAATATATTAATAGCATTCAAATGTGGATATTTGCCAAATTAGTAGTATTTAAAATGTGTGTGTGTGTGTGGTTTTTTTTTTATACCCTGAGTCCATTGAAAATGGGAAATCAGGGTATAATGGTTTTGTTAAAAGTATGTAACAGGCAGAAGGAGGCGTGGCAGACCCCATAAAGTATATATATTCTTGATCAGGGTGACGAGAAAAGTTGATATAGCCATGTCCGTCTGTATGAACGCGTCGATTTCCGAAGATACAAAAGCTAGAGAGTTCATTCTTTTTGTGTTAGGTCCGTATATTGAATGCGCAGTACGAGTTTGTTTCAGAAATTCGATAACTTGTATATTTGCAAAGTAATCGATAAATGAATTTATCGGGGACCAGTTATAAAATTCTAGCTAATTCATTTTTAAAGTTAGAGTCTCCAAGTCTTCTGCATATATATAGATACTAATTTAATACAATTTCGGTTTTTGTCAGATTTCTGATTCCGGTCCCCACTTCGCCCCACCACCCCCAAATGTGAAAAAAATTATTTCAAATTCTAGAGACATGCAGTTTGTTTAGCATATAGATATGAATATCATAATTATAATCTGAAGATATCAATACGATTGTCCATCTAGAAACAGAATTATTAATCATCGAAGTTTTCTCATCAAAACCCATGCGACCCAGCAGCAAAGCAGCGAGACAGCAAGACACTTGCAATGCTTACACACATGCATACACACATACATGCCTACAAGCATAGATCAGCGTGTGTGTGTGTTCGTGTTTTTGCATGTATAGTTTCTTACGCGTGGAGAATCGAAACGAAGCATTCTTGGAATATGATTCGTTCGAAGAAGGGCTCAGGGGATTTCGTAGTCCAGCAGTCTCGACTACAGCTTTCTTACTTGTTTTTTTTTTTTTTTTAAATTGGTGGCGAAGGGGCATTTAAAATTTGAAAATTACAGAATCTGCGTATCCATAATATCTATCTAAATATACAAATTTAAGTCTCTAGCTCAAACGGTGTAGAAATTATGCTCTCAAAACGTAAAAAAAAACTAAACGAATTTTCAATTTTTTATCGATAACTAGCATACGAGTACTCATGTGAAATTTCAGATCTCTAGCTTTTATACTTTCCGAAATCTCGTAGTTCATACGGACGATCATACGGGCAGACGGACAGGGCTTAGTCAACGTATTTTTTTGTGCTGATCAAGAATATATATACTTTGTGGGGTCTGCGACGTCTCCTTCTGCCTGTTACATACTTTTAACAAAACCGTTATACCCTGAATTCCCATTTACAATGGGTTCAGGGTATTCAAACATAAAAAGGTATTGGAATGTTCGCGAACCACAATGCAAAGACAAATGTGAAATCCACATAGTACAGTCACTTTGTAAGCTCTAAAGAAAAGTAACAATGCAACAATGGAATATTGTTCCACAAAATTGATGAATATTTGTTTTGTGAAGGAAAAACTTTGTGACAGCGAATGAGCCGAGGCGACGCTCTCCCCAATAAGTCCAACCCACCTAGCGCAACCTAACCAAAAATTCAGCCACGTTCCGCATCAGTGATGTCTCCAAATCTCAAAAAAAAGGCTAAACAAAATTATGAACTATTATTATACCCTGATCCCATTGAAAATGAGAATTCAGGGTATAATGTATAATAATAAGCTAGACGTTAAAATGTTACATGCATACTCGAGTGTTACATACGCAGTATCGATAGTAACTGACAATTTGGCTTAATGTTTTAAGCGTAGATTGTAGTCTAAGTAGATATTATGAATACGAAACAAAACAATTACACCCTGAATTCCCAGTTTTAATGGGTGTGTGTATTCGTCGAATTCGTATACTTAAGACAATACGTTTGTGTTTTTTTTTTTCTTTATTTATTTTTTTGTAAGCTAAGATATAGAGTTAGAGCTTAACCAAAGGATGAAATGTAAACGTCAACAAAGTATGAGCGACTATATCTAACCAGAAAAAGCCAAGATTGGCAGCACTGCTAGGGCACCACCACCCGCCGTGATCCATTAGTCGTCTAAGTCAATGAAGCGATGACACAGCGTGTCATCGATGTAATTTGCAGCCGCAGTCAAAGCCACAACCAGAGCCGCAGCCTCTGCAAAACTTTCAACGGATTTGCTGTCCTCCTCGGGGATTGATATATTTAGATATATATTTACAATTCTACTTACCGCTTTAGGCGACACCGATACGCGATGACAGCGACAGACATTAGAAGTGGCATTAGAAGCGGCCAATTGGGAATCGTCAAACAAAAACTAAACTCGCTGCCGTTAAGCCTTGAGCATCGATATAGATGTGGATATGAATGGTTTGTTGGGGTGTTAGGCTTTGGATGCTGTTCTCCTGGTATCGGTTTATGATGGCTTGTGGATATGCTTATCGGATTTCGCTTAGGTAGCTCTCTGTCACAGCTGGCTGGGCGTGCCAATGAATTTTAATAGCAATCGCAGTCGAAGTTTCGGCGGTTGCGAACATTTCACATTTCAAGATGCTGACAACTTGATAAGAAACCTCCCTAGTCTCACGTTCGTGGTCGTCTTCGAACCATCACCTCTTTTCAGCTCACATATACATATGTATATATATACATATATTTAATTTGAATTAAATCAATGTAATAAAGAACAGAATATTCATATTTATTTATTTCCATTCATTTTCATTATGGCTCAAAGTGACGTGAAATTCAAATGAGTTCAACTCAATTATATTAATAAACTGCTCGTTTTTATACCCTGAGCCCATTAAAAATGGGAAATCAGGGTATAATGGTTTTGTTAAAAGTATGTAACAGGCAGAAGGAGGCGTGGCAGACCCCATAAAGTATATATATTCTTGATCAGGGTGACGAGAAAAGTTGATATAGCCATTCCATTCTAGCTAATTCATCTTTAGAGTTAGAGTCTCCAAGTCTTCTGCTATATATAGATACTAATGTAATACAATTTCGGTTTTTGTCAGATTTTGGATTCCAGTCCTCACTTCGCCCCACCACCCCTAAATGTGAAAAAAATGATTTCAAATTCTAGGGACGTGCAGTTTGTTTAGCATATAGATATGAATATCATAATCATAATCTGAAGATATCAATACGATTGTCCATCTAGAAACAGAATTATAAATCATCAAAGTTTCCTCATCAAAACCCATGCGACGCAGCAGCAAAGCAGCGAGACAGCAAGACGCTTGCAACGCTCACACACATGCATACACCCATACATGCCTACAAGCGTAGATCAGATCTATGTGTGCGCGTGGTTTTGCATGTACAGTTTCTTATGCGTGCAAAAACGAATCGAATAATTCTTGGAATGTTATTCGTTCGAAGAAGGGCTCCGGGGATTTCGTAGTCGAGTAGTCTCGACTACAGCTTTCTTACTTGTTTCTGCTGCTTCTGCTTAGCTCGCCATATACTTTTCATACTCCCAAAGGGAACAAGTAAAAAGGCTCTAGTCGAGACGGCTTGACTACGAGATACCCTGAACCCTGCAAAAAAGTGATACTCTTTTTCTGTACGCACTAATAAGCGCGCGTTCTGCTAACTGCGCAATTGCTGCCTTGGATGGGGGGTGGGTTGGACTGAACTTTGGACACTTATAACTCCATTTCTAGATGGACGATCTTCATGAAAATTTTTTTTCTTAATCTATCTATGGTCCTTTATGCGACGTCTCCTTCTGCCTGTTACATACATTTTCACAAAACCATTATACCCTGAATTCCCATTTTCAATGGGTTCAGGGTATAAGAAGAGTGTATTGTTTTTGTGCAATGTCCGTCCGCCTGTTCATCTGTCCGTATGTCAGTATGAACGCAATATTTTTTGACGCTATTTGAGCTAAAGGCTTGAAATTTGGACCACATATGCTCCCGAATTATAAAGCGTAAAAATTTTCCCGAATCGGAAGATGCATGGGGCCATATGTCATTGATCATATTAGTTAAGGAGATAGAGAGTTGGAAAAGTTGATATGTAATACAGAGCTAGAAGCTTCACAATTGGATGATTAGGAGAGAGAGCATATCGTGAAATAGCTTAGTAGTAATTTCCAAAAGTGGCAGAAAACATTTTAACACAAATATCAAAGTATAAATAAATAAAAGCTATAAGTTTTCGACAAAAAGTTTTTAGAAGGATTTGAACCCGGGTATTTTAAAACCCGGGTAATTAAAAAAAAATTGCTTTCGGCGGGAGTTGAGTTGAACGCCACTTTCGTAAGTTGCATATCACTTACCACCAAGCCCACTTCTCTGATCAAAAACTCACTAGCTAAACGTTAATAAGTTCACTGATATAGCGGCTTCTGACACAATTAAATATTCACAATTCAATCACAATTCATAGAATATGTGTACACACTTGGATGTGTATGGATGTGTACACACATACAAATATCTGTATGTATGTATGCATGTATAGGAAAACCGCTTGCCCACGGGAGTCGTGGAAACTCGGAATCGAAGTTTCTAGTAAATGCACAATTCATATGTGTATGCATATAAAAAGCTTATTATCAATTGGTAAGCTGCCAGTAAACATTTTAAAATAAATATACAAATATAAATAAAATTTAAGCTATAAGTTTTGGATAAAAGGAAAGTTTTTTGCTATAATGGAACCCACACACCTAAGTACAGTTTGCATAGCACTTACTGCTAACGCCACTGCCCTGCAGTGGGTTTTGTTAAAACCAAGTAAGGCCTTCTGATAAACCTAAAGTAACGATCGAAAAATTCAAAATTCAGTCACAATTCATAGAATATTATAGCATGCAGACTTTTGTATGCATGCATAGAAAAAAGTTTTCTGCGCGCACGACATTGTGCACACTCGCTAGTGTGTTTATATGTATGTATGTATATGAAAAACGTTTGTTGCTTGCCACGTACGTTTTCTAATTGCCGAAATATTCCGTTGATTAAATGTTTATTAAACAAATAAATTGTCCCTACGGGGATAGAGTATCTCGCAATTGGTTGCACCCAACTGCAACGTACTTACTTGTTATATCCCGAAACCCATTGACAATGGGAAACCCTGAATTCCCGTCTCGACTAGAGCCTTCTTACTTGTTATACCCTGAACCCATTGAAAATGGGAATTCAGGGTATAATGGTTTTGTAAAAATGTATGTAACATGCAGAAGGAGACGTCGTAGACCCGACAAAGTATATATATTCTTGATCAGCACAAAAAAATTAGTTGATATATTCTGTCCGTTCGTCCGTCCGACTGTCCGTATGAACGTCGAGATTTCGGAAGCCTCAAAAGCTAGAAAAGGCAAAAGCAATTTGTGAACATGTATGTTACAGACAGAAGGAGACGTCGTAGATGCCATAAAGTATATATATAAAAAAATAAGTTGATCTAGCCCTGTCTGTCTGTCCGTCTGTCCGTCCGTCCGTCTGTCCGTCTGTATGAACGTCGAGATTTCGGAAACTACAAGAGCTAGAGAGCTGAAATTTCACATGAACACTCGTATGTTAGCTACGCAGTACGAGTTTATTTTGTTTTTTCGATAACTCATCCCATTTCCAAATTATCGAAAATTCGTTTACATTTTTTAGGTTTTTTGGGCATAACTTCTACAGTGTTTCAGCTAGAGTCTTAAAATTTGTTTATTTAGATAGATATTATGGATACGCAGATAATGTAATTTTCAGATTTTATATGCCACGCCCCCTTCGCCCCCAATTTGAAAAAAAACGCATTTCAAATACTAGAGACTTGCAATTTGGCACATAGATAGATTTAGATACTCTTAATCTACTCTGAAATTCATGAAGATCGTCCATATAGAAATGGAGTTATAAGCGTCCAAAGTTCAGCCCAACCCACCCCCAAGCCACGGCAGCAACTGCGCAGTTAGCAGAGCGCTCGCTCATAAGTGCGTAAAGGAGAAGAGTATCACTTTTTTGCAGGGTTCAGGGTATCTCGTAGTCGACCCGTCTCGACTAGAGCCTTCTTACTTGTTTTTTGTTACGTCTGTGTATTGCACGCGTTATACCAGTTTCTTAACCATTCCCGTTTCAGAGTTATCGATCAAATCGATATGATATCTTTCTCAGCTTTATAGCTAACGTCTCCAAATCTTTTGTATATATATAGTTATAAATTGAATACATTTTTGTTTTTAGTTAGATTTTTGATACCGTCCTCCAATTTACCCCCATCACCCCAAATGTGCAAAAAATTAATTTCATGTGTAAGTGTGGGATCAATCGTCAAAAGGTCTCTGGTATAGTACTTTACAATGATCTTAAACAAATTGAGGCGTAAATCCAAGTCTAATTGAAATCCAAACACACTTGCTTTTTCAAACCACACTGCACGTGTCTGCAAAGTTATGTTGAGAAGAGGCAACGATTAGAAGAGGCAAGGGAGCGTCGAGGGGAAACGAAAGGGGCTATTGCAATGGGGTGGAAGCCAAGAATCTGGGCGACGTGTACATTGATCCACTTGACAATTTGCTTTATTCTAATTATAAATACCCATTCCGAAAGTCGAGCCGTAGCCCGCCCGCCGTGCGAACAATGTCAAGTGCAAATTTTACGGCAAAAGTCTTGATGTACATATTGTACATATTGCAGTAAATAAGTCGCCCCTGAGTAGGCCGGACCACCCAGCGTGCTACATGTAATTGTTTTTCTTTCTTTGTAGGTTATTTTCTTAACTCCTGTTTCTGCTCGTATTTATATATACATATGCTCCTGGTTCTTCGACAGGACCTGATGCATTGTGCATCCTGCGCCAATTCGCGTCAATTCAATTACAAGTTATTTCACGTTTGTACTGACACTGAAGTTGACGTTGACGAAACACGCATGTGGAGCATCTGGAACTGTGCTGTAGTTCAGCTCTGTTATTCGTTGCCAGGAAATTTGAACACAAATTGGGGAAATTAAAATTTCAATTGAAAATATGATTTGTCCAAATTATGATGGGGCACACAAATACATATACATAAATACTCGTAAAAACACTTGCACACACTCATACACACACACATTCATACACACATATACATTAATCATTGGGGGATAACAAAATTTGTCCACCCTAAAAATGGGAAATGGTCCACGCTGAACAACTTGAGCTTCCTATTCATATAAAGGAAAACAATGGTGACTCTAATGATAGGAAACAAGAGCAACCCAAGTTCAGTGTACAAGAGGAGATGATTAAATCTGGGATAACAAAGGATAAAATAGCATTCAAATTAGAAGCTCATTGTCGTGCGTTTTTGTTGCCAAAGTAGCGTGCAATGCCAAGCAGCAGCAGCTTTGTTTTGTCAAACAATGGGGACCCAAATGATGACGGTAACAGCTTCTGCCATACATATAATTCTGTTGCTGATGTCCTTGTCCAGTTGGCAATGTATGCAGGCAACTTTTCTATATAGCTATCCCCAACTGTCCACCCAAATTTTACTTTTAATACATGTGTTAAAGTGCGCAACTCTCAACAATGATACGAATATTAACGATCATCAATATAAATCATCATCAATCTTCATCCATTACGATTAACAATAAATACCCAATATATTTTTACATCGGACAAAGCAAGGGGCGCAACCATTCGATAAGCAAGCAAATCGAAAAGTTCTTCTCTCCCATCTCGATTCGAGGGCCCTTGAAAGGAAATCCAACTAATAATGAGATGATTTTCAAACAGGTGGCAAAACGAGAAATTTCTCAGTATCGACGACAAGTTGTCAAAATTAAGTGCCTGGGATTCTTACTATTTCCTCAGAACTGAGCCCCAATACCCTATTATAATCCAAGAGTTGAAAACAGATAGAGAGGAAACTAAAAACAGAAAAATTCCGACAACCACATTTCTATTATTCCTTCTTCTGATTTTTTATGTCGGTTTTCAATTTTGGATTTTGGATTTCCATCCGCGTCAGACTGTCAGAATAATGACACTATAAATAATGTTCATGTCTAAATATAACATTTATGATTTGTCCCAAAATAAATAATTTATAAGAAATCACATATTCTAGAAATAAACCAGCCCTATTCCACCGAAGACAAACAGACTACTCGAGTCTCTCTCTTTGTTTCTTTCTCTTTCTCTTTCTCTTTCTCTTTCTCTTTCTCTTTCTCTTTCTCTTTCCCTGTCTCCATCTCTATCTCTCTCTCTTTCTATCTCTCCGTCTATATCTTCCTCTCGCACTCTTTCTCTCTCTTCTCTGCTCGATTAAAAGATTAACTGCACCCTGCAAAAAATGTTATTGTTTTTATACCCTGAACCCATTGAAAATGGGAATTCAGGGTATAATGGTTTTGTGAAAATGTATGTAACAGGCAGAAGGAGACGTCGCAGACCCCATAAAGTATATATATTCTTGATCAGCATAAAAAAATAAGTTTAATGAGCCCTGTCCGTCTGTCCCCCCGAGATTTCGGAAACTACAACAGCTAGAGAGCTGACATTTCACATGAACACTCGTATGTTAGCTACGCAGTACGAGTTTATTTTGTTTTTTTCGATAACTCATCTCATTTCCAAATTATCGATAAGAAATTTCGTTTCAATTTTAAGGTTTTTTGGGTATAACTTCTACACCGTTTTAGCTAGAGACTTCAACTTTATATATTTAGATAGATATTATAGATTTGGTAATTTTTAGATTTTGGATGCTACGCCCCCTCCGCCCCCAATTTGAAAAAACTCATTTAAAATACTAGAGACTTGCAATTTGGCACATAGATAGACTAAGATACTCTTAATCTACTCTGAAAATTTCATGTAGATCGTCTATCTATAAGCATCGAAAGTTCAGCCCAACCCACCCCCCAGCCAAGGCAGCAACTGCGCAGTTAGCAGAGCGCGCGCTTATAAGTGCGTGAAGAAGAAGATTATCACTTTTTTGCAGGGTTTAGGGTATCTCGTAGTCGAGTCGTCTCGACTAGAGCCTTCTTACTTGCTATATACTGAGCCCATTGAAAATAGGAATTCTGGGTATAATGGTTTTGTGAAAATATATGTAACCGGCAGAAGGAAACGACGCAGACCCCATAAAGTATACATATCCTTAATCAGTAGAGTCTACTTGACGAGTAAAGTCGATATAGCCATCTCCGTGAACGCCATGAACGCGTCGATTTCCGAAGATATAAGAGCTAGAGAGTTCATTCTTTTTGAGTTAAGTTCGTATATTGCGTAGTACGCAGTACGAGTTTGTGTCAGAAATTCGATAACTTTTATACTTCCAGGGTTATAGATAAAAACAGATAAAAAACGGTTATCTATAGAGTCTCCAAGTCTGCATATATATATATATATATATATATATATATATAGATTTCGATTTTTATCAGATTTTGGATTCCGCTTCCCAATTCACCCAAACACCACTAAATGTGTAAAATATGTATTTCAAATACTAGAGACATGCATATAAGTTCTCGCAGCAAAACCCTAGTGGCAGAGCAAGCGAGACAACAAGACGCCTGCAATGCGTACACACATAAATGCCTACAAGCGCATATCAGTATGTGGCTGCGTGCGTGTGTGTGCCTGTGTAGTTTGTTACGCTTGCAGAAACGAATCGAAAATTCTTGGAATATTATTCGCTCGAAGGAGGGTTCAGGGGATCTCGAAGTCGAGCAGTCTCGACTACAGCTTTCTTACTTGTTAACGTTAGAACAATCGAATGACAAATTTGGGTCAACATCGTTCAAGGAAGAACTTTATACCATTTGCTGTAGGGCTCGACTAGTCTGCGGTTGTTGATGGACTTGTTGATGGACTTTTGGGTATACGCTCTGATTGTGGTTTTCTTGATGATGTACATTCGGTTCGTAACCGATTTATTTACCATTTTAGGAGTAATTAACTACGCAATGAACATCACCACCAACACTCCACAGGCTATAACTACATTGACAGCAATTCACAGCCCCTCAAAATTACGGTTAATTAAAGCTTTGCCTGTGGGGCCGACTGTTCAGGAAGTGGCTTTGAATGGATAGAATGGAATGGAATCTACTGTAGTGTGGGAGTGACGGCGATTGCTAATTAACCGGCTATTGCAGTTAACACTGTCCACTTGCTACGACAGGCGTACGTCCTAATCCTTGCGAGATCCAAGTTATCAAAACTTTGTCTAGGCGTCCATAAAGCGTATCTACTTGTATGCCAATTGTGTTTTTATTCGGGGCTTTAAAAGCCATTCGCTCATAATTGCAATTATGTTGGTCGGACGGACGCACTGTTGGGAACGTGTTGCTACTCCATCTGTCCCATTCCATTCATTCATCTATCAGAGAGTTGCCACGCTTTTAGATTAAGAATGCGTGCTATAACAGTTAAAGCTACTGTTAATTCTTCGAAGTTTGGGTTACCAGCACACTCGTCATACCCTTATATCAGTTCAGCACTCTATATTGAGTGGATGCAAGCTCATGGTGAAGCTGTATATTATTTTCAGTTGGTATGTATGTATATATACATATACAGGGTTGTGTATGAACATTATATTATATGTGAATATACATACATATATACTAAATATGTAAATACGTCTATACTCGTGATCCATGTGCAATACAAAATCACACCGGAAATGCATAAAAATATTTGGCCGCAAAATTCTAATATTAATCAAATTGCACTAACCTTGCTTTGGCCTGCCTCGACTAGGGTGCTGTTAAAGTCGAGAGAGGTAAAGTGACATAGAGAGTGAGTGAGGATGAGAGAGAGAGAGAGAGAGAGAGAGAGAGAGTGAGAGAGTGAGAGAGGGAGAGACAACAAAGATCTAGGCAAAGATATGGGGATCGGTATACGAATCGGGGCCTGCACAATTAGGCTGCAAGGGCTGCATCATTCTATTTTTGAATGCAAAATTTATGAATGAAAACAGAAACAGAAGAAAAAACATAGATTGAAATGAAACGAATGAGGCGTTGGCGTTGCACGCGAAGTATATAGACTGTAAAGAGTGAGAAACGCGATGTAGATGGTGGATCAACGATGTAAACTTTGTCTAATTCCGATTATGTCACAGCACCTCTGTATTTTGTACTCCCGAGAAGTTGTGTGTTTTGGAATAGAGCCAAAATTTTATCAGTAGCAAATATTAAAAATATATATGGAAATTTTAATAGAAATAACTTCATATATATATATATATATATATATGAATATATATATATATACGAACCTAACACAAAAAGAATGAACAAAAGAATGAAATCGACGCGTTCAAACATACGGACATAGCTATATCAACTTTTATCGTCACCCTAATCATGAATATACTTTGTGGGATCTGCCACCTCTCCTTCTGCCTGTTACATTCAACAAAACCATTATGCCCTGATTTCACATTCAAACAACGAGATTCTTAAGAATTATTGAAACTCCTGAAAGATAATGATAGGATTAGTATTATGATTAGGAAACCCTGAGGAGCCTGGGATAATCAGTTTTTGACTCGAATTTAACGTTTAGGTGGATCATTGTGCGCAGATTATTTACAAAATGATTATATCATAATAACTTAAAATTATCTTTGCAGTCGTTCAAATTATAGCTAATTGTACATGTAAGCTGTTCTATGTCCACACACAATCCATTCAATGATAGCTTTTATAAATGGAAAGATAAAGTAAACAATTTTTAGACTGTTTTGTGTATATGTTGGCAATTTATAATCTGCTCACTTGACTCTTGGACTTCGCCATCGGCAGCTTTTGTTTCATACGAAAGTACATCTCTCATCTAAATGAATTGACTGGTACATATTTTATATGCAGGGCAGCAGGGGAAATGTTCAACATTCATAAGTGTCACAAGAAGCATAAATTACTATTCTATAAAAAATTCATTGTTTATTTGTATGGCATGCAACAAGACGCGTACGGTCATTCGGTACATTGGGGATGTTGTTCGGTGTAGATTCCGGTCAATATTCCGTGGGTGATGAAAGATACAGATGATTGCCTACGATTGCGTAATCGGAATCGAAGAAGATTTTCACTATGATCAAATATGGAATTTTATTCTAATGTGCAACGGAGATAATGAGCGATGATAACCTATAAATAAAGTTTCCAAAAGCACATGCCTAGCGGAATACTGATGACCGCGAAAAATATGAATATATATAGGTAGCTTTGGGGTTAGGTGGGAGTTGGGTTTGGGTTTTCGGTAATATGTGCTACATATGGAGTAAAGATATTAGATATTACTTATAAATTTAGAAACTGTCAGAAGGCTTTCAAATTCAAATAAAGAAATGACAAAAATACATTTGAAACAGCAGCAGCTGTGGACGCAAGCAACGAAAATGCAGATTGACGGGCAACAAATATACGATTTATTTTGAGACAATTGAAATCTGAAAATAAATGTCGCGTATAATCGAAGAATAAATATATTCCTGCTTACAAATATGACATCTAAAATGGCAAATATATTCAATTAAGAGCTAGTTGATAGCTCTTAGAATCTGAGCTATTGACATGCTGACGTCCATATAATTAACCTGTAGCAGCACGCTGCACTGTAAATTTGTTATTTACTGGCGCACTTGCCAATGATTCTAGAATGCACTGCTTACTGTTGCATACTTGATGCAGTGGTTTAGGGTGCAGTAGGGCTATAATTTGGACGCTTATAACTCCATTACTTTTTTTCTTCAATGAACGATCTTCATCAAACTTTCAGAGCGTAATTATAACATTCGAATGTGTCAATTTCCAAATTGCAATCTTTAGTATTTATAATACTTTCTCTTTTTATACCCTGAACCCATTGAAAATGGGAATTCAGGGTATAATGGTTTTGTGAAAATGTATGTAACAGGCAGAAGGAGGCGTGGTAGACCCCATAAAGTATATATATTCTTGATCAGGGTGACGAGAAAAGTTGATATAGCCATGTCCGTCTGTCCGTCCGTCCGTCCGTCCGTATGTATGAACGCGTCGATTTCCGAAGATACAAAAGCTAGAGAGTTCATTCTTTTTGTGTTAGGTCCGTATATTGAACGCGCAGTACGAGTTTGTTTCATAAATTCGACAACTTGTATATTTGCAAAGTAATCGATAAATGAATTTATCGGGGACCACTTATAAAATTCTAGCTAATTCATTTTTAAAGTTAGAGTCTTCAAGTCATATGCAGAAGAATTAGCTAGAATATAGATACTAATTCAATTTGTAGGTATGAATATCATAATCATAATCTAAAGTTATCAATACGATTGTCCATCTAGAAACAGAATTATTAATCATCAAAGTTTTGTCATCAAAACCCATGCGACGCAGCAGCAAAGCAGCGTGATAGCAAGACGCTTGCACTGCTTACACACATACATACACACATACATGCCTACAAGCGTAGATCAGCGTCTATTTGTGCGCGTGGTGCGCATGTACAGTTTCTTATGCGTGCAAAAACGAATCGAATAATTCTTGGAATGTTATTCGTTCGAAGAAGGGCTCCGGGGATTTCGTAGTCGAGTAGTCTCGACTACAGCTTTCTTACTTGTTTTTTTTTGTCTGTATTTTAGCACATTCTAAGAATTGTTTTTGAATTGTCTATTCTTCAGCCACTAAAGTAGCAAGCTAAAGTAGTAAATTTACCAAATGGCGCTCTATTTGTGAAGTTAATTTCTTTTAGCTAATGGGTTCTCGTGTTGGGCAGAGGCGTTGATGGTAAGTGCAATGCAAGTTGCGCACATATGCTGTATATATAATATTTGAATCTTCCCAATTAACAATAAGCAATTTATTTGCTACCGCATATGCAAGTGGGTGTAGACATAATTTTTTATCAATATTTTTAGAATCATAAAAATCTTTAAGATTAGGTTTACACCAATGGGTGTAGATATATCCACCATATCTTTTTGAACTTGGGTGGGCAGCACGGGAAAATTTTTACACTATAATTCGAGAGTATATACGAGTATGTGGTCCGAATTTCAAGTCTCTAGATTTAATAGAGTCGAAAAATATTACATTCATACAGACAGACGAACGAACAGCAAGGTGGACATTGCGCAAAACCAATTTAGTAATTTTTCTATTTATATAGCCGGACATGTCTTTATTAACTCAGGTCCTCATGATGCTTCCATATCTAGATCGATCAGATTGACATTACACAAAGCCAATATATTCCCTTTGCTTCGTTAGAGAGTGTAATAATTTCCTAAATGGAGAGAGTGAAGATGCAGAGTGTTTTATGCCCCCATTATAAAGGTTGTCAGACGCGACACAGCATCTGTTTGAGATTGTACATAAGCAACAGAAACATATTATAAATGCACGTATTACACAATATTATATACACCATTAAATAAATAAATTAAGAAATTAGCCAATATGCAAGTAAGAAAATGGCTTTCAGGTTTATTTTGTATGCTACTGATCAGTGGCAATATGCTTACTATGTACGATATACGATATATATATATATGTATATGTAGAATGTATGTAGAATTTCAAAGCTATGAATTATGTTAATATAACATATATAGAATAACACATCATATATCCGTGACTACGTACCGGCATATACACGTAGATGTATTTACAAACATGTATTTACATTATGTATGTATGTATATACATATGTATAAATGATGGCAAGTGGAATTATTGTCCACATTCATGAAGAGGTTTTATTACCTTGTGTATCTATGATTACACACGTACATAATATACATGCGCTAAACACACATAGTACACACGGTCCCACACACACATTAACAGACGACAGCAATAAACAAGATATATCTGAGTGAGACAGCGAAAATGATTTGTTTTCTATTGGTAGACCTATGAGAATGCTTTCATACCTCCCTCCATTCCAATATATATACATAGTTTAGCTGCTGTTGTTTGTTAGTGGATTCAGGAGCTGAAGAGCTGAAGAGTAGGGTAAAAGAGAAAAAGAACGAGAGAGACCACTACAGAGAGTAACGTCGAATTCCGAAGAGCAGGTTTGTACTGAGCACAGAGAAAAATGTGTGACGGAATGCCGTCTATATAAATTTGTGTGTACGCATTAGTATTTAGACTTTAGCTTTATTATTATATTTATGTTTCCATATATATTCAGAACTTTGTACATGTCTGTGTGTGTGAGTGTTAATATGCATACACATATATATATATATATATATACATACTTAAAAGCCTAGAAAACAATAGTGTCAATTAGCTTTATACATCACTTGTGTGTGTCCAATCGGGAAATGCTATTATTTTGACAACGCAATTGCAATATGAACCCTTTAGGGTGTGTAAAATTACAGTGGACCCTCGGCTAATGAACACGGAACGGAACCGAACATTTCGCATAAGGAACACATTTTTTTGGAAAGTAAGTTGCTCTTAACGAACAATGATTCGCATAACGACCAACAAAAAATTTTAAAACATTTATTGTATCCAAAATTTCTGTCTTTGTTAAACAACAAAACAGAAAATAGGGGAAACCCCGAATACATATTATAGTGCTGTGCATTGACCGATTTAGCATTTTTTTGGCACTACTTTGCATGCAATTCAGGTGGAAAGTTTTTTAAGATGTGGTGACACTAGTGTGTTTAGCTTTTGGGGCTACAGATGTATAGCAACGACATCGATGAGCATGTGGCAGTGCATAGTGAAAGTCTGGCTACCAAAGAGCTCGTAAAATTGTAAAATTTATATATTTAGATAGATGTTATGTATACGCAGATTATGAAATTATTCAGATTTTGGATGCCACGCCCCCTTCCCCTACAATTTGAAAAAAAAAACGCATTTCAAATACTAGAGACTTGCAATTTGGCACATAGATAGATTTAGGTATTCTCAATCTATTCTAAAAATGTCATAACGATAGTCCATCTAGAAATGGAGTTATAATCGTAAAAAATTCAGCCCAACCCACCCCCAAGCCACGGCAGCAACTACGCGGTTAGCAGAGCCCGCGCTCATATGTACGTGCGTAAAGAAAAAGAGCATAATTTTTTTTTGCAGGGCTCAGGGTATCCTGTAGTCTATACGGAAGTATACTCGAGTATACTCGCGGTGATAAACCAAGTTCAAAAAGCTATGGCGGATCTATCTACGCCCATTGGGGGCAGGGCAAATCGGGAAAAACGTATCTTCAACACCTTTAAAGCTAGAACGCTGAAATTAAGCATGTGAGTTAATGTTATATGTCTACGACCATTGAGGGCGTGGAGAGCCGGCCCTGAATATATCGTGATTTTTCAAATTGTGCTATATTTTGAACACTATTGACATTAGAGATTTGAAATTTGGCATGTATATTCGGGTTGACAACCCAAGATCAATAAGCTATGGTAGATATATCTATGCCCACAGGGGGCGTGCCAAACCGCATAAATTTATAGCTCCTAGAGTTTTAGGGAAAGAACCTTCAAAATTGGTTGGTTCAGTTACTAATGTTCTCCTCTATCGATGACCCAAAAATAATTTTCAGTCTCTTTGGGGGCGTGCCATATCGAAAAATACTCTGTAATTTTCGCATTTTTGGAGTGTAAGCAACCAAATTTTGCAGTCATGTTAGCCTCGGCTCTTTCTAAGAAGATTTGCGTCATCGTGGCAAATCGGCAAAGAATTTTGTTGTGGCCAACTGAATAATGCATGCATACAAATAGCTTAGTAGTAATTGCAAGGATGACAGAAAGCATTTTAACATAAATATACAAATATTAATGAATTTAAAAAAAGTTATGTTTTCGATTAATTAAAAAAAATTTCCAGCGGGATTTGAACCCAGGTCTTTTGAAAATAACATGCAATCGTTAGCTAAACCTAAATAAGTTCATTGCTATAGCAGCTTCTGAGAGAATTTGCAATTCAATCGCAATTCTTGGAATATGTGTACACACTTGGATGTGTATACACGTACAAACATCTGTATACAAATACATACAAATCGGAAAAGCAGTTTCTAGTGCTTAAATGCACAATTCATATGCGTATCTTTATAAATATCTTATTATCAATTGGCGCTGGCAGCAAGCATTTTATAATAAATATACAAATATACAAAAATTAAAATATAATAATTTTTGAAAAAAAGATTACTGTGCAGCACCTAGGTGCAGCTTGAATAGCACTTACCACCAGCGCCACTGACATGGTCTGAGTTGCGTTAACTAAAACTAAATAAGGCACTGCTTGAGCGCCTTCTGACACAACTAAAGTAACGATCGAAAAAATCATAATTCAGTCACAATTCATAGAATATTGTAGCATGCAGACTTTTATATGCATGCATAGAATTGTGTGTATACTCGTATAGTGTGTATATATGTAAATCTGTATGTATGTATAGGAAAAACGTTCGTTGCTTGCCATGTACGTTTGCTAATTGTCCAAATACTTCGTTTATTAAATAAATAAATTGCACTTACGAAAACAGAGTATCTCGGAGTTAGTTGCGCTTAACTGCAACGCTCTTACTTGTTATACCCTGAACCCATTGAAAATGGGAATTGCATTGCATTGAGCACAACAAAATCAAGCATGAACAAGTAAGAAGGCTCAAGTCGAGACGGCTCGACTATGAGATACCCTGAATCCTGCAAAATAACTAATACTCTTCTTCTTTACACAGATATGAGTGCGGGCTCCGCTAGCTGCGTAGCTGTCGTGGCTTGGAGGTGGGTTGGGCTATACTTTTGACGCTTATAACACCATTTCTAGATGGACGATCTTCATGAATCTTTGGGAAATGTATTTATTTGGAATGCGTTTTTTTTTCGAATTGGGGGTGAAGAGCCGTAGCATCCAATATCTGAAAACTACAGAATCTAATTTAATACAATTTCGGTTTTGATCAGATTTTGGATTCCGGTCCCCAATTTGCGTAAAAATTTTGTGAAAAAAATGTATTTCAAATACTGGAGACACAGTTTGCTTTGGCATATAGATATTAATGTTATGATATAATCTTAAAATTTCATTACGATTGTCAGTATAGTTTGTTACGCGTTGAGAATTGAAACGAAGCATTCTTGGAATATTATTCGTTCGAAGAAGGGCTCAGGGGATTTCGTAGTCGAGCAGTCCCGACTAGAGCTTTCTTACTTGTATTTTTTTTTTTTCAATAATTGATATAATGCATGAACCGGTTTTGAGGATTATGATTTCGAAACCGTGAAATAAAGTCTGGAAGCAGAAACAAATGTGTTTTTAATAAGGACCTCTGCAGTATTTCGAAATTACGGTATCTTATTATACATAGATGCTATCAATTTGCCTCCCAGTTGTGTTTTTTGTGGTGTGTGAGTGGAACAACCCCTAGAAAATGCAGATTTTGTTACACTTACATTAGATAATCTTTGGCCCATCATGCTAGAGCCATGCGCAGCGATAAACATCACATTAACGTGATTTTGAAGCCGATTAGCTAACCAACACCCAGAAGTTGCGCACTCATCAGCCGTGGAACTGCTACCTCATCCTCCGGTATGGCAGTTGGTCTCGTAAGCAGAGTGCGATGGATTACAATATATAATATATAATTGAACGTATTTTACCTTGAATAATCGCTAGCGCTAATTATAATTAATTATAAATGGACTTTTTGTACCCTGAGACTATTGATAATGGGAATTTCCGGTAAAACATTTTTGTGATGTAACAGGCAGAAGGATCCTATAAAGCATATGTATTGTTAATCAGCACAAAAAAAGTCGGTATAGCTCTGTCCGTCTGTCCGTTCATCAGTCCTCCGTATGTACGCAGAGATTTCGGAAACTACAAAAGCTGAAGTTCGGCACTCGCCTATTAGTTACGCAGTACGAGTTTATTTTGTATTTTTTTCGATATTCCATTTCATTTCTTTATTATCGATCAAAAATAAAAAAATCGTTTGTTTTTTGTTTACGCTTTTTAAGCGTAACTTCTACGTTTAAGCAAATGTGTATATATTTAGATATATATTATAGATATGACGATTCTGTAATGTTCAGATTTTGGATGCCACGCCCCTCGCCGCCAATTTGAAAAAAAAAAAAACATTTCAAATACTAAAGACTTGCAATTTGACAAATAGACAAATTTTGATGAAAGTTTCATATAAATTGTTTATATAGAAATGGTATTATAAACGTCCAAAGTAGAGCCCAACCAACCACCAACCAACCACCAAGCAACGGGCAACTGCGCGGTTAGTAGAGCGCGCGCTTATACGTGCATAAGGAAAAAGAGTATTAGTATTTTTGCAGGTGCTTATAACTTTATTTCTAGATGGACAATGTTCATGAAATTTTCAGAGTAGATTAAGAGTATCTATATCTATCTATGTGCCAAATTGCAAGTCTCTAGTATTTGAAATGCGTTTTTCAAATTGGGGGCGAAGGGGGCGTGGCATCTGAAATCTGACAAAATCTGCGTATCCATAATATCTATCTAAATATATAAAGTTGAAGTCTCTAGCTAAAACGGTGTAGAAGTTATGCCCAAAAACCTAAAAAATGTAAACGAATTTTAAATTTTTTATCGATAATTTGGAAACGGGATGATTTATCGAAAAAAGAAAATAAACTAGTACTGCATAGCTAACATACGAGTGTTCATGTGAAATTTCAGCTAGCTTTTGTAGTTTCCGAAATCTCGACGTTCATACGGCTGGACGGACAGGGCTAGATCAACTTATTTTATTATGCTGATCAAGAATATATATACTTATTGGGTCTGCGACGTCTCCTTCTGCCTGTTACATACATTTTCACAAAACCATTATACCCTGAATTCCGATTTTCAATGGGTTCAGGGTATAAAAAACTTATTTTAAATACAAGAATTTTAATGATATTATTAGGATCTGAAATTAGGTTCTATAAAATTATATATACGCGCCCATACTAAGAATATCCCCAGTCTCGACAAGAGAAGTCTTACTTGTTTAAAGTTACGTTTCAAGAAGAAAGGATGTCATGACTTCGACAGATTTATTCGATTTGTAATCAACACATTTGATATCCTAAGATTTAATTAAAAAGTTATCAAACTCAAAGATCAGAGAAAATGTCAAAATCTTTCGAAATTCTATTTATGCTACGAGCTAAAATTATTTTTTTTTTTTTGTTAGTTTCGAAAAATTTCCATAATGTTAACACTGAGATAAAAGAACTCTGTTGTAACAGTCTTTTTACAGATCTAGACGGAAAGGAGCCACAGTAAAAAGAAAGTAGAAAGAGGAAAAAGTCAGTAATGCGGCGGCAGACCACCTCTGTTGAAAACAAAAATGAGGAAAACGTGAAAGGAGAGAGAAAAGCTTATTGTTCAAAGCTTGAATGCCAAAACGTAGCATGCAAGCGATTCAATGGAAAATTTAAGCACTACAAAAAATGCTGAAAGAGGATTCTGAGGAGAAAAATAAAATAGAATACTCACAGAGAGTACACAGAGACATACACATATACACGGACAATGGAGAAAAGAAAAGAAAACAGAATAATACAACTTGGCACAAAGCCAAGCAAATGCAAAATGAATGAAATGAATAGAAAACACTGAAATGAAATATGTAATAAAGGAAGAGAATAAAAGGCATTCATAATACACACAATCGTTTCTACATATACAATGTATACATGTACATACATATGTAGTTGAACATCTTACACACGTACATCACATTTACTCTCCTGCGCCAGGTGCACTAACGTGGAACGAAGTAAAATATTTTGGGCCATACGTCAACTGCCAATTATCCTAATTTTAATAGTACTATCTAGTTGAGCTATTTCTATTCATAATCTTTATCTATCTATGATTGTTCTGTAGAATTCGACGATTTTAATTTAACAACTCTGTAATATGTAAATTTTACGTTCTGCCAAATTTAGTGAAACACCAAATTTGTATACCCTGAACCCATTGAAAATGAGAATTCAGGGTATAATGGTAATACGTCGCAGACCCCACAAAGTATGTATATTCTTGATCAGCAGAAAAAAAAAGTTGATTGAGCTCTGTCCGTCCGTCCGTCCGTATGAACGTCGATATTTCGGAAACTACAAGAGCTAGAGAGCTGAAATTTCCCATGAACACTCGTATGTTAGTTACGCAGTACGAGTTTATTTTGCTTTTTTTTTTCGATAACTCATCCCATTTCCAAATTATCGACAAAAATCTAACTTTTTTTAAACGTTTTTGAACATAATTTCTATATAATCCGAAAGTTTATACGGACGGACGGACGGACAAACGGACAGGGCTATATCAACTTATTTTTTAGTGCTCAAGATCAAGAATATATATACTTTATGGGGTCTGCGACGTCTCCTTCTGCCTATTGCATACATTTTCACCCTGAATTCCCATTTTCATTGGGTTCAGGGCATAAAAATTGAAAACGTGAAAGCTGTAATTTTGAACTTTAAAAAATTGTTGGCTCCTCTATATATAAACATAAAAATAATTTAGTAAACAATAAACAAAAATGCTGTGATATGAGTGTCGAAACGGGAATGTAGGCAATAAATTTGAACAATTCATTCATCCTTCGACCTAAACTTATAGACTATCGGTTTGTAAAGTATCATTCATTTATTAATATTTTAGTTACCTGACTGATCAAACTACTTCGAATTAGCTGCAGATGCCGAATCATTTCTGAAACAGTTCGATCTTTTTCATATGTTCGTTGTGATGAACCTCTTGCAGTCAACGCAACATTATCTCTGGAACGAAAACAGTCATTATAATATTATATTATAAAATATATATACATATTTAATTTAGTGAAGATACTATACATTATTTAACAATATTTTTAACCCTGATTCCATTGAAAATGGGAATAAAATAGTTATGTGACAGGCAGAAAGAGGTGTGGCACAACCCCATATAGTATAGTATCAGAAACTGTAAGAGTTAGAGACTTCATTTAATTTTTTGTTAGGTCCGTTATCGCACGCACGTATCGACCTTATTTTAGAAAATCGATAACATTATCGGTTAAACACTTTTTTCGAGAATCAGTTATCAAATTAGATCTCGTTCATCTTTAGAGCTAGATTCTCCACTTTCTTAAATTTTGGATACCGGGCCCAAATCAATCCCCATCCCCCAAATGTGTAATAAATTTATTTAAAATACTCATCTATATAAGATTTACTCTTCAAGTTACCATAACATATCACAAACTGCAGTGCAAGCGAGGCAGCCATATGCATACATGTGTATGGTCATGTAGAGTAAATACACATGTATGAGAATGTCTATTATACATAAAGAAGCGAAGTGTAGAATCTTTGAAATATCAGTTCTTCGAAAGAGTTTAATGGATCTTGTAGTCGAGCCGTCTCACTAGAGTCTGCTTACTAGTTTAAGCTTGGAAGTGATTTTGACAAGAAAACTTACTAATATTTTGTCAAAAGTCTCAATTTATAAGTTTAACAGTAGTCAACTTGAAATAACTCAGCAGACTCGAGCAATCTCTACTACAGCTTTCTTGTTTTTTTTTTTTTAAATATATAGATACTAATTCAGTACAATTTTGATTTCTGTCAAATTTGAGATCGGCTGCAGAAACGAAGTGAATAATTCTTGGAATATTATTGGTCCTTCGGAGGGTTTCGGGGGGTCTCGTAGTCGGACAGTCTCGACTAGAACCTTCTTACTTATTAAATGTAAGTATTTATTTAAATATATATGCGTAATAAATAAAATATATATTCTTTTATTTTATAAATTATATACTATATTAAGCTAATCGATATAGGCTTCTAAATTACATTTAAATTAAGATTATGAAGCCTTTTGCTCCACTGTACTTTGTTGATACGTTCACTATGTTGGCCGCCTATAAATTTTGTTAGAGGTTCGTAGACTATTTCTAAATAATTGAATGCTAATAGCGGGAATTGCAAATATACAATTAGAGAAGGTAGCAAAGTATGACCAAAGAGATAAATCCAATTGGATCTCTTGCTCAATTTCTTTAAATAAACTCCATATGTGTGTGCTATAAACGGAACTAACAAAAAAATGACAAGCCTCTAGCTTCTATAGTTTCTGAGATCAACGCGTTTACACATACGGATAGACGAGCGGACGGACAGTCTGGACAGATGGACAGAGCTGATAAACAATACATAGGTATACATACATATGTTCGCAACGCCTCTTTCTGCGTTCTCCGTACATTTTAACAAAAGTATTATACCCAGATCTCCCATTTTCAATAGGCTCAGGGTATATAAAAAATAAACTCAGTCACACATTGGCTACATTTGCATCAAAGTATTGTGAAATTTGTATCTGGTAACTTAATGACAAAATTTGAGACTCTAACTCTGAGGGGATATTGATATTGATTTAACCAAATCTAATTTGCACCTATAATTACCCTTATTAAATATCCACCTATAATTACCCTTATTAGAAACAATAAATAAAAAGTAAGAACGTTGCAGTTAGGCGCAACTAACTGCGATATACTTTGTTCCCATAGGTGCATCTTATTTATTTAATAAACATTTAATTAACGAAATATTTCGGCAATTAGAAAACGTACATGGCAAGCAACAAACGTTTTTCCTACACATACATACATACAGATTTACACATGTACACACTATAGGAGTATACGCACAATTTTCTATGTATGCATACAAAAGTTTGCATGCCAGATTATTCTAAGAATTGTGACTGAATTGGGAATTTTTCGATCGTTACTTTAGTTTTGTCAAAAGGCGTTCTAGCAATGGCTTATTTGGTTTTAGTCAACACATCTCATATCAGGGCAGTGGCGCTGGTGGTAAGCGCTATGCAAGCTATACCTAGATGCGTGGGTTCGAATCCCGCAGAAAAATTTTTTTCAAAAATTATTATTTTTTAATTTTGTTTATATTTGTATATTTATTATACAATGCTTTCTGCCAATTGATAATAATTTATAAACATACGCATATGAATTGTGCATTTAAGCAAAAACTAAAACTGCTTTATGCTTTCCGATTTGCCACGCTGTGTGGCTAGCAGTTTTTCTATGCATGCGTATGTATATACACAGATGCTTGTAATTGTGTATACACATCCATCGAAAACTTATAAATTTTATTTTTTAAATTCATTAATATTATTATATTTATGTTAAAATGCTTTTTGCCATCTTAGCACTTGCTACTAAGCGGTTTGTATGCATGAATTATGCAGTTGGCCACAACAAACTTCTTTGCCGATTTGCCACGCCCCAGTGGGCGTAGACGCATAATTGTTTTGCCACTTCTTAGAAAGGGCTGACGCTTACATGACTGCAAAATTTGGTTGCTTACATTCCAAAAATACAAAAATTACAGGGTATTTGTCGATATGCCACGCCCCCAAAGAGGCTGAAAAATTATTTTTGGGTCATCGATAGAGGAGAACATTAGTAACTCAACCATCCAATTTTCAAGCTTCTAGCTCTAAAACTGTAGGAGATATAAACTTTTGCGGTTTGATACGCCCCCTGTGGGCGTAGATATATCTACCATAGCTTATTGGTCTTGGGTTGGCAACCCGAGTGTACATGCAAAATTTCAAGTCAAATAGCACAATTTGAAAAATCACTATATATTCAGGTCCGATTTGCCACGCCTCCAATGGGCGTAGACATATAACTTGATCGATCTTCTTAGAATCATAACATTTAACTCGCATGCAAAATTTCAGCTTTCTAGCTTTAACGGTGTAGAAGATACGTTTTTCCCAATTTGCCACGCCCCCAATGGGCGTAGATATATCCGCCATAGCTTTTTGAACAGACGGGCGGACAGCAAGACGGACATTGCACAAACCCAATATACTTTCTTCCCTTTGGGAACAAAGTATAAAAATCATATTTATATCCTGAAACTATAATTTCCAACTTTTATGAAACTCAGCATATAATTAGTTATATATCAAACGTTTCCTGAGAAAATAACACTAAAATTTAATAAGCTAGTTTATGTTAATCTCAATATAAATAAACAATTTTACTTCCTCATTGGGAAGAACTGTTCAGAATTTCGCAAAGAGATACATGTTGACGTCCTCTACAGGTAAACTTATTTAGTACGACAATCTGCCTGATTCTATAAACGTGAATATGTATGTATGTATACCGCTTATTGGAGATGAAATGTTTAGAAACAGAATTAAGAGCTCACCTTATAGGTTTAAGCAACGAAGCGCTGACGTCTGAAAGGCTTTGATTGCCAAAGGCATCCAGGCCTGAAGGAGGAGGATCATTTAGCGATGGCTGTTCCGTTCGATTAGGTATATATTGATCTCCATCCAAATTATTAAAAGTGGTAGCTAGATTTCGAACAAGTGGTATTTTATAAAAATTACGTTGTTCTACGTCAATAACATCCTTATCTATATCCATTATTTGATCTTTTGTATCTATGACCGGTTTCTCTAGAATCTCTTGTTTTACCAGACTACTACACTGACTCCTAAATATAGGAGCACTCGTGTTGTCGACAATGACATCCTTTAGATCAGCTGTCTCATTCGCATGGTACATTACCAGGGTATCTTCGGTGATAGATTTTTGTTCATGTATTGGCTGAATATTGCTGGTAATTTCAATCTCAGAAGCCCTTATTTTAGAAGTGCCATTTAGTAGTCGCGACTTTTTCGAATTTTTAATTCGCTTCTTTAATGTTACAATTTTGTGTACTGACTGTAAAAAAATAAAATAAATTACAAATTAATACAAATAAATAAATTAATGTAAATGTGATATCTGATGACCAATGATAACCATTTCTCCATTTCCATACATTTCCACTTACCTTTTTAAAACAAACCTTGATAAAAAAAAAAATGCATACCTGTTATCTATGTTGAAAGAGTGTATTTATTTAAGGAATATCGTTTTTTAATCAGTGTAGCAGGTTTTAACCGTAAACAATAGTGCTGGGCGCAACATCGATGTAACATGGATACATCGATGTTTTTAAAAAAATTAGGAACATCGATGTTTTTTGTTCGATGTTCGATGTTTTGTAAAAATGTTCCATACACTAAATTTATCCAATTTATCCAAAACAGCGGGCAGCGGGAATTCTGGTTTTTTAAACAAATATTTAACTTTTTTCCGCTTATCTTTCTTAGCACTTTAACATATTTTAGAGAATGTATGTACAATGAAGTGTTGTTCATTGTAGTTGAATTAAAACCCAATTCAAAGTTCAGTATAAACAGAAATGCCAGGATGTGTAACGTAACAGCCAAGAATTCAAATGCTGGCTGTGAAATTATGTATATTGCAGTCATTGCAAATTTAGTATAGCTGCCAATTGATCACATAACCAATTGGTGCTTGAAATATTTTAGTAATAGATCTGGGAGTTCTGTGAAGTTTCAGAAAACAAAATGTTGCTTTTGATATTGGCGAAACAAAATATACCATTCTCATAATGAATCAACTTATATACATTAAGAAGGAATTCTGTCGTGACTATTAAAATATGATTGGCATTATAGAAGAATGCAATAAAGATAATAAAAAAAAAACTTCACCTTCTTTGCCTGATTTTTTCCCCAAAATTTCAGGTTTTTTAAATATGTTCCCACATTGTTTTCTTAGAAGAAACTGGCAACACTGCTGAGTTGCTAACAACAATCAACTAAATTAAGCAGAAAAAAATGAGAGAATTTTAAAAAAGCTTATCGTCCAGCATCGGTTATTAACGGTTAAGAGTGATGAAGTGATACCTATATTTTTTATTTATTATTTAATTTTGTTTTTCTTTCTTTTTTTTATTTGAAGTTTTGAATTTGTGAAATGATGAATGAATTTCAATCAAATATACCACTTAATTTTGTTAAGAATATAAACATTGAATACGTTTATAATAAAAAAAATTTTTTCCGATGTTTCATCGATACATCGATGTTTTTTATTGCAAAACATCAAAACATCGATGTCGTCAAACATCGATGTTTCTCCAGTAAACAAGTGCCAAGATTAAAGATAGCTTGGTAATACAAATAATATTTATAAGTACTTACCATACTGACATTATCAGTTTCTGATTCACTGGAACTAGCTCGTGAACTAATATTCGGCGCGTCAATATCTAAATATGTGTGCTCACTATCGTTTGTCGATACTAGATCCATTTCAAGTTCCATAAATTCCTGGTCCTTGCTCACAACCTCTATTTCACATTCGCCGTAGCTATTCTTTAAAACATTACAGCCGGATACCTCATTGTCATTATAGTTATTGTTATTGTTGAGAAACTGTTCTTGCATTTTAGCAGAAGAGAAAGCAATTTCGTTTAAGTTAGTTTGGAAATTTAATTGACATTCTGTTTCTGTGGCAACTTCATCAAAATCGCGTGAATTATTTGAATCGCCATCAAATTTACTTGGTGGCGATTTGCGTTTTCCCGACATTCTGCAAATCATAGACGGAGAACAAAGTTATAAAGCAAATGAAATATAATTTTATCATATACATATTCATAAGTAGATTTCGTAAAGTTTTTGTACATTTTTACATGCCTCCTTCGTCCTTTATTTGCTAAAAACGTATTTAGAATAATAGACTTATAATTTGTTAAATTCACACATTTGAATTCTACTATTACGTTCTGTTTGATAGAGATAGTTCATATACAAGAGGATTTATAAACATCCAAAATATAGCCCATACTACACTACATTACATATATACATACCACGACAACCCATTTTTAATGGGTTCAGGGTATAATAAAAATCAAAATTGTATGAAATTATGATCTATGTATATATACGAAAGTGTGTCGACTCTAGCTCTAAAGATGTGCTAGATATACGTTTTTTAGCTGATTCACGAAAAAGTTCTTAAATCGATAACGTTGACACAGTAATAGGTATCGATGTTTTGAAGCAAACTCTTATTGCTAGAACAATATACGAGCATGACAAAAAATAATTATATCTCTATCTTTTATACTTTCTGAGATCAACGCTTTCACGTACATGGACAGGCAGACAGGCGGACAGGCGAACAGGGCTAAATAGACTCAGCCCGTCGCCCCAATCAAGAATATATATACTTTATGTGGTCCGCCACGCCTCCTTCTGCCTATTACATACATTTACATAAAACCGTTATACTCTGATTTCCCATTTTCAATGAGTTCAGGGTATAAAAATAAAGTTCTGTCGTTCTTTCCGGAGACTACATATAATACAGAGCATATTTATATTTAGCGAGATCTTTCGGCATCAACTTCCGTTTATTTGTCTCACGGTCTCTTCGTCCGACTCCTTCTTCCTCTCGCTTTCTTACTTAGATCTTGATATTGCAGTTGGAGCAGTCTTTAGCACGTAGATGTGTGTTGCACGCAGCACATGTAGAAAATCTTTTATTTTGGAGTGGGTGTATCTCACTCCACTCATGCAATCTTCCCATTGAAAATGCGAAATCTGAGTATAACGTTTTTGTGCAAATATATGGAGCATGCAAAAGAAAGTGTGACAGACCCCATATAGTATATATGTATGTATATTTTGGATCAGGACGACGAATTATATATCGACTTAATTCGCCCTGTTCGTTTATCCGTTAATCCATTCGTATAAACGCAGAGATTTCGTAATCTACGAAACCTAGAGAGTTGAAATTGTACTTGTCTTTGTCACTGCATTACCTTGCAGGGTTCAGGGAATCTTCGAATCGAGCAGTTTCGACTAGCGATCTGCTAACCGCGCAGTTGCTGCCATCGCTTGGGGGTGGGTTGGAAGGTTTAACTCCAATTCTGGATAGACGATCTTCATGAAAGTTTTAGAATATATTAATAACATTAAAATGTGTCTATTTACCGAATTGAAAGTCTGTAGTATTTGAAATGAAAGGCGAAGGGGGCGTGGCATCCAAAATCTGAATCTGATTAGAGAATCTTCGTATCCATAGTAAATATATAAATATATTGTATCTAGCTCAAACGGTGTAGAAATTATGCTCAATAACGTAAAAAAAGTAAGTATTCAAGTATTCAGGTCTCTACCTTTTGTAGTTTCGCTCATACGGACGTACGGACATGGACTTATTTGTTTGTGCTGATCAAGAATATATATACTTTATGGGCTCTGCGAATTCTCCTTCTGCCTGTTAAATACATTTACACAAAACCCTGAATTCCCATTTTCGATTATTAAGTTTCGAAAAGCATATATGTATCTATATTAACGGTTTATATATAAATGAAATACCGAAACCTGAATAATATATTGGAATAGAGCAGTGCTACATGCAAAACATATAGTTTTCTCCTCAGAATTGGTTTATCTTCTACAATTGTGAAGCTGGGACCTATAATTGTCGAATAGAGTGAGTGTAGTCCTCAACTTAAATTCAGAAACAGTCAGCCTCCAGTAATTGGCCAGAGACAAAAGGAGGAAACAGAATTTCAGCTGGGGAAGCGACAAAGACAACAAATGATTGTTTTCGATATTTGCTTTGAACTTAACATTTTATTTATAACGATGACTTCCGCAGCTAGTAGCTCGTAAGCTCGTATGAATAGACGCAACACCAACACATACACACACATAAACAGACTGCACGGCACACACTTACATAGTCATCAATTCAGATATTGACATGAACTCTTGTAAATAACTTCCGCAAGTTGACTTTAATGGGTCTTTTTGGCGGTTTTGGATATGTTTTCTGGTTTCAACACATATATGCACAGTTAACACACACACACATATATATATATATACTAATGCACGGAGATCATGCAGATCAGGATTATTTATGTCTTTTTATATATTATTTTAGGATAGCATACATATAAATATTTAAATATTGGAATGCACAGACACGTAAATAATGTTCAATACATAAATGAAATTAGTTTCAGCAAATGACAATCAACAGACACGAGCAAGACGTAGATAAACAACCTTCAACTCATAAATTCTCGGTTCGTTGTTGCTGTAAATAATAGAGTTATCACTTTCACAGAAAAACACAAACAACAACTAAGAAGGATCCGGTCGAGTCTACTCGATTACACGATACCCTGAACCCTCCAAAAAAAAAAAAAAGCGCGAGCTCTACTAAGTGTGCAGTTGCTGCCGTGGCTTGGGGGTGGGTTGGGCTATACTCATAACTCAATTTCTAGATAAACTGTCTTCATGAAACTTTCGGAATATATTAGTAGCAACCAAATATATTTTATTATAATATTATAATATATAAACGGGGTGCTAGTTTTCTTACCACCTATAGACAGATTTAGTGGTTGAATGCAATGTTTTGGTACATTACTTGCATTACTTTCTATTTCTTGGACCATTTATCATTGACATCGAGGCAAGTGCCTACAATTTGTTCGCGTTACTCGTAAAAAGCCATCAACACGATTCATAAATTTGGGGCGACTTTTCATATCCCGTCAAGTTTGAAAGGTAAGGTTGCCTTTAAACTTTTAGCTTCAGATCATTTGTTGTTTTTCTTGAACATTCCATTAAGTATGAACAAAAACCCACAGCATATATTCATAGCTCTGTATTACAAATATAAGTATTTGTGCAAATACACACGATTTGTTAGTGGGTGCATGACGGGGGCGCTTAAGGTAAATAAAATAAATATTATTCTTCCTTTTTAAGCACCGTAAGCAAACAACGGCATGAGGAACACACAACACATAAACAAAATAAAAAAGAGAAACACACAAATGCCTGGGCGCAATAATGAATTTTCAATTGAAATGCCCAACCACATTTTCAGGAGCTCTGGACCTGGACCCACGACCATTTCCCATTACCCATCGACTATTTGGCATTGTTTACGAGCCCTCGGCAGTGGCCTTCATGTCTTTGCGCACGTGCTGGCATTAAAAATGAATTTGGTTAGCTGAAAGTCCTCCGGCGGTGGAATGAATCTAATGGGGTCTACTTATTTGAGAGAATGCCGATTACCACTTTGCAAATTACCAACTCGAAAGGGATTCCATGACCTCACAAAAACACGAATGCTGAATGTAAAACTCAATCTTTTATAGCTCTGATAAGCTAAATATCAATCCACTTTAACGTATAGTTTCATTGGGTTTACTAGAGGTAATTGCTCATACAGAAAGTGAATCTTAGGCCATCGATAAGCCTTAAATTTAAAACATTAATAATACATATCACCTTTGTTTGTTATATTGAAGGGTTGTATTTTTAATCGATTGAAAGATTGAAAGACCAAAGCAAATTTTGTAAGCCAGTGTAAAACAAGTAAGAAAACTCTAATGGAGACTGCTCACTACGAAATCGCTGAGCCCTTCTTCGAACGAAGATTATTCCAAGAATGCTTCGTTTCGATTCTCCACGCGTAAGAAACTAGACATGCAAAATCTCGCGCACACACGCACGCTGATCTATGCTTGTACGCCTGTGTGTGTGGGCGGTGTGGGTTTTGCTACCATAACTTAATTGATTAATAATTCTGTTTCTAGACGGACAATCGCAATAAAATTATGATCAATCAGATTATGATTATTGGGGGTCCAAAATCTGGCAAAACCCGAAATTATATTAAATTCGAGACTCTAACTATAAAGATGAAAGAGATATAATTTTATAACTGATTGATCAATATTTTATTCGATAACTTTCGATAACTAAATATACAAGTTATCGAATTTCTGAAACAAACTCGTATTGCGCGTGCAATATACGAACCTAACATATCTTTTATCTTCGGAAATCGACGCGTTCAAACTAGAGATGGGCATGAGCTGGGTTTTTGTCGGGTACCCGTGGGCACCCGCGGGCATGGGTCTGGAAAATCGAGTTTCGGTTTGGGTGCGGGCGGGTGCGGGTTACGCCGCTCAACCCGCTTTACCCGAAACAATTTGAAAATATGAGAACGCAATTGTAAAATATTTTAATATTTTCAATTTTGATTGCAAATATTTTCTTTTCTTAACTTCGTGTACACTATCGATTACGTTTGTTAATTATTATCTCAATTATAATTATCATCACTAGCTATTACAATTCTGATCACTAAAAAAAGAAAGCTCGGAGTAGTGCTGGGAAAAGATCGATCTTTACCTAGATCGATATTTCGATATTATGTATGGGTCTCAGATCGATGTATCGATCTTTTCATAAAAATATTCTAGCCCCCAAAATTAAAAAAAAAAAACAAAGTTTTCATATAAAAAACAAAAGATGAATTTCTTATTAAAATTATACTTGGGTAAATCAAGCTCATTGAGGTGAGCCAGCTCACTCGCTCTTTTTTGTGAAGTGAGCCAACTCACTCATATGGCTCAGTGGCTCACTTACTGATAGCTCAAGAGCCTATAATGATCGCAAGCAACTTGGAAAAACTGAAAATACGTTACGCTTTAAAAATAAAGAACATTTAAAATTTTTTTTCTTAAAAGTAATAGAACAAACTAATAAAAAATATATTTTGTAGCTTCTTTCATTGGGCATGTAACAAAACTAAAATTAAAAATAAAAAAAAGGCATTCTTTGAGATCAGTTCATTGGAATGTATTATAGTATATGTGTGTAGATGGCGATGGGGATATAGAGATGGCGATATATCGAGTATCGAAGTTAGCAGTATCGATATTTTCGATGCCTATCAAAACATCGATGTATCGTTTTTAGATCGATCTTTTTCCCAGCACTAGCTCGGAGGAAAAAAGAAATAGAAGAAACAAATTTTTCGGGCGGGTGGGTTGGTTTCGGTTTGCAAAATTTTTGTAGCTTTCGGCTGCAGGTAAAGTTTTGCTCTTCGGCCCATGGGCTGGGTCGGGTTGGGTGCAAAATTTCGGCCCATGCCCACCTCTAGTTCAAACATACGATCAGACGGAGAGACGGACATGGCTATATAAACTTTTCTCGTCACCCTGATCAAGAATATATATACTTTGTGGGGTTTGCCACGCGTCCTTCTGCCTGTTACATACATTTTCACAAAACCATTATACCCTGAACTGCCATTTCCAATGGGTTCAGATACACAATGGGTACACAAATTTTATGCCGTCTGTCGCATACATTATACATATGTATATTTATTTATGTTTAAGTTAGTTATTTCATGTACTTAAATGTATGTATAAACTAAGTTATATGGACATGGACATATCCAATGACTGAACGGCCTTTAAAGGTACGGTATTTCAAATCGCAGTTCAAAGGAAGCTTTTGTATTTGTGACCAGTCTTTGTTGTTGTTCTTGTTTTGTGTTTTGTCTCTTTGTTGATGGCGCACTTGTTTGGTCAAAAGGGCGCATAGAAATGGTCGCGCGCAGCGGGGTCGGAGAATATCGTGTGCCTATATGGCCCAAACCATCATAAGATCTGCTGGCGACCATCCACACACACGAGTCGAGAGATTTGTCCATTATTTATGCTTATAAATGTTTGTTCATTTTTACATTACACTTACCGCAACGTCGAATGAGGTTCCCTTAAATACTCCCTTAAAAACCCCCTAAGTGTGTGTTTATATCTATATCTATATCTATATCTATATCTATATCTATATCTATATCTATATCTATATCTATATCTATATCTATATCTATATCTATATCTATATCTATATCTATATCTATATCTATATCTATATCTATATCTATATCTATATCTATATCTATATCTATATCTATATCTATATCTATATCTATATCTATATCTATATCTATATCTATATCTATATCTATATCTATATCTATATCTATATCTATATCTATATCTATATCTATATCTATATCTATATCTATATCTATATCTATATTCTATATCTATATCTATATCTATATCTATATCTATATCTATGTCTATATCTATATCTATATCTATATCTATATCTATATCTATATGTGTATCCATATCTAGATTTATATTCTGGTTTTTCTTTTTTGCCACATGTTTGCTATTTCGAAAGGTTCCCCAGCTTCCCAAAGTTGGCTCAAGGGTGATTATGTCCGATATCGTGATGGAGTAAGTATTAAGAAACATTAAGGTTGAGCTTGTAATATGTCTACTTAGAATTACAGGCGAAAGGTCATTGACAAATCTGCACTGTAATGTTAAATTCCTTAATTTTTGTAGGACTTGCGCTTTGTGACTTTGTCTATCGCTTAGCGCCCAGTCTCTGACACGTTGACGAGAATGCTGCCACTGAACAAAATATTGCATTCAATCTTCTAAGCATAATCCGCTTAAATGTCCGTAATGACAGTTTCCTTCTTAGACGCCACACGGCTATGGCTGTCGAAATTCACAACGGTCTGCTACGAGATCCCCTAGACCCTTCGGTTCAAATTCTGTGCTTCATTTTTGCTCACATAATAAACAACTAATGCACACATACACAAACACACACACATACTCATATACATATGTAAGCATGACCACGCGCCTCGCTTGTATTGCAATCTGGGCCATGTTATTCATTAAATAAATAACTCTTCTTGTAAATTGACTTTGGTAGTCAACCCTTCAGAATATGATCATATCATTCTTATGTATGTACATACATATATGGTAAACCAATCCTTATGTCCATCCGCTTGACTGTATATGTAAACGCGTCGATTTCAAAAACTATAAATTAGTTATAAATTGATATCTCGTTCATCTATAGAGGAAATTCCAAATCATTTGCATGTATAGATATAAATTTAATCTAATTTTTATTTGTACCATATTTTGAATACCGGCCCCGAATTTCCCTCCATTCCCAAAACTTGTAAAGAACGTATTTCAAATAATAGAGAGATATGGTTTGGTCTAACATTATATGTCATGATCATAACCTGAAAGTCAACCTATTATATAAGAAGAATAAATATATGAATAAATCTTCATCAAAGTTCACATAACATATCCCAAATTGCAATGCAAGTTTTTAGTTTTAAGTGGGAACATACTTAACAAGCTCTAGTCGAGACTTCGTATCCAAAATATTTCTCTAGCTCAAACGGTGTAGAAGTTACGCTTAAAAAACGAAAAAATAGTAAACGAATCTTCTATTTTTATCGATAATTAGGAAATCGTTCGGGGTAAAACTATCATAAATCATAAAGGATCGAAAAACCTTAGTCTGAGAAAATAATTATTAAATAATGCTAAGAATGTATAAGCGGACATGAATTTTAAAGTCCGTCGATAGAGGAGAAATAATTTTTTAAATAAGTGAATTGCCAATTGTGGGAATCTAGTCAATATAAGGCTCGTTTTATACTGAAAAAGCGGACGACGAAACAAATCACGTCTCAAATCGAATTTCTTATATTATATTTTCGAATTCTGGCTTACTTTCATCATTAGGTGTTTGCGTCTGTGTGTGCGAACATTTGGCATACATATTATATGAACATGATAATACGCCTAAAGGTTGCGACAGAAGGAATCGTCTTTTTATCGTTTTCGAAATACGCTTGAAATGCGACCACTTGACCAATCAATGAATATTATATGTTGCCCTATGTATGCTGTACAAATGTTAAATGTGAATACCTACATCGTCACCCTCGGCTGAAGGCAGTGCCTGCCAGCAGCCAAGCTGACCAAAGGACCCCAAATTGTTACCCCCACGTTTCACCACCAACACAAGTCAGAGTGCTCTGGTCTGGATTCGAGTGATACCGACTAGGCGGATTCCCTGAACACCGTGCTCAAATTTCCAATGAACTTCATCTTATAGTAATAAGGGCATGCAAATGTCATATTTAATCCTATGAAATGTATACATGCATATATTGTCCAAAGCACAAGCTTTCATATTCGAACAGGAGAAATAAGAGAAAAGGCGCACAGACGCTGTTAAACGACACTCGAAATAGATCATCATACCCTGGTTTAACAATATGCAATGTATACTCGGTATCAAAAATGATGTTCCCAGTGCGCTGGCAGATATCAGTCTTCCTCCCCAGTGTTCTACTTGATTGAGTCGCCTACATAAGGGATTTGAGTATTGGTATTAAATTTGGGTGCATCCATTCGATATGTATTATATGGTCGTATCGCTCAAATGACAACTGAGACGCAGTCCCATTTTTATTGTATTTACAAGGTACACTTGTGTTTATATGACAGACATAGATACATATATATTTAATCGCGTTTCAGACTGAGTCGAAAATAAACTCTTTGAGGAGTTTGCCAACGGTAGTGCAAGTAGCTCACGTCGCAGAATACAAAACATAAAAGACAACAAAAAACAAGAGATCAAAACATCTTTGACAATGAAATTATGACACAAGAAAACATCTGAACCACATCTGGCTAACACGTGGAGTACAGAACAACAGAATCCCAATCCAAAATCCCACTTTGAATATTTAGTGAGAGTAACCTTAGATTAAATGTATCTATATTTGAATATTTATCAACATGAGTATCTGTTAATACTTTGAACCCATTGAAAATGAGAAATCAGGGTAGAACTGTTGACTCTATCTGTCTGTCGCTCAGTCTGTCTATATATGTATATGTATATAAATTAAATTATTAACAGGCAGAAGGAGACGTCGCAGGCCCCACAAAGTATATATATTCTTGGTCAGCCCTAAAAAAAGTTGATTAAGCCCTGTTCGTCTGTAGAGAGCTGAAATTTCACATGAATACACGTATGTTCGTTACGCAGTAGGAGTTTATTTTGTTTTGTTCGATAGGTATGATAACTACTATGAATGGTCTCTAGCTTTTGTAGTTTCCGATATCTCGACGTTCATAAGGACGGACAGAAGGACAGGGAATCAAGAATATATATACTTTGTGGGGCCTGCGACGTCTCCTTTTGCCCGTTACATCCATTTTTTTTCAAAACCATTATACCCTGAATTCTCATTTTCAACGGGCTCAGGATAGACAAACACACACTATGCTTTATCGATGATAATCCTGAACTTATAACTGAGAACTTAAGAAGTAGCCGATAATTGTAATGGAAACTCAGTTGCAATTGCAGTGAAGCCGTAGTTTAAGTTGCATTTGCAGTTTAAGTTTGCACTTTCCAATCTTTTTCCCTCTGCTCTGCTACTCTGCTTTGCTCTGTTGCACTTTGGTTCGAGATTGGTCACATTTGATGTGAGGAAATAAACAAACACTTCATCTGTTTATTTAAACAATCGGTCCAGCCTTTGTAATCTGTTCTATCCAAACCCAAACAATGGACGTATTGTTCCGTTGATGAACCGACTTTTCCTTCTGTTTGCACACAGTTCGCTTCAAATTAAAGATGCCCCCGAATATGTTAAGGAATGATGTATTCTGATTACTGAATACCAATTAGGATACACTGAATGAAGTAAAGTTACGCTAGTAGAAGGGTTTTTATATACGATGAATAAGTGGAAGCACTAGTCTGAATGGAATTGAAATGAAGATTAGGTGATTATTAAGTATATTTACTTAATAATAGCAAAAGTATTGCTATAGACTCTTAAACTTTGCCAACGCCAAAATCATATCAGCTTTTAAAACTGAATTATGATGCAGATGGAGCGCATTTGTTTGTTTGCTGTGTGGAATGAAGTCCAGCAAAAGCGCACGCAAGTGCGTTGCGAGCCGACTGATCAGGAAGGACCGACAAGGCGGAGAAAGAGAAATGCTGAGATCGAAAAGATCGACTTAGTGGCTCGTATGAGTGGAATATCTTACAAATGATAAACAGAGACAGGCAAACATATGCACATGCATACACACTCCTCTGCTGCAGCACCCTCTTCAGCTTTTGGTAAAAAGAAACAGGAAACAACAATGTTGTACGAGAAATTTTATTTCTTGTATTCGTATTCGTTTGCGTTTGAATTCGCATTCACCTGTTGTTATTTTCAGTGTGCTTATTTTTGCGACGACAGCGATTCCAGAAACGAGTACAACAATCGCAAGAGCAGCAACTACAACAGCAAACAAAAACAACAGCGCGACACCACAACTAGTTTGCCGTGTTTCGCATCGCGCTCATTCGCATTCCGACGAAGCCTTCGTCTTCGCCTTCATCTTCGTCTCCCTCACCGAAAACGATCGTAGCTCGGCACTAACGGCGCGTTCGCAGGCACTGCAGTCTATTCGACTGGAGGGTCGGCGCCGCGATTGAGATTCGGCTTTATCTATCTACTCCAAAACACGTTTTCGAATACACGTAGATACACACGTAGACACATACAGTCGCATTTTCGGACATGTAATTTTTATGCGTAACGAACGCAACTCCGGGCCTCTGCCCAGATCGAGTTTGTTAACAATTTGAAATAAACAGTTGGTTTTGGATTTCCAAATGTATCACAGAGGCACCTACAGAGGATAGGTATGTTCCAAATGACATTCAATTAGACAATAAAATACATTCATTTTTACTACTCTGTTATGAGATACCCAAGACCCCAAAATATAAAACAAATTCAAATTCCATAAGCACACATGAAATTAATAATATATGACATTAGCTAGCTGAGATTCAATAGCGAATTTAATCAGCTGATGATTCCAATCGAGGACATTTACAGACTTCACGGGAACGGCTCGTCACCTGTTATATACAATTGAACAAACTTATTATATATTGAACATGAATGCTCAATGGGTCCAGGAGATAAAAACAAATCTGTGTGACACCTTATGAATATTAACGTATTATTATTTTATTATTTTGTGTTTATACCCTAAAACATTTGAGAATGAGAAATTGGGCTAAAAATGCATCTAAAAGAGCTAGAGACATCATTCTTTTTTTGTTATGTCCGTGTATACGAGTTTGTTTAAGAACTATTTCCGTTTCAGAGTTATCAAATAACACATTTATAGAGAAATAGTTTTAATAATATGTATATCTCGTTCATCCTTAGAGCTAGAGTCTCCAAGTCTGCTGCATATACACATATATAGATAACAATGTAATACAGTTTCGACTTTTGTTAGATTTTTGATACCGGCCCGAATTCGCCCCACCCCCTAAATATGTAAAAAATGTATTTAAAATACTAGAGACATACAGTTTGGTTTGGCATTTCATATGAATGTCATGATCATATTCTAAAAGTTTGATTACGATTGTCCGTTAAGAAACAGAATTATTAATCAAATAAGCTCTCGTCACATAACGCACGTGGCAGAGCAAGCGAGACAGCGAAACAGCAAGACGCCTGCAATGCATTCACCCATACATGCGTACAAGCGTATATCAGTGTGTATGTGTGTGCGAGCTTGTGCATGTATAGTTTGTTACGCATGCAGAAACGAAGCGAAAAATATTATTGGTTTGAAGAAGGGTTCAGGGGATCTCGTAGTCGAGCAGTCTCGACTAGATCTTTCTTACTTGTTATTTATATCTTGCAATCGATCCTATATCAAGCTACTTATCTCTTCACTAAAATGTATACAAATTCACTTATACCTCGCTCAATAAAAATGTAATGCTTTCCAAGAAATAATAATCCAATAAATAGAAATTTCCTGAAATATACTTCAAAGGCGACTCGTTCTCGAATTTGCAAAACAAAAAAAAAAAAAAAACAAAAAAAAAAAACGCAGATTTCATTTGCAAAGAAAATGCTATTCTTATTTTGCTTTATTTGCTTTCCATAGTACCCGTTGTCCAGTTAAACCAGCTCCTCAGAACTGGATTAAAACCTGTCGCTGTTTCCCACTGCCCCCTTCCACCCCTTCCACCACACACCACTCCTCCATTAAATGGCTGGTGCAGTTCTGTTTAGCTTAATGAGCATGCGTGCAAAGCACTGTGTGTCTGCTAGTATAGATTGGAAAAGATATTGGCCCATGCTCTATATACCATGCATATTGTGACTCTTATTTTGATGAGTCTCATTTTGGGGACAGTCTTGAATAAAGGAAACGGGTATGTCCCGGATATGCTTCATGAAGCAGTACGAGTGACCGTTTTTGTGTTAATTAGTGTAGAAAAGAGAACTTATTTGATGAATAATTCTGTTTGTAGACGGACAATCGTAATCAAACGTTCAGATTATGATCATGGCATTCATATGTATATGCCAAACCAAACTGTATGTCTCTAGTATTGAAAATAAAATTTGTACACATTTGATGGGGTGGGGGTTAATTTCGAACCGGTATCCAAAATCTGTCAAAGATCGAAATTGTATTAAATTAGTATCTATATATATAGCTCTAAAGATGACCGAGATTTAATTTTTGTATATATGTTTTTATACCCTGAGCCCGTTGAAAATGGAAAATAAAGTAAAGTTTCTTACGCGTGGAGAATCTAAACAAAGCATTTTTGGAACATGATTCGTTCGAAGAAGGGCTCAGGGGATTTCGTAGTCGAGCAGTCTCGACTAAAGCTTCCTTATTTTATTTTTTTTTTTTTTTTTGTAATGCCATTCATGTTATTTTAAAATACCCGGGATCAAATCCCGCTGGAATCTTTTTGTTTATTGATTAAAAACTTCAAAATTTTATTTATTTCATTCATTAATATTTTTATATTCATGTTAAAAAGCTATTTGTATGCATGAATTATTCAGTTGGCCACATCAATCTTCTTTGGAGATATAAACTTTTGCGGTTCGTCACGCCCCCTGTGGGCGTAGATATATCTACCATAGCTTAGTGATCTTGGGTTGTCAACCCGAATATACATGCCAAATTTCAAGGCTCTAATGTCAATAGTGTTCAAAATGTAGCACAATTTGAAAAATCACGATATATTCAGGGCCGATTCTCCACGCCCTCAATGGACGTAGACATAAAACTTTTTGATCGACCTTCATAGTATCATAACATTAACTCACATGTCAAATTTCAGCTTTAAAGGTGTTGAAGATACGTTTTTCCCGATTTGCCTCGTCCCCAATGGGCATAGATATCCGCCATAGCTTTTTGAGCTTGGGTTGTCACCGCGAGTATACATTCCAAATTGCAACTCTCTATCTCATCAACTAGTATGATTACTGGCCTATGGGCGCATGAATTTTCCGATTTGCCACGCCTCTAGTAGGCGGATCATGAGTATATGTTGCTCTAACAGCGCCGAAAAAGATTGCATTCATACGGACAGACAGACAGACGGACGTACGGACGTACGGACGGACATTGCACAAAACCAATATACTCTTTTTCCCTTTGGGAATAGAGTATAATTATATCTTTAGATCTAGACTCACTAAATTTTGCGAGTGCCTATGTTGTTTTTTGTTTAAGCTTAGCAGTCAGGTTTTTTGTTGTCACCATCGACCACTTATCGGACACTTGTCAGCGAGTCTCCAGATTCTGCTACTCAAATGTGTGTATATACATACATATATTTATATATAAATACTTACATACTTGTATGTACCCATCTATGTATGTATCTATGCGTGTGTAAATTTCTATTTCCATTTTATTTCTGTCGATGTCGCAGTCTGTCATTGTTTTCCGCACATACGCGTCTTTGGGAATACGCCGCAAGTAGCCATTTCATATCCGCTCCGTACTGCTTACTCCTACTGCTTACACTAGAACATTTAAGGTATGCATCTTACGTCTGTTTACATATCCCAAGTAGAGATGAGAAGAAAATGCTTGAAGACATTGCAGCTGCGTTTGAGAGTTTGTGTGTGTATTGGATTCATTGTTTCGTCTTGATTGTCTCTTTGATGTGGCCCGTGTCCCTTATTATAACCAAATACGAGGTCCGAGTACACAATTTATGGCGTTTCTCAATGACACTCTTTTTCGAACAACCGTCCACGAGCAGGCGACTGACCAACAAATAGTAACAAATGTTCTCTTGACATATGTATAGAGGTAATATCATTAGGGAGCCTAGGACTTTGTTTCAGCTCAAAGCAAAGAAGCGTTCAAGCGTTAGTCGATTTCAGAATACCCTGGACAATAGCAACTGAAAGCTCACTTTAACAACTTAAAGCATGTTATAGGTAAACTTGCCCTTTTGATACCCTGACTAGATGCCATAGTATATGAAAAAGAGTCATGGACGCGTGTCGTGGCACACTATGCGGCCTAGACCGACTGTGACACCAGCTCTGCACTATGCCGGAGTACTTCGAAGTCAGGAGCATTCTAACTTTATCACAACTAACAGATCGCTGATTGTATACAAGCATGAATGAGTTACCATTTTAGAGCGTCTGCAAATTGGATTCGAGCTCATAAAACCGAGCAATGCATATTCTCAGTCGAGAGTGTTATAAAGGATTCCAACCGGTCAAAATAACCGCACCAACGACGACGACAACTACAACAAGAACGACGCAAGTCAAAACACGAACAAAAAAAAGTTAACCGCAAACAAAACAAAGTTAACCGCATGCCACCCCGGTTACAGTTATGTATATGCAAGTAGTAAACTTGCGAGTCGAAACGAAGCAAGTCGCAATGAGTCGGAGTCGTTGTTTTCGTCTTTTTGTCGCCGTGAAACGGGCAAGCGAGTTTGCAATTGCAGCAAAAAAAAAAAAAAAAATAAATAAATAAATAAATACAAAAAAACCAGTCATCGTCTTCCATCGAGCACATGATCTAAGTTAGGAGCTGAACTTCGGCAAAGGCTTTTCCCATGCAAAGAGAAGACTGCGTGGTAAATACACCTGTCGCACTCAATGCTTGTGCGCACAGTCAGTGGCTGGAGCTGTCGAGTGCAAAACTGGTCCGTGGCTTAAGTTTTTCGAATCGCACTGCCCCTCTTAGTTTGTAGGCATAAATGTATGTAAATAAAGTTTATACGCCTCTCCGACAATCAACCAAATATTTCTAATATTACGGTTACACATTACATTTCATTACAATGAAATGTACAAATACAAAAAAAAAGTGTAAATGATAGATGTATGTCCATCATAATTCACTCTGTGATCAGATTTATCACCATCAATAACAGTCATAACATCAGCATTGTCATTTTTTAGAATTATCTTAATATTTATCTAAATCTCTTAGAATTATTTTCATAATTATATTATCGTCTCTATCACTCTCTCTCTCTCTCTCTCTCTCTCTCTCTCTCTCTCTCCCTCTCTCTCTCTCGCACGCACACACACACACACACACACATACTCCTTCTGAGAAACATATTGCGTGTTAGATAAGAGCTCTCTCTCTCTCCTCTCTCTCTCTCTCTCTATCTCACACACATACTCCCATAAACAAACATAATTGATGTTAGATAAAAGCTTAAATACTAATTACTTACATACTTACTTATCCTAACTGTCTCACAACCTCAAACATTAATATCAAACACGACTGCCTACTAAAATCTTCCAAAACACTTGATCCTTACGAATGCTCATAATAATAGATTTCCTTAAAAGAAACTAATGTTGACCTCCTCCTATGAAAACAATGCATATATGCAAATACCACTGTAATAATGTAATGTAATGTAAGGCAATACTGTAATAATATAGACTACAATAAGGAAAAACTGTACAAAATGTATAATACAACTTCAACCGTCAAGCCGAAGGCCATAGTAGCCTGTGGGTAATCTTAGGGTAATTTTTTTTTTTTATATTATCTCTTTAATTTTATATTATCTCTAACTTCTAAATAAATAAATAAATAAATTAATTTAAGTCAACTTCAACTCACCTTTGCCTTTTCAGCTTTATCTGAGCATAGTAATTGCATACATGAATGTACATATATCGCTTCCAAGATTTGTCTCTTCCTTTGTTTTACTTTGACTAGGTCCACTTATTTACTATTAATTCTAGAAATTTGTATATATGGCACTATTTGGAGAACTGTTTATTATTGGGTCACATTTCACATTTTGCTGTCACAGAGTGTGCTGTTGATTGAGACTTGCATTATTGATTAATGCCAGAACTTCTCTAATGGATCTCAGCCATCTCTCCGTCATGCTCTGACGTCATAGTTGACAACATCAAATTTGTTCGATTCGCCGACTCTTCGGCCGTAGGCACAGAAATACATTTTAGTTTGTTGTGATAAGTGTTTGACCTTTCATAGGCAGTTCAAATTTAGTTTTGTGGACGTGAACGTCTCTCTCTCTCTCTCTTTCTCACTCCCACTCTCAATCTCTCCCTCTCTCTCTATCTCTCTCTCTCTCTTTCTCTCTCTCTCTTTCTCTTTCGCTTTCCTTTTCTCTCGCGCTAACTTTGATCACCACTTATTCTATAGTATATCCCACACAATCGAGCACTGATAGATATCCTTCTTGCGTGGCTATTCGCAAGTACTATAAATTGCGAGCTTGAAGCTCGATTTCGATTTTAAATTTTGATATAGGTGTACACGCGTGCAATGTAAAACCGACAAGCGACAAAACGGTTTACCGACAACTGCAGCAGTAGTGGCAGCAGCAACAGCAGCAACAGCAGCGCAACAGCGTCGACGATAACGACAGAAACTGTAACAGCAGCGCGACAACCTAACGTCCACTACCATCACCACTGCGTGGCAATGTTCAATTGTCACTGATTTCAATTGGATTCCACTTCCACATCCACCATCAGCCGTTCCAACGGACTGCAATGCGAGGCGACTGCAAGAAGGCTGCTCTTCGGCTTTTCGGCTCTCCAGCTCTTCGGCTTTGCGGTTCTTCCGCTCCACATCTGAATTAAGAGATGCTGGCCCATTCGGCTTTCAATTTTATTTGTCTTGCCTTCGTATTCCTATTTGTATACAAACTCGCGATGTTGTTGCTTTTTTTAGTTGTTCAAAAATATCTCTTTAGCTTTCGCCTCTTTTCGCTGAAGAGCGCATATTGCATAATCAATGTTTGCACGCCAACAAGAGAGACATAGAGAAAAAGCCAGTAAGAGAGAGAGAGAGAGAGAGAGAGAGAGAGAGAGAGAGAGAGAGAGAGAGAGAGAGAGAGGGAGAGGGAGAGGGAGAAACAGTGGGACTCAAGAGAGTAATCTAACCAATGGCAGTTCGCCATTGACAACCAATAGTTAGTTTATAGAAATCATTTGACCACGCCTAGAGAGAGAGAGGCTGTCATGTTCTCAGTGTGTGGAGTCTCATAACCGGTTTTTGACCGTTAGCAAAAGCGAGAATAGCGTTTTATTCTTAAATTATCCATATACTGCAATATATACTGCTAGCCTCTGTAAATTTATATCCATATATTTATTTATACCAAATCGATCCAAATCTGATACATTTTTCGACTTAAAAAACTGAAATTAAGATACATCGGCATAACATATATATACATTACTTCCAATGTATTCCACATTATCAAACTTGATGATATATTTGAATGTTCACAGCCTTTTGATTTATTTTTGATTTCATCGTCATTCAAGCGAAATTCAACATGTAAAGCACCATCTGTCGGCTACCATTATCTATGACACAAACCCAATGCTTGAAACTGGTATAAATGTCAGTTGGTAGTTGTCTTCAATAGAATTGATAAGATATGGTTCGAGTTTTTGATAAAGTAAAATTTTTCCCATTTCCTAGTTATATCAGAAATGCCCATTTCGAAAACAGCTTTTAACCTAGAATCCTCTATATCCTGCTCAATAACACACAAAATTTCGTCGAAAAATAAGATTCAAGATTTAATAATTTTGTTTTTAAATTATATTAAAGTTCTCATTATATAAATAATATATATTATTTTTAAGCATCTGTGAGAGTCTAAGTTCTAATAGGACAACACAGTAAAAATAGATATGCCTTATATATGCCTTTGCTAATATGTTACTATTAGTTACCAAATAAAATTTTCATTCAAAATAAAAAACATCTCCGATTATTATAATTTGAAAGCAGTAACCACACAACAATACGATGTTGAGTGATCCCAGATATACCGATTTTGTGTTTTGAAATTTTTTTTTTATTTATATATTGATATAGATATAATGGATACGCAGATTTTTGATGCCACGCCCGCTTTGCACCCAATTAGAAAAAAAAAAAACTCATTTCAATTACTAGAGACTTGCAATTTGGCAAATACATAGATAAATACATTTAGGTACTCTTAATCTATTCTGAAAATTTCATAAGGATCGTCCATCTAGAAATGGAGTTATAAGCGTACAAAATTCAGCCCAACGCCGTCTCGACTAGAGCCTTCTTGTTTCTATTTTCGTTTTTTTTTTTTTTTTAGCTTTGCGGTCTATTTGTGGTTTGGCAAGTGGTGAAAGTGAGTTTTTTTAACAAAGGTCAATCACATTATCTATTACAAAAACCTTAAATTTAGAAACTGCTACAATTATTAGGATTTGGTCTTCGATGAGGTACATAAACCCCACTATTCACAGCACATTTGGTTCCTACATTATCTATTACAAAAGTCTTAAATTTACAAACTGCTACAAATAGGTTTTGATCTTCGATGAGGTACAGAAACTTCGCTATTCATAGTACATTTTCTTTCGACATTAACATTAACAAGTAAGAAGGCTTTAGTCGAGACTGCTCGACTATGACATACCCTGAACCTTGCAAGAAAAAAGTCGTTCTCTTCTTTACGCACGTATTGGGGGCCGGAATCCATAATATGACAATAGCGAAAAATGTATCAAATTAGTATCTATGTATACATATATGTACGTACCAACGCAGATACACATATAAAAAAAACTTTAAACTCTAGCTCTAAAAAAGGCAGAGATATAATTTAAAAAAATATGTTTTATCGATAACTTTAAAACGATAAAAGCTATCGAATTTCTGAAACAAACTCGTACTAGGGTTGTCGAATATTTTTAAAATATCGTATCGATGATAATTTAACTATTGAAAAAATATCAAAATGATATTTGATATTCAACTCGATATATCGATATTTTTCGATATTTTACATACTTTTTCCCGAAACTATCACCGTGGTCATCTGAATGCATCATAATGCTTGTTATACTTTGTTCCCAAAGGGAAAAAAGTATATTGGGTTTGTGCAATGTCCGTCTTGCTGTCCGTCCGTCTGTCCGTATGAACGCAATATTTTTCGGCGATATTAGAGCTAGAGACTTGAAATTTTAAACATATACTCATATATGTTCCCGAATTATAAAGTGTAAAAATTTTCCCGATCCGCCCACTAGGGGCGTGGCAAATCGGAAAACTCTTCCGCCCATAGGCAAGTTATCATACTAGATGATGAGCTAGAGAGTTGCAATGGAATGTATACTCGGGGTGACAACCCAAGTTCAAAAAGCTATGGCGGATATATCTGCGCCCATTGGGGGCGTGGCAAATCGGGAAAAACTTATCTTCTACACCGTTAAAGCTAGAACGCTGAAATTTTGCATGCGAGTTAATGTTATGATTCTATGAAGATCGATCAAAAAGTTTTATGTATACGCCTATTGGGGCGTGGCAAATCGGACCTGAACATATCGGGATTTTTCAAATTGTGCTATATTTTGAACACTATTGACGTTAGAGCCTTGAAATTTGGCATGTATGCTCGGGTTGACAACCCAAGATCACTAAGCTATGGTAGATATATCTACGCCCACAGGGGGCGTGACGAACCGCAAAAGTTTATATCTCCTACAGTCTTAGAGCTAGAAGCTTAAAAATTGGATAGTTCAGTTACTAATGTCCTCCTAATTAAATGTTTATTAAATAAATAGGATGCACCTATGGGAACAAAGTATTTCGCAGTTAGTTGCGCCTGATTACCACTTGTTTTTATTACTTTTAAGACACAAATTACATTTGACTGTTCGATTTTTACAAATCAGAGTAATGCGTTTTCACCATTATGAGACAATCGCCAACGTAAATATATAAAAAATATAGCAAAAAATATTCGATATTTGGGGAAAAAATATTATATAAATATATTTTTTATACAAAAAAAATATCGATATATCGATATTTTGATATATTTTCAACAACATTCATATATATATGCAGAAGACTTGGAGACCAACTCAAAAGATTAACGAGATATTATTTTATTTCTGACTGTCGATAAATGTTTTATCGATAACTTTGGAAATATTAAAGCTATCGAATTTCCGAAACAAATTCGTACTGCGCGTGCAATATACGAACCTAACACAAAACAAGTAAGAACGTTTCAGTTAGGCGCAACTAATTGCGAGAGACTCGGTTCCCGTAGGTGCCGTTTATTTATTTAATAAACATTTAATAAATGAAATATTTCATCAATCAGAAAACGGACATGGCAAGAAACAAACGATTTTCTATGCATACATACAAAAGCTGCATGCTATAATATTCTAAGAATTGAGATTGAATTGTGAGTTTGTAGCAATGAACTTATTGAAGTTTAGCTAACGATTACATATTATTTTCAAAAGACCTGGGTTCCATTCCCGCTGGAAACTTTTTGTTTATTAATTGAAAACTTATAACTTTCTTTTTTTTAACTCATTAATATTTTTATATTTATGTTAAAATGCTTTCTGCCATCTTAGCAATTACTACTAAGCTATTTGTATGCATGCATTATTCAGTTGGCCACAACAAACTTCTTTAGGGATTTGCCACGCTCCAATGGGCGTACGCGTAATTATTGGCCAGTTCTTAGAAGGAGCCGAGGCTAACATGACCGCAAAAATTAGTTGCTTACACTCCAAAAAAGCGAAAATTACAGGGTATTTTTCAATATGCTACGGCCCCAAAGAGGCTGACTAATTATTTTTAGGTCATAGATAGAGGAGAACATTAGTTTTGAAGCTTCTAGCTCTAAGACTGTAGGAGATATAAACTTTTGCGGTTCGTCACGCCCCCTGTGGGCGTAGATATATCTACCATAGCTTAGTGAGCTTGGGTTGTCAACCCGAGCATACATGCCAAATTTCAAGGCTCTAATGTCAATAGTGTTCAAAATGTAGCACAATTTGAAAAATCACGATATATTCAGGGCCGATTCTCCACGCCCTCAATGGACGTAGACATAAAACTTTTTGATCGACCTTCATAGTATCATAACATTAACTCACATGCCAAATTTCAGCTTTAAAGGTGTTGAAGATACGTTTTTCCCGATTTGCCTCGTCCCCAATGGGCATAGATATATCCGCCATAGCTTTTTGAGCTTGGGTTGTCACCGCGAGTATGCATTCCAAATTGCAACTCTATCTCATCATCTAGTATGATTACTGGCCTATGGGCGCACGAGTTTTCCGATTTGCCACGCCCCTAGTGGGCGAAATTTTTTACACTTTATAACTCGGGAGCATACATGAGAATATGTTCCAAATTTATAAAAGCGCTGAAAAATATTGCATTCATACGGACAGACGGACGCACACAGACGGACGGACAGCAAGACGGACATTGCACAAAACCAATATACCAATCCTTTTGGGAACAGAGTCTAAAAATTAAAGATGCTTTTGGCGGGGTTTGAGCCCACTCCACTTGCGCATAGCACTTACTACCAACACCGCTGCCCTAATCTACGACTTTCTAGATGAACCTAAATGAGTTCACTGCTACAGCGGATTCTGACAAAACTCACAATCCAATCTCAATTCTCAGAATTTGTGTTCAACCTTGAATGTGTATACACGTACAAACATCTGCGTGTATGTGTGTATGCATTTATAGAAAAATTGTTTGCCCACTGGCAGCGTGGCAAATCGGAAAAGCAGTTTCTAGTACTTCAATGCACAATTCATGCGTATGTTTATAAATAGTGTATGACCAATTGCTAAGCTGGCAGCAACCATTTTATAATAAATATTCAAATATATATAAAATTAAAAAGATACAAATTTTCGAGAAAAAAAAAGTTTTCTGCAGCTTCCATAGCACTTGTCACTAGCGCCACTGCCCTGGACTTGGTGCCGTTAACTAAAATCAAATAAGGCACTGCTTCAGCGCCTTCTTACACAACTAAAGTAACGATCGAAAAATTCACGATTCAGTCACAATTCATAGAATATTATAGCATGCAGACTGCAACGTTCTTACTTGTCAATTATGTGTTATACATATATATTATTATACCCTGAACCCATTGAAAATGTGAATTTCTGGAATTCCTGGACACGCCCCGCTTTTGACAAGTGAAGAATTGAGAATTGAGATAAGCAGCACAGATAAGCTTTGCATCATTTGTATGCACTGTTACTCAGAAGTATTGAAAATAGGAAAATTTGCGATTCCTCTGCACAATGGAAGAGGAGTTTATCCTTACTATATAAATACGAAGTGGACTGGTGAAAAAAATAATTTATAAATGCTCATACAAGACATTGTAAATGTGTATGTATGTGCATGCTCATCGCAAAAAAATATTGCTAAGCACCTCAGCTTTCATACCCTTCCTAAAAATAATCACGAAAACACTAAAATTTTGCATGATCATGGCAAACCTTTTAAAGACTTCGGCATACTCTTACTAAGAAGGGAAGATGGGACCGTTGCGAATTGCGAACAAATTTCAATTTTTGTGGGCTGCTGGCTTTTGCGTGCATAGAGAGTGAGAGAAAGAGAGAGAGAGAGAGAGAGAGAGAGAGAGAGAGAGAGTCTGGTCCCTTAGCAGTCAAATATTAGAGACTTGTAATTTGGTGAATGCTATTAATATATTCCGAAAGTTTCATGAAGATCGTCCGTCTAGAAATTTCAATTTTTGTGGGCTGCTGGCTTTTGCGTGCATAGAGAGTGAGAGAAAGAGAGAGAGAGAGAGAGAGAGAGAGAGAGAGAGAGAGAGAGAGAGAGAGAGAGTCTGGTCCCTTAGCAGTCAAATATTAGAGACTTGTAATTTGGTGAATGCTATTAATATATTCCGAAAGTTTCATGAAGATCGTCCGTCTAGAAATGGAGCTATAATCGTTCAAACCCACCCCTAAGCCACGGCAGCAACTGCGCGGTTAGCAGAGAGCGCGCTTACACGTGCGGAAAGAATAAAAGTATTACTTTTTTTTGCAGAGTTCAGGGTATCTCGTAGTCGAGCCGTCTCGACTAGAGCCTTCTTACTTGTTTATTGTTTCATGAATACGTTATTTTTGAATACTTTTATTGAATACGTGATTTTTTAATACTTTTATTGTGTGTCTGTGTGTACGTGTAAATAAGGTATATGTACAGAGGTTGAGTATCATAATAATATAACAATACAATTAACTCAAAAGTTAATTTATACACATATTTATATCTTGAGTGACTTCTAGTGCACCCATTGAACACGCCGGTTGTGTTCAGTTACTACTTTTTGTGTATATATATATTTGCATTTATGTTTGTTTGTTGCAGCTTACGATTTATTAGGTAACAGTTCTATGGGCGGGTGCTGGGGTGTTGGCGTAGCTACATCTTTCGATAGCGCTCTGGACGAAGCCTCGAGAGTGGCTCGTCTAGCTGCAGCTACCATATATGTGTCATAATACCTGCTTAAGATCTGCGGATCGACACTATTAAGCGACATGGACATAGTAGACATGGTGGATATGGTCGATAATTCCGGACTAGATGTGGTTCCAGGTAGGCATTCCAAAGAATTAGAATCATGCTGGCTGCCACTTGCCATGGAGCTACCTAAGGGCGGTGAAACAGAAACGGGGAAATGATGATCCTCTTGATCATGCTCGTGTTCTGGTTCCTGGCCCTGCTCTGCACTATCTGCATCAAACACAGATTGCCTGGCATCGCTAAGGTACGAATTATTGTCATCAGGCGAAAGCATGCGCAAACCTCCTTCAGACTGCTGCCCATCTCCATCACCATCCCCATCCACATCTATGTCTGCATCAACTTCCGCATCAGCTACAGGTATAGTTGCAGTTCCAGCTGAATTTGTATTTGGATTCAGATTCAGATTTGATTGTTCCGCAACTAACTCTCGATGAATTAGTTGTTGTTTCTTTACTTGTACCTTTGTGATTACCGTATGCTGTGTTGAAGAATCTTCACCCTCCACTATATCCACAATGTGAACATCCGGCGCTAGCAGCGATGCAACGTCGAACTGACGTTTCCGGGTCTGCGAATATAAATTTGCAATTGTCGTCGTCGTTGTGGAATTGATAAACGCAATATGCTGATGCTGATGTTGATGTGGATGGTGATTCGGCAGAGAAGGTGGATGTTGATGTGGATATGGATATGAATGTGGATTTGGATTTTGATTTGGATGTGGATGTAGATGTGGATACTGTTGATGGTGTGCTAGCTGATAGCCGGACTCTATCCTTTGCTGCTGCGCACCAGCACTCAGGCTTGAGTAGGGGCTACGTCCAAAGAACTGATCAATGTAATGCTGATGATAGGGATAGTTCAGAGCAGTTAGCTGTATGGACGATTGCGCTGCAGTCGATGACGGCAATACAGGTGGCGGGGTGGTCAAGTCCAATGGCGGCGGACTAGGAGAGTCTGTACTCACATCGTCGATAGATAAACCCATGTGCCGACGCACTTTCCGCTGCGCCTTACGACGTCGAAAATCACCTTTGCGAAAATCGTCCATATTAGCGGGGTGTATAGCCCAGTAGTGACCCTTGCCATTTGCACTTCGACCCGACTTGATAAAGCAATCATTCAACGATAGATTGTGCCGGATGGAGTTACGCCATCCAGGACCACGTGTCCGAAAGTACGGATAGTTATCTAATATGTATTGATAAATGTCCGATAGCACCAGCTTCATCTCTGCCGAGCTGAGTATGGCCATTGCAATCAATCCAATGTAGCTATGCTGTGGTTTTGGTTCCTCGGGCTGAAATATGCGCTGCGACTGCGGGAAAAGCGACATTGTCGAAAGCGTAGCCAATCGATTAGCACCGCTCCCTGCAACGCCATGAGCGCTATAAGGATGCAGCCATGAGGGCAGCCCGCCCGTGCCTCCGACTGCTGAATAGGGCGGACACCTCAAACGCTCAATGTTCAAGGCATAGTTGTAAAGCTGCAGCCGATACTGCTCCAATGCCATGGACGTTGTTTGTGGAGGAGTTTGTTGCGTAGGAGCCACAGGATTAGATAAAGCTGCAGTTGCAGAGCCCTCACTGCCAAAATGAGACTTTAGATTCGAATCTTGTTGCACAGCGCAGGGCGAAGAAGAATGAGACTTAGCCAGCTCTGCGTTTGCCATCTGTTCTGTGGGAAACTTTTCTATACACTTTTCTTGTTCAATTTGGTAACATTTTCCAGATGCGTTTTCCTCCTTTACAATTCTTTTACTTAGTGTATAACTGAAAATAACAAAAAACAAACAAATTTTTTTAAATATATAAAACTGAGATGTTGTTTATTTCTCTGGATAATAGTTGCAATCCTTCGGATTGGACAACCAGTAAATAACATATACCAAACATTAAAATGTGCTAAAACGACCTTAGTGAAAGTGTCTTCAATCGCTCTGCAATATGTAAAGGGCTAAATGATTAATAGTTAACTTGATTGACCTCATTGTTACAAATTTAACAATGTACTTAGATACGTATTGATCGAGTCACTTTGAATGGACTTGAAAATTATTTAAAATGGATTTAATTTAATTATACGCTCGCAAATAACAGTTATCCGTCAGAATGATCACGCTCTGCTCATGAGAGAAATACCCTGAAGCCTGAAAAAACAAGTAAGAAGGCTCTAGTCGAGACGGCTCGACTACGACTACCCTGAACCCTGCACTAATAATCTTCTTCTTTACGCACTTATGAGCGAGCGCTCTGCTAACCACCCAATTGCTGCCCTGGCTTGGGGGTGGGTTGGGCTGAACTTTGAACGCTTATAACTCTATTTCTAGAGGGACGATCCTTATGAAATTTTCAGAGCAGATTAAAAGTATCTAAATGTATCTATTAGCCAAATTACAAGTAGTCTCTTGTATTTGAAATGCGTTTTTTACCAAATTTGGGGCGAAGGCGGCGTGGCATCCAAAATCTGAAAATTACAAAATCTGCGTATCTATAATATCTATCTGAACATATAAATTTGAAATCTCTAGCTCAACGGTGTAGAAGTGATGCTAAAAAAAACTTGTAAAAAAGTAAACATATTTTCTATTTCTTATCGATAATTTGGAAATGGGATGAGTTATCGAAGAAAAAAACAAAATAAATTAAGCTCGTTCTGCGTAACTAACATCCGAATATTCATTTTAAGTTTCAGCTCTCTAGCTTTTGCAGTCTAGACAGACAAGGCTATATCAACCTATTTTTTTGTGCTAGTCAAGAATATAGATACTTTGTTTGGTCTGCGACGTTTCCTTTTGCCTGTTACATATATTTTCACAAAACCATTTTACCTTGACTTCCCATTTAAAAAGGTATAAAAAAACTACTCTGAGCAAGTTACTTTTTCCCGTTTTCATCTTCCGATTATTCTGGACAAGCGTCTAACCTTCAAGCCCCATATTATGGCAATTGCAGGCACCTGCCGCTCCCGTCTAAGGCAGATGTCTTGGATGCATAGTAAAAGCAAGCTACCGTTTAAGAACAAGCGCAAGATACTGTCGCCCATCATCACTCCAATCTCGAGGTACGGTGTGCAAATATGGGGAATCCCCGCAAAGTCTAATAGACACAAGATTCAAATTGTACAAAACAAGGCTTTGCGTCAATTATACAAAAGCTAGAGAGTTCATTCTTTTTGTGTTATATTGCATGCGCAGTACGAATTTATTTCAAAAATTCGCTAACTTTTATATTTGCAAAGTTATCGATAAACGAATATATTGAGAATCAGTTATAAAATTATATTTAATTCATTAGAGTTTTAGAGTTAGAGCCTCCAAGTCTTCTGCATATATATAGATATATATTTAATTCAATTTCGGTTTTTGTCTGATTTTGGATTCCGGTCCGGTGTGGTGTGGGGCCCACACCCCCAAATGTGTAAAAAATTCATTTCAAATACTAGAGACATGCAGTTTGGCTTAAAATATAGATATGAATATCATATTCATAATCTGAAGAGATTAATACGATTGTCCGTCTAGAAACAGAATTATTAATCAATAAAGTTTTCGCAACAAAGCCCATGTGGCGCAGCAACAAAGGCAGCGAGACAGCCAGACGCTTGCAATGCTCACACACATACATGATTACAAGCGTAGAATATCGAAACGAAACATTTTTGGAATCTTATTCGTTCGAAGAAGGGCTCAGGGGATTTCGTAGTCGAGCAGTCTCGACTACAGCTTTCTTACTTGTTGATTATTACTATTTGTATGGCGCTGAGCATTTTTGTTTCACATTGATAGATTTTACTCTGTTTTGTCGGTCGGTCAGAACTCAATGTGGGGGGTCAATTTCCAAATACCAATGACCAATTTGCTCTGTATAGTGATCTTCCGTATATTTATGTTAACGAGAGGTTTACTTAACCTCACTTGATGGGGGCCGTCTTTCTCGTTTTCACGCTTCAGATAATAAAAACACACTTCAAGTCTCTCTTGATGGTATACTACATGAAAGCCTTTCAAAGTAGTTCGTACGCATGCTCAACCGCATACATATATGTACACACACATATTAAAACATATATGTATATGTATATGTATATGTATATGTATATGTATATGTATATGTATATGTGTATGTATATGTATATGTATATGTATATGTATATGTATATGTATATGTATATGTATATGTATATGTCTCTGTACTACTGTCTCTGTATATGTCTCTGTCTCTGTCTCTGTCTCTGTCTCGGTACTATGTCTCTGTCTCTGTCTCTGTCTCTGTATCTTTCTCTGTCTCTGTCTCTGTCTCTGTGTCTGTCTCCTGTCTATGTCTATGTATATGTATATAGTTTTTATAGTTTGCGAAATCTCTGCATTCATACGGACGGACGGGCGGTCAGACGGACGAACGGTCAGGCGGACAAGGCTATATCGACTTTGTTTTTCGCGCTGATCAAGAATATATATACTTTATGGGGTCTGTCGCGTCTCCTTCTTGTTACAGACATTCCCACAAAAAATTTTTGAATTTGTTAAGAATATAGTAAGTAAAAGTTGTCTAGTCGAGACTGCTTGACTACTAGATACTCTAAATCATTTCAAGAACTGATATTCCTCAGTTCTTAGGAAATAGAAAATATATGCGCCCACATACAGTACCGAGCAAAAATGAAAGAATGTTTGCAAACTTGGACTTTGACGACGCATAAAAAAAGAACTATACAAGCAAATCAAATCATATGGTTCATACCATGGCCTTATTAAGTATTATATTATTAAGTATAAGCAGTTTTTCTTTAAATTTGACTGAACACTGTTGAGCTTGGATTCATTAGAATCATTTCAATTATAAGAATCAAAATTCAACAGCTTTCAGTCAGATGAAAAGAAATACTGATCTCGTAAAACCGGAGAATGCTTTCAGATACAATATGTGGAGCAAACAGCCATACAAGGCGACTGCCACAGAATGTCTTTGTGATGTTTTCCCATGGATGACGGCTGGTTCTCTGCTTTTAATACAAGGTATAATGCTCAAAAAAGGTTTCCCTAGTATTCGTCAAGCCCATCGTCTCAATTTTTCAAAGAAATAGGCGTATCCTGGAAAAGAAATTGGTATCTAACAAGGTGATAATCCCAAGGATACGGCTAAAAGTGTTAAGGAATGGATGGGAAATCAATATTTTCAGCTAATGGAGTGACGAACAATGAGTGCCCACCCCATTCTGATTTAAAATGTTTGGTTAATCGTGATAGGAGATCTGGGACAGGACGATGCAGCCCCAACACACATGGAGGGCGTATGGGATCGCGTAGAAGCGTAATCGGATAAAATTCCAAAATAAATATTGAAAGTTTAGTTGATAACATGCTTAAAAGAGTAAATCAAGTTATTTTTTAATAAAAGTTTATATAAAATATATTAAAAATGTATTAATTCGTTCATTTTTTCAAACGTGCAAAATTGAGTGTATGTGATTTTTTTTGTTTTTTTCTTTCTAACTCTTTTAATTTATCTCATTTTTCTTTGAAGTTTTGTTTTATTTATTAAGAATAGTATAATAAATAATAAATAAACAAGATTTCTTGATTTGCTTGTATAGTTCTTTTTTTATGCGTCGTCAAAGTCAAAGTTTGCAAACATTCGTTCATTTTTGCTCGGTACTGTACATACATATGTATGTATATGAATGCACGTATGCATAAACTCTCGCTCTGCAAACTGTGTTATGGAAACTTACTGGTTGACTAAATCCTCTTATAGATGCACTTTCACAATCAAATTTTCGTAATATGATAAAAATCTCTAATATTCAAACTTTGGGAAGGGGATTGGAGTGGATTGGAGGGGATTGGAGGTAAATTTGTCTGGCCGGTGTCCAAAATATAACAAAAATGAAAATTATATAAAATACACAAGAATCGATAATCAATTTTGAGACTCTTGCTCTAAAGATGTAATCGAAAGCAATAAAGTTATAAAAGATTTTTTTAGATAAGTCGATCTGCCACACCTCCTTCTGCTTGTTAAATAAATTTTCCCCATTTCGATGAGTTCAGGATATAGGAATTAAAATTTTTAATTATTTCCATTAATAGTATTTTCACAATCCGTTTCAACATAACTCTTTCCTCATTCTACTCAAAAAGATTGCTCTTATTCCGTTTCTGTCATCATCTGACAGTTTTGTGTTGAGCTATTTGCGTTATACTCTTTTAAGGAAACTTATTGCGCGAAGGCACACGCACTCTGTCGATGTGTTCAACACATACAGAAAATGTTTATCCGCTTTGAACGTAAAAGAAACGTCTTTGATTGAAGATCGTGAAAAAAGCCAAAAACAGATAATAGCAGTCTGAGTAGGACCGTTGTTGAAAACAATTAATTTTTGTTACTGTGTATATATTTTTTATTTTTTTAAATGAGAAAAGCGTGATTATTTTCAGGTTTTTGCTCAACATTTCGTGCTAGGTCTGGATTTCAATTATGCCTGACATCATTCTTCTGTTAACTTCATAATATTGTTTAACAAGCTATATATATATATATATCAGAGACCCCGAATAACTCTTAAGGGATTTCAAAAAGTCCACAAATAAGTGTTTCGCATGGAGTGTTATAAATAAAACTCTCAAAATAACTCTTTCAGCATGTGCTTAGGAGAACTCCTTTTACTCAGTGAGAAACAGAAAAACTGTGGGTTTTTCTGCGGTCCTCAGTGTGATATTTTATTGCCTTCCTCAAAAAAAATAACCCTTTTTTTTTGTGTGTGCTGTTGCTGCGTAGATCAATGACGCAGTTTGCTTTTGTTTTCTTTTCTTCTAACTGTTGCTGCTGCGTTGCACTATGGGAGCAAATGCAGATTTAGCGGCATAAACTCAAAATTTAAATATATGTACTTGAAATTTAGCAAATATGCTTAGATTACTTTTTTAGAAATTTGGATTTTCTGGTTTTGGAAATTTGAATGGGAAGTCATATACATAGACTTTTCTAAAATGGAACTACGGAAATAAATAAGAAAATATAACAAAATACTGTTGGACTTTATGCCGCTAAATCGGTGTTTGCGCCCATAGTGCATTGGTCAGCGATGCACTTTGTTTTTGCCAAAAAAAAAAGAAAACAGTTTTTTTTCTGTATGTGTTGTTGCTGCGTTGATCAATGACGCAGTTTGTTTTTGTGTGTGTGTGTTTTTTTTTCCATCTGTTGCTGCTGCGTTGCACTATGGGAGCAAATGCAGATTTAGCGGCATAAACTCAAAATTTAAATATATGTACTTGAAATTTAGCAAATATGCTTAGATTACTTTTTTAGAAATTTGGATTTTCTGGTTTTGGAAATTTGAATGGGAAGTCATATACATAGACTTTTCTAAAATGGAACTACGGAAATAAATAAGAAAATATAACAAAATACTGTTGGACTTTATGCCGCTAAATCGGTGTTTGCGCCCATAGTGCATTGGTCAGCGATGCACTTTGTTTTTGCCAAAAAAAAAAGAAAACAGTTTTTTTTCTGTATGTGTTGTTGCTGCGTTGATCAATGACGCAGTTTGTTTTTGTGTGTGTGTGTTTTTTTTTTCCATCTGTTGCTGCTGCGTTGCACTATGGGAACAAATGTCGATTTAGCGGCATAAAGTCCAAAATTAAATATATGGACTTGAAATTTAGCAAATATGCTTTGATTACTTTTTTAGAATTTTGGATTTTCTTGTTTTGGAAATTTGAATGGGAAGAGATATTGTTAGACATTTCTAAAAAGGAACTAAGAGGGTATATTAAAATAATTTTGGACTTTATCCCACTAAATCGACATTTGCGACCATAGTGCATTGGTCAGCGATGCACTTTGTTTTTGCCAAAAAAAAAAAAAAAAACAATTTTTTTTTGTGTATGTGCTGCGTTGGTGTGTATGCAAGGGTTGTTTTCGCGGAGCAGGTCAATTACGATCTATAATTCTATGTGTGCGTTTGTCAACAAAAACACAGACAGACACACAGTTATAGAGACAGACAGACGGACAGACATAGGGACAGACAGATAGACACACAGACAGACACAGAGTTATAGACGAGCAGGCAGACACACAGAGTGACAGACAGACAGTGTGACAGACGAACGGACAGACAGACATGGCTATATCAATTTTTTTTTCTGCTGATCAAGAATATACATATATACTATATAGTGTCATCCACGCCTCCTTCGGCCTGTTATATACATATATCGACTCTGCTCGTCGCCCTGATCAAGAATATATATAATTTATATGGTCATATACGCCCCATTATGCCTGTTAATTACATTTATCAAAACCATAATAGTTTGATTTCTTATTTTCAATCAGGTTATAATTAAAAGCAAACACAAAGCAAACACATAGCAAACACAAAAACAAACACACAAAGCAAAAACATATACAAAGTTTTATAAATGAGGATTTTAGAAACAAGTCACAAAATAACTCTTTGTGTGAAAGAGTAAAAGTATTACTCGCAAAATAACTCTTTTAAAAAGAGGAATTGCCTGAATTCCTCCATGCCAAACACTCAGACTAGGAGTGAAAAAAACCAAAAATATCTCTCCTACTCAGAGGAATAAAGTTTGTGTGCGCCTTTTTTCTGTATCTCTCAGAAATGAATGAGACAAGTGAGTCGGGTAACTGTTATTCGGGGTCTCTGATATATATATATATATATGTGTATATTTTATAAATTGTTTTTAGTTTTTAGCTATAACACTTTAAGTAACTTGACGCACCATAAGACTATATGTATCTATGTATACTGTATCACTGTATACTGTATATTTTATCGATCAAAAATAAGTTTGAAACTCTCCGCGATGCTGCAGGCAAATAATAGACAAACAACGCCGACAAATAACTTGCATTCAGCTGTAAATTGTGCGTGTGGTCGGTGCTGAGTTTCAACTGGGTCTGGGTGAGTAAGCGAAAATTACCTTGCGCCTATGCGTTTGAAAAATGGATGACAGGACGCACGCTTCACTAGGGGTAGCTACCAAGCTACCAATATATGCTCGTAAATGGACCGCCCATTTTCGACAGCTTGTCATTTGATTGGCGCTCGCATTGCCTTCCGCATAGGGCTGGTGTTTCATACAGCCAATCACGTTCCACTACAATTCGTTTTCTCCTCTATTACACATGCAACCACAAACATATACACACACATACACATGTAAGAGATACATACAGACAGTTTCAGCACTACAACGCAAAATAAGAATACACACACAGCTGAGCACACGCTTTCCTCCACCTTCGATGTCGTTGCTGACATATTGGCCTCGCTTGTGTGTGCCCGATCTAGCTGTCCCACTTACTCGACCACACTCTTGTCAGCGCGATATTGTGAGGAGAACAGGTTTCAAAGAGTCGAAACACCTTAGAGTAATACATTATAAGCATTTTTATCAATTACACAGCCACAGTCTAAAACAAGCAAGCTCGCTCTAGTCGAAAGTGTTAGACTAGGGGATACTCCGCACCCAACATTATTAAATAGCATTCATTTTGTATATTAAACGTAATTAGTTTTTCTGTTATTATATTTATTTTAATACCCCAAACTAATTGAAAATGGGAAATTAATGGATTTGTTAAATGTAAAACAGCAGAAGAAGGCGTTGCAGACCCCGCAACATATATATATACTTGACGAAAGCGACGAGCAGAGTTGATTTATCCCTAACTCTAAACATGATCATTAAGTATAAATGTAATTATAAAATGAAACGAAAGTACATTTAGCTGCAATACGTCCAAGTGAAAATAAATAGAGGCTTAATTTTCTCAAAATCCTAATCTTATCGACTGTTTGCAAAACAATTCGATTTCTCAATAAAGGATAGCCAGGAAAAATAAAAACCGAACACATTTCCCTAGGACAATGGGCAAGACAATGCGATTAAGAGATTTTTATTTGCGTTTTTCGGTTCATCCGTTTGGCTTTGGATTGTCTGCCGTGATCCGCACTCTATTCTCTTAAGCGTTAACAGAAAGAAAATCTCAAGACTCATATCTCTATTATCCATTGTTTTTTTTTTTGTTTTTCTCACTTGGGTCCTATGTGTTATATTTTTCTTTCTAAAATCCGCAAATGGCTCTCTAAATAAAAGAACTACAGGATTTGTCAAGTAATATTTCTGAAGTGCATAGTGAAAACCACTTAAATATATGGTATGGGCACTTCATAAAGCAGGTTCTCTTATTCCTTCCATAGTGAATTGCCTTGATAGTGGTGATTTTAATACTTGGCTTGTACAATTTTCTGATTGTACTTAAAGTAAGTAAGAAGGATCTAGTCGAGACGGCTCGACTACGGATACCCTGAACACTGAAAAAAAAAAACGAATACTATTTTTCTTTACGCGCGTATAAGAGCGCGCTCTGCCAAATGCGCAGTTGCTGCCGTGGCTTGGGACTGGGTTGGGCTATACTTTGGCCGCTTATAACAATATTTCTAGATAAACTATCTTCATGAAACTTTCAGAATATATTGATAGCAATAAAATGTGTCAATTTGCCAAATTGCAAATTTCTCATATTTGAAATGCGCTTTTTTCAATTTGGTAGCGAAGGGGGCATGGCATCCTAAGTCTGAAAATTACAGAGTATTCGTATCCATAATATCTATCTAAATAAACAAATTGTCTCTAGCTAAAAAAAAAAAAAAAAAATAACGTAAAAAAAGTAAAGGAACTTTCGATTTCTTATCGATAAGTTGAAAATGGGATGAGCTATCGAAAAATCAAAATAAATTCGTACTGCTTAACTAACATACGAGTATTCATGTTCAATTTCAGCTTTCTAACTTTTGTAGTTAACGAAATCTCGACTTGAGTAGCTTATGAGTGAGTGTGCTAAAATGAATGGCTCACTGAACTGAGCCACTGACTTTCTTCCTTCAATATGGCATATTTTGGATCAATAGTTCATTGTTCAGTTTTTCAAGTTGTTTGCGAGAACTATCGGCTCATGAGCAAGTGAGCCAGTGAGCCGTATGAGTTTGCTCACTTCACAAAAAAAGCCGAGTGAGCCGGTTCACCTCAATGAGTTGCTTTTACCCAAGTATACTACCACTAACCATGTATGGTTAGTGATGTTACACAACATGATTTTATTTGGTTTTTTCGATAAATCATCCCATTCCGAAAAAAGGCAATTCGCTTACTTTTTTTTTTTACTTTTTTGAACATAACTTCAAATTTGTATATTTAGATAGATATAATGGATACGGAGATTCTGTAATTTTCAAATTTTCGATACCATGTTCCTTTCGCCACCAATTTAAAAAAAAAAAAAAAAAAAAAAAGTAAGAAAGCTCTAGTCAAGACTGCTCGACTACGAGATCCCCTGAACCCTTCTTCAAACGAATAATATTCCAAGAATTATTCGATTCGTTTCTGCAAGCGTAACAAACTATAATTGAACACACACACGGACGCAGCCACACGCTTATATTCGCTTGTAGGCATGTATGTGTGTACGCATTGCAGGCGTCTTGCTCTCTCTTTCTTACTCTGCAACGAGAGTTTTGCTACTAGAACTTATTTGATTAATAATTCTGTTTCTAGAATGACAATCGTAATCAAACTTTCAGATTATGATCATGACATTAATATCTATATGCCAAACCAAACTATGTCTCCAGTATTGGAAATACATTTTTAAATCCTTAACCTGACAAAAACCGAAATTGTATTAAATTAGTATCTATATATATATGCTGAAGAATTGGTGACTCTAACTGTAAGGATGAGCGAGATATAATTTTATAGCTGATCGTCGATAATTGTTTGTATCGATAACTCTGGATATATAAAAGTTATCGAATTTCTGAAACAACACTAAAAGAATGAACCCCCTAGCTCTTATATATCCGGAAATCGACGCGTTCATGCATACGGACGGACAGACGGCCCAACTAATTGCGAGAGACTCGGTTCCCGTAGGTGCCGTTTATTTATTTAATAAACATTTAATAAATGAAATATTTCGGCAATCAGAAAACGTACATGGCAAGAAACAAATTATTTTCTATGCATACATACAAAAGCTGCATGCTATAATATTCTAAGAATTGAGATTGAATTGTGAGTTTGTAGCAATGAACTTATTGAGGTTTAGCTAACGATTACATATTATTTTCAAAAGACCTGGGTTCCAATCCCGCTGGAAACTTTTTGTTTATTAATTGAAAACTTATAACTTTTTTTTAATTCATTAATATTTTTATATTTATGTTAAAATGCTTTCTGCCATTTTTTGCCGATTTGGTCATAGATGCATAATTTTTGGCCAGTTTTTAGAAAGAGGCGAGGCTAACATAATTGGAAAATTTAGTTGCTTACACCCCAAAAATGCGAAAATTACAGGGCATTTTTCGATATGCTACGCCCCCAAAAAGGCTGACTAATTATTTCGATAGAGGAGAACATTAGTAACTTAACTAACCAATTTAGGCGTAGACATATAACTTTCTAATCGATCTCCATAGAATCATAACATTAACTCACATGCAAAATTTCAGCGTTCTAGCTTTAACGGTGTAGAATATACGGTTTTCCCTATTTGCCACGCCCCCAATGGCGTAGATATATCCTAAAAAACATCCAGCTGTTTTTATACCCGGAGCCCGTTGAAAATGGGAAATCAGGGTATAATGGGTTTGTTAAAAGTATATTACAGCCAGGAGGAGGCGTGGCAGACCCCATAAAGTATATATATTCTTGATCAGGATAACGAGAAAAGTCGATATAGCTCTGTTCGTCTGTCCGTCCGTCCGTTCGTATGTATGAACGCTTCGATTTCCGAAGTTATCGGAGCTAGAGTGTTCATTCCTTCTGTGTTAGACTGGTATATTGCACGAGCAGTACGAGTTTGTTTTAGAAATTCGATAACACGTAGATTTCCAAAGTTATCGATAAAAACAATTATCGGCAATCAGCTATACAATTATATCTCCTTCATCTTTAGAGTTAGAGTCTCCAAGTCTTCTGTATATATATAGATACTAACTTAATTCAATTTAAGTTTTTGTCAGATTTTGGATTCCTGACCCCTATTCCCCCACACACCCAAATGTGTAAAAAATTTATTTCAAATACTGGAGACACAGTTTGGTTTGGCATATATGTAGATATTAATGTCATAATCATAATCGGAAAGTTTGATTACGATTGTCATTCTAGAAACAGAATTATTAATCAATTAAGTTATGGCAGCAAAACCCACGTGGCAGAGCAAGCGATGCAGCGTGACAGCAAGACGCCTGCAGTGCTTACACACATACAGACTTACAAGCGTAGATCAGCGTGTGTGTGTGCTCGTGATTTTGCATGTATAGTTCGTTACGCGTGGAGAATCGAAACGAAGCATTCTTGGAATATTATTCGTTCGAAGAAGGATTCAGGGGATTTCGTAGTCGAGCAGTCTCGACTACAGCTTTCATATTTGTTCGAAATGAGCTATATAATATATAGAATTAGTTAATAAAATATAATAAAATAAAAAGAACGCGCTTTTTTTGCGACATTTGAAATATATTTCCTGCATTCATATAATAAAGTATTTTGGAACAATCTGCCACGCACACCTGCATTTTTAAAGATTGCAGTCGATTTTTTTTTGCCTTTTCACACATTTCAATAACAGAAGAATTCAATTGTGAAACGAAAAAAAAAATAGATCGAAAAGTGCTGATAGTAAGTAAAATTTGAGAAGTCATCTTTTCATCTTCAGAGTCTACTTATGTGTTTGGGTTTGTACGTGTGTGTTTGTATTCTTTAGCCCACAATGGAAACGATTGAGCATAGCAATCAATAAGCCGCAATCAATACCACCATGATCATCCCCCATTCACATTGGAAAAGTTGTTCTTCTCTGTGTTTTACCAAAATGAGTGCGTGAGTGCCTGTCCAATAAAAAATATTAAGTACATTTTAAATAAAGGAGCAACTCTGCGCAGAGTTGCTGTGTCGTTCATTCTACACTACCGGCTGATAAAGAAAGATTGTAAATTACTATAGAAAATTATTATACCCCGAGCCCATTGGAAATGGGAAATCAGGGTGAATTGGTTTTGTTAAAAGTATGTAACAGGCAGAAGGAGGCGTGACAGACCCCATTAAAAAAATATATATTCTTGATCAGGGTGACGAGAAAAGTTGTCTGTCTGTCCTTCTGTCCGTATGCTTGAACTCGTCTATTTCCGAAGATATAAGAGCTAGAGACTTCATTCTTGTTGTGTTAGGTCCGTATATTGCACGCGCAGTACGAGTTCGTTTCAGAAATTCGATAACTTTTTCCAAAGTTATCGATAAAACACTTTATGGGGAATCAGTTATAAAAATATATCTCCTTCATCTCTAGAGTTAGAGTCTCAAAGTCTTCTGCATATATATAGATACTAATTTTTTACAATTTCGATTTCTGTTCGATTTTTGATACCGGCCGCAAATTCGCCCCCACCCCACTAAATGTGTAAAAAATGTATTTCAAATATGAATGTCATGATCATAATCTAAGCTTTGATTACGATTGTCCGTCAAGAAAGAAAATTAGTAATCAAATAATTTTAGTTTTTGTTTAATTTAGCTAATTTTCACAATAGTTAACTGTTTAATTGTTTCTGTTTTATAAAAAAAAAAAACAAAAACAATAAGGGTGAAACTTAAAAAACAACAAAAACTTAGATTACTCATATTTGACACTGTCAAGAAACTCTTTACACACTTCATATGCATTGTTCTACATTTAAAATGTAAGACTGTATATTCTTGAGCAGCACAAGAAAACAAGTAAGAAGGCTCTAGTCGAGTCGGCTCGACTACGAGATACCCTGAACCCTGCAAAAAAGTGATACTCTTCTTCTTCCTTACGAACGTATGAGTGCGCGCTTTGCTAACCGCGCACTTGCTGCCGTGGCTTGGGGGTGGGTTGGGCTATACTTTGGACTCTTATAACTCCATTTTTAGATGGACTATCTTTAAGAAATTTTTAGGACATATTAATAGCATATGAATGTATCTATTTTCCAAATTTCAAGCCTCTACTATTTGAAATGCGTTTGCGTATCTGTAATATCTATATAAATATCTAAAAATAACGTTGAAGTTTTTAGCTAAAACAGTGTAGAAACAAGTAAGAACGTTGCAGTTAGGCGCAACTAACAGCGATATACTTTGTTCCCATAGGTGCATCTTATTTATTTAATAAACATTAAATTAACGAAATATTTCGGCAATTAGCAAACGTACATGGCAAGCAACAATCGTTTTTCCTACACATACATACAGATTTGCACATGTACACACTATACGAGTATACACACAATTTTCTATGTATGCATACAAAAGTTTGCATGCTAGAATATTCTAAGAATTGTGACTGAATTGGGAATTTTTCGATCGTTACTTTAGTTTTGTCAGAGACGCTCTAGCAATGGCTTATTTTGTTTTAGTTAACACAGATCATATTAGGTCAGTGGCGCTGATGGTAAGCGCTATGCAAGCTATACTTAGGTGCGTGGGTTCGAATCCCGCAAAAAACTTTTCTTTTTTTTTCAAAAATTATAATTTTTTAATTTTTTTTATATTTGTATATTTATTATAAAATGCTTGCTGCCAATTGATAATAATTTATAAACATACGCATATGAATTGTGCGTTTAAGCTAAAACTAAAACAACTTTTCCGATTTGCCACGCTGCTTGCTTAGCAAGCAGTTTTTCTATGCATGCATATATGTATGTATGTATGTACACAGATGTTTGTATTTGTGTATACACATCCAAGTGTGTATACATATTGTAAGAAGTGCGATTGTATTGTTTTGTTTTGTCACAAGCTGCTGATCAGCTGGTCAGCTGATCAGCTGTGAATTTATTTAGGTTTAGCTAACGATTACATGTTGTTTTCAAAAGACCTGGGTTCGAATCCCGCTGGAAACTTTTTATTTATTAATCGAAAACTTATAAATTTTATTTATTAAATTCATTAATATTATTATATTTATGTTAAAATGCTTTCTGCCATCTTAGCAATTGCTACTAAGCTGTTTGTATGCATGAATTATGCAGTTGGCCACAACAAACTTCTTTGCCGATTTGCCACGCCCCCAGTGGGCGTAGACGCATAATTTTTTGGCAGTTCTTAGAAAGAGCCGAGGCTAACATGCCTGCAAAACTTGGTTGCTTTTTGGGGCATCGATAGAGGAGAACATTAGTAACTCAACCATCCAATTTTCAATTTTTGCTTCTAGCTCTAAAACTGTAGGAGATATAAACTTTTGCGGTTTGATACGCCCCCTGTGGGCGTAGATATATCTACCGTAGCTTATTAGTCTTGGGTTGTCAACCCGAGTATAAATGCAAAATTTCAAGTCTCTAGTGTCAATAGTGTTTAAAATATAGCACAATTTGAAAAATCACTATATATTCAGGTCCGATTTGCCACGCCCCCAATGGGCGTAGACATATAACTTTTTGATCGATCTTCTTAGAATCATAACATTAACTCACATGCAAAATTTCAGCGTTCTAGCTTTAACGGTGTAGAAGATACGTATTTCCCGATTTGCCACGCCCCCAATGGGCGTAGATATATCCGCCATAGCTTTTTGAACTTGGGTTGTCACCCCGAGTATACATTTCAAATTGCAACTCTCTAGCTCATCATCTAGTATGATAACTTGCCTATGGGCGGAAGAGTTTTCCGATTTGCCACGCCCCTAGTGGGCGGATCGGGAAAATTTTAACACTTTATAATTCGGGGACATATATGAGTATATGCTTAAAATTTCAAGTCTCTAGCTCTAATAGCGCCGAAAAATATTGCGTTCATACGGACAGACGGACAGAAGGACGGACAGCAAGACGGACATTGCACAAACCCAATATACTTTTTCCCCTTCGGGAACAAAGTATAATTATTTTCAAAAAAGCTAGAAAATGTAAACGAATTTTCGTTTTTTTATCGATTATTTGGAAAAAAATTAAGATAAACTCGTACTGCGTAACTAACATATGAGTGTTCATGTGATTTCAGCTCTATAGCTTTTGTAGTTTCCTAAATCTCGACGTTCATACAGACGGACAGACGGACAGACAGACGGACAGGGCTAGATCAACTTATTTTTTTATCAACCGCACATATAAAACGCACACCACACACACCAACGCGGCAGAAACACATAGAGAAAAAAAGTGTTTTTTTTAGCACACCAAAAACATTAATGATCGCAGAAAAACCCAAACACAAAACTTCACTTAAAATAACTGTTAGCAGAAAAGAATGGTATTATATATAACTGAACATAGTATATATCTAAAATTTTAAATCAAAAAATTTTTCGATTTGCGAAATATATATTCTTCTCCTTCCTGCCTGCTTCTGTCTGTTACATACTTTTTCTCAGAGCTTGTTACCATGCATTTTCATTTTCAACTGGGTTAGGATATAAAATGTGACAGAAAGAGAGAGAGAAAGAGAGAGAGAGAAAGATAAAGAGAGAGAGAGAGAGAGAGAGAGAGAGAGAGAGAGAGAGAGAGAGAGAGAGAGAGCGAGAGAGACCAGAGAAGAAATAAACTTTTGATGGAGGTCTTTATTAATTTTTAGCTTAGCGTACTTCTGTGGCTTCAATTCCCCTTGGTCTTTGTTATTTTTGATAAACGGATTACGTTGTGCCAGTTGCCAGTCAACATCAGCCTATCAAGTTGGGCGCATTGTATAAAAAGTAATAACAGCAAAAGAGTTCCTGCGTTTAAAACAATAACAACATCTTTATCGTCATATTTGTCGATTTAATTTTTTCCCATTAAAAATGGGAAATGAGGGTATAATGATTTTGTAATAATGGATGTAACAAGTAGAAAGAGGTGTAACAAACCCCACAGAGTATATATATTCTTGATCAGCGCGACGAGCTGAGTCGATTTTGACTACAAATGCTAGGGCATGGAATTTTCAATGTATACTTATGATACATCATTGCAGGGCTCAGGATCTCCTAGTCTGGCAGTCTCGACTGAAGCATTCTTACTTGTTATCATCTCCAATCTCTCCATGACACAACCCCCTTTCCCCTCTTTCTATGACACACAGCTCGTATTCTATTTATTTAATTACAATTCCCATTCTTAACGTCACGTTGATCCGCCTTATTGTTGGGGTTATCCTTGCATGGCTGCTACTGCTCTTGAAATAACAAATTTTTGTGGTTGCTTCCTGTTGCGTGCGTGCGCCCTGGGATTAGCTGTCCCATTCCCACTTCCACTCCCACTCCCAGTCCAAGTCCCAGTGCTCGTTTTGCTTGTTATGTTTAAATACCGTTTAACAATTTCCCGTCGGCAAGTTTTGTGAATTTTTTCCTGTTGTGGGGTCAAAGAAAATGAGCAAGAAAATTTACAGCCAAAATCTACCCTTATTCGCAGAGTTATACTCTATATATACATACATACATCTCCTCATGTGTAAACGCGTCGAACTCAGCTATAAGAGTTACAAACTTAAAATTTAATATGTTAAGTCCGTATTTTGTACGCGAATATCGCATTTGTTTCAAATAATCGAAAAGTATTTCCAATTCAAAGTTAATGATTAAAAACTCTCACGAGAATGAAAATGAGTCTCCAAATCATGTGCATATACATACATATGTAGATAATAATTTAGTACGATTTTAATTGTTGTTAAATTTTGCTTACCGGCCTTCAATTTACAACCATCCAACATAATTTGTTAAAACAAAACAAAAATTGTTAAAACAAGGCTCTAGTCCACGGCTCGTCTACGAGATACCCTGAGCCCTGCGACAAAACTAATACTCTTCTTCTTTACACACTTATAGGTACGCGCTCTGCTAACCACGCAGTTGCTGCCCTGGCTTGGGGGTGGGTGGAGCTATACTTTGGACGCCTATAACTCCATTTCTAGATGGATGATCTTCATGAAACTTTCAGAATATATTAATATCATCTAAACGTGTATATTTGCCAATTGGAAGTTTCTAGTATTTGAAATGCGTTTTACAAATTGAAGGCGAAGGGGGCGTGGCAAATAGATACATTTGGATGTTCTTCATATGTTCCGTTAGTTTGATGAAGATCGTGCAGCTAGAAGTGGGGTCACAACCGTCCAAGGTTCAGCCCAACCCACCCCCAAGCCACGCTCATAGGTGTGTAAAGAGAAGAGTATCACTTGTTATACCCTGAACCCATTGAAAATGGGAATTCAGGGTATAATGGTTTTGTGAAAATGTATGTAACAGGCAGAAGGAGACGTCGCAGACCCCAAAAAGTATATATATTCTTGATCAGCATAAAAAAATAAGTTGATCTAGCCCTGTCCGTCCGTCCGTCTGTCCGTCTATATGAACGTCGAGATTTCGGAAACTACAAAAGCTAGAGAGCTGAAATTTCACATGAACACTCGTATGTTAGCTACGCAATACGAGTTTATTTTGTTTTTTCGATAACTCGTCCCATTTCCAAATTATCGATAAAAAAAAGAAGGCTCAAGTCGAAACGGCTCGACTACGAGATACCCTGAACCCTGCAAAAAAAAGTGATACTCTTCATCTTTACGCACTTATGAGCGCGCGCTCTGCTAATTGCGCAGTTGCTGCCGTGACTTGGGGGTGGGTTGGGCTGAACTTTGGACGCTTATAACTCCATTTCTATATGGACGATCTTCATGAATTTCAGAGTATATTAAGAGTATCTAAATCTATCTATGTGTCAAATTTCAAGTCTCTAGTATTTGAAATGCGTTTTTTTTTTAAATTGAGGGCGAAGGGGGCGTGGAATTCAAAATCTGAAAAATACATTATCTGCGTATCCATAATATCTATCTAAAAAAACAAATTTGAAGTCTCTAGCTAAAACGCTGTAAAATTATTGCCCATAAAACGCTGTAAAAGTATTGCCCAAAATACCTAAATAAATGTAAACGAATTTAAACTCGTACTGCGTAACTAACATACGAGTGTTCATGTGAAATTTCATCTCCCTAGCTTTTGTAGTTTCCGAAATCTCGACGTTCATACGGACGGACGGACAGGGCTCAATCAACTTCTTTTTTCAGCTGATCAAGAATATATATACTTTGATTTGGTTTGCCATATGTACATATGTATATATTATATATATATATCCCATTGAAAATGGGAATTCAGGGTATAATGGTTTTGTAAAAATGTATGTAACAGGCAGAAGGAGACGTCGCAGACCCCATAAAGTATATATATTCTTGATCAGCATAAAAAAATAAGTTGATTGAGGCCTGTCCGTCTGTTCGTACGTCCGTATTAACGTCGAGATTTCGGAAACCACAAAAGCCAGAGAGCAGTACAAGTTTACTTTGTTTTTTCGATAACTCATCCCATTTCCAAATTATCGATAAAAAATCGAAATTTCGTTTACATTTTTTAGGTTTTTTTAACATAACTTCCACACCGTTCTAGCTAGAAACTTCAAATTTATATATTTAGATAGATATTATGGACACGCCCCCCTCGCCCACAATTTGCAAGCAACGTATTTCAAATACTAGAGACTTGAAATTCGGCATACATACATTTAGATGCTATTAGTTTCATAAAGATAGTCCTTCTAGAATTGGAGTTATAAGTTATATAAGCCCAACCCACCCCAAGCCACGGCACCAACTACGCAGTTAGCATGAGCACGCTTACACGTGCGTAGAGAAGAAGAAATTAGTTTTTTGCAGGTTTCAGGGTATCGCGTAGTCGAGCCGTCTCGACTAGATCCTTCTAACTTGTTAAATATAAGTTTTCGAAGGGTTCAGGGCATCTTCTAGTAGTCGAGCAATCTTGACTAGAGCTTTCTTACTTGTTGGGTGTAGCTTAAGCTCGTTACGAATGGCATTTCCCTAGAGTTGATGATTTTCAAACAATTTGCACGTATTACGTCTACTTAATACATGGGCATAGTACATAGAGATACATACATACATATGTATTAATGTCTACATTTTTATTATTATAGACAAATCTGAATAACATATGTGTAAGTAAGATGTAAGAAGAAACTGTTTTGATACCCTGTTTATAAATGATAAATCAGTGCACTATGGGCGCAAATGCCGATTCAGTGGCATAAACTCCAAATTTAAAGATATGGACTTGACATTTTGCAAATATGCTTAGATTATATTTTTAGAATTTTGGTTTTTCTTGTTTTGGAAATTTGAATTTTCGTGAAAAATCAGCTACGACGGACATCGAATATTATGATTTGATTTTGCGCAAAAGTTGTTAACTTATTTGAAATTAAAATACAATAACGCATACTACCACATTTACGCTTTACGTAATCCGCCGTAATCTTATTAGTTCTGCTCCACGAAACACAACTATTTTCAGGTTAGGTTTGGTCAAAAACGTGATTTATTAAATCTGCTATATGCAAAAGAACACAACAACGAAAACAATTTTCCATTTTAATCTACATTCTACATACTTTGATTAATATTTTGCATCATTAACAAACACAACTTAGCGTAGCATCAGCTGACTTTACAGGCCTGCCAAAAAGCCTGTGATGCACGAACAAAATTTGTTTAAACAGTTTTTTAATGGTAAGACATTTCTACAATGGAACTAAGAAACAAGTAAGAAAGCTGTAGTCGAGACTACTTGACTACGAAATCCCCTGAGCCCTTCTTCGAACGAATAATATTCCAAGAATTATTCGATTCGTTTCTGCACTCATAAGAAACTGTACATGCAAAACCACGCGCACAAATAGACGCTGATCTACGCTTGTAGGCATGTATGTGTGTATGTATGTGTGTAAGCAGTGCAAGCGTCTTGCTATCACGCTGCTTTGCTGCTGCGTCGCATGGGTTTTGATGAGAAAACTTTGATGATTAATAATTCTGTTTCTAGATGGACAATCGTATTGATTTCTTCAGATTATGATTATGATATTCATATCTATATGCTAAACCAAACTGCATGTCCCTAGTATTTGAAATGCATTTTTTCACATTTGGGGCGGTGGGGCGAAGTGGGGACCGGAATCAAAAATCTGACAAAAAACGAAATTGTATTAAATTAGTATCTATATATATGCAGAAGACTTAAAGACTCTAACTCTAAAGATGAATTAGCTAGAATTTTATAACTGGTTCCCGAAAAAGTTTTTTATCGATAACTTTGAAAATATACGAGTTATCGAATTTCTGAAACAAACTCGTACTGCGCGTGCAATATACGAACCTAACACAAAAAGAATGAACTCTCTAGCTTTTGTATCTTCGGAAATCGACGCGTTCATACATACGGACGGACGGAAAGACGGACAGACGGACATGGCTATATCAACTTTTCTCGTGACCCTGATTAAGAATATATATACTTTACATCCCTCCTTCTGCCTGTTACATACTTTTAACAAAACCATTATACCCTGATTTCCCATTTTCAATGGACTCAGGGTAAAAAAAAAAACGAAAATTCATTTATGTTTTTGAGCATAACAAATGGTGTAGAGTTTGTATATTTAGATAGATAATTTGGATACGCAAACTTTTTATATTTTAGATGACATGCCCTTTCGACATCAATTTCAAAAAAATTCATTTCGAATACTAGAGACTTACAATTTGGCAAATAGGCACATTTGAATGTTATTTATATATTTCGAAAGTTTCATGAAGATCGTTCGTTTGGAAATAGAGTTATAAGCGTCCAAAGTATAGCCCAACCCAGTCCCAGGTCAACGCAGCAACTGCGCGGTTATCAGAGCTCGCGCTTATACTTGCGTAAAGAAGAAGAGTATTAGTTTTCTTGCAGGGTTCAAGGTACCTCGTAGTCGAGCAGCCTCTATGAGAGGCTTCTTACTTGTTGATAATTAGAAATGACCTTAAGTCAGATTTGCAATGCCTGTCTTCTTTTTCTTTAGCTTACGCTCTATATATTAATTTATCTGCTATCCACAGGAAAAATATTGAGAAATATGTCACTGTGGGAATATAAAGCCATTGATTGAATCTACTCGTTATTTGAGGACGAACGTAGCAATAAAGCAGCAAAAGCCAAGTGTTGCGTTTGTTTGAAGTTCGACAATTGCACAAAAAAATACTAAGAAGGCTCAAGTTGAGACTGCTCTACTACGAGATACCCTGAACCCTGCAAAAAAAAGTTATACACTTCTAAACGAATTTTCGATTTTTATCGATAATAAGGAAATGGGATGAGCTATCGAACAAACCAACATAAACATAACAAACATCCGAGTACTCATGTAAAATTTCAGTTCTCTAGCTTTTGTAGCTTACGAAATCTCTCCGTTCATACGGACGAACGGACAAACCGATAGACGGACAGGGCTATATGAACTTATTTTTTTGTGCTAATCAAGAATATATATACTTTATGGGGTCTGTGACGTCTCCTTCTGCCTGATACATACATTTTAACATAACTATTATACCCTGATTTCACATTTTCAATGGGTTCAGGGTATACAAAAAAATGTGACAAATAAAGGGCTGTCTGCACTGCTAGCAACTACCACCATCTAGCCGTGCAGCCTGCATGGGCGAGAATAACCAGCTCAATCAGATAATTTGCAGGTATCTGGTTACATGAGATGCTGCTTCGGGGGCTGCACCAACATCTGTCGATGCGAAGTACATTTAAGTCAATTAGATAATTCAATTGGCAACAACAATAAAAACGATTTCGTCGCGATAACGATACGAAATTCGTCTCATAAAGCATAATTTCAAAATTCGCTAGTAACCTAATAATTATTCACCAATATTTTATGCCGGACAATACAATTTTAATGACAATTCTGTCTCTTACTTAGACCCTGAAAACAGAGAAAATCGAAAATCAGGGTATTGTGTGTAATAGGCAGATGGAGAAGTGTTAACCCATATATTATTGATCAGGATGCTGAGCTGAGGCTATATTTTGGACGCCAAATAAACTCGTACTGTGTAACTAACATACGAGTATTCATGTAAAATTTCAGTTCTCTAGCTTTTGTAGTTTACGAAATATCTGCGTTCATACGGACGGACGCACAAACGGATAGACGGACAGGGACATATCAACTTATTTTTTATTGCTTATCAAGAATATATATACTTTCACTCTTTGGTTACTGCGACGTCTCTTTCTGCATGTTAAATATATATTCACAAAACCATTATACCCTAAATTCCCATTTTCAATGAGTTCAAGGTATAATAAAAATAAGTGAACATGCGTACTGAAGGTGTTGAAAATCGAAAAGCCGGCATTCTTTTGGATGTAGAGCTCCAAAATAGTTACAAAAATATTTAACTCTTTTTTAACCGTGAATGATTATTATCGGTCGAGATATACATATGTCCTTCGCCGCGTCTCTATTTAAAGTCAATGCTCTGTTATATTATGTGACACTCGAGTGGAAAAGAACAAAAGTTGTTAATTTGTTTATTGGATTGCACAGTGTATACAGTTTGGGTTTACAAATGCACTCGAAAAAGAACAAATAATTACAGTCGCAACAAAGGCGCGAACATGTCACAAGCCAACAGGACAAAGCTAGAAACCATTGTTCATTTTCATCTCCCATCTCCCTCTTCCTTCCTGTATGACCTGTTCTAATACGCACACGCTGCGTATATAGCCAAAGGCCAGGGCTGTGTTTTACCCACCCCATGTGAAGTCCCGCAATCATTCGGATGGAAACTTTCGACTCGCTTATCAATTTCCCAATGTTATTGCTTTCAAAGCCAAATTCACACAGTGACTCTCTGTCGGTTTTCTCTTCCTCTCTCTCTCTATATAATATATATATATATATATATATATATATATATTTATTTATTTATTATTATTATTTTTTTGTTGCCTCTATATATATTTATATTTCAAAACATTAAACTTGAATTATCGATTAAATAAAACTATTAATAATTAACCGATTTTCTACTGGATTGTAGCTTAATACCATCCCATAGGTTGTACTACATATTCATAGCCAAAAACATACATACATATATGTTTGATTTGTGTTTATGTACGTATGCACACACAAAACTGTTACTCCAGCGGTTCATTTGGACACTAAGCGCAAACGCGAACAAAAATTCGACCAAGCAACAAGCACGGACCCACAAGAAACGAGTATCGAGTGTAAGTTCCGACGGCATAAGACAATACAAACATTTGTATAATCATTTACTTTGACACTTTGCAAGTGTAGATTGGTGATGTTAAATGTTCAGTGGTACAAGGGAGACTGCTCTACCCGATACTTGGAGATCCTATGAAACCTTCAAAGAACTGATATTCTTCTTTTATGCATTCATACCACGCATTTACACATTTTTTGAAGGCATTATATCAATAAATCTACCTATATATAAAATTGAAGGCTTTAGCTGTAAACCTGTAGAATCTTCGCTTAAAAAACGATGTCGATATTTGAAATGCGTTTTCTTCAAATGAGGGCGTGGCATCCAAAATCTGAATTACATAATCTGCGTATTCATAATATCTATCTAAATAAACAAATTTGAAGTCTCTAGCTAAAACGGTGCATAAGTTATGCCCAAAAAAACTTGAAAAATGTAAACGAATTTTCGATTTTTTATCGATAATTTGGATAATGAGAAATTTCAGCTCTCTAGCTTTTGTGGTTTCCGAAATCTCGACGTTCATACAGACGGACAGACGGACGGACGGACAAGCGGACATGGCTCAATCAACTTATTTTTTTATGCTGATCAAGAATATACTTTGTGGGGTCTGCGACGTCTCCTTCTGCCTGTTTCATACATTTTCACAAAACCATTATACCCTGAATTCCCATTTTCAATGGGTTCAGGGTATAAAAAATTAAATGGCTTACCCCAAAAATAAAATAAGATCGTACTGTGTATATATATATAAAATCATATCTCTACCTTTTGTGGTTTGCGAGATCTCGGCGTTTATACGGACGGACAGACAGGCATTCGCTCAACTCGTTACCCTGATCAACAATATTTAACGAGGCCTCTCTCCATTATACACTACACTAAATCCTAAATTTTCAATGGATATAAGACGCCCGTATACCAGTAATCATACTAGATGTTGAGCTAGAGAGTTGGGATTTGGAATATATACTCGCGGTGACAACCTAGGTTCAAAAAGCTATGGCGGATATATCCCATTGGGGGCGTGGCAAATCGGGAAAAACGTATCTTCTACACCTTTAAAGCTAGAACGTTGAAATTTGGCATGCGAGTTAATGCTATAATTCTATGAAGATCGTTTAAAAAGTTATATGTCTACGCCCATTGAAATTTGGCATGTATACTTGGGTTGACAACCCAAGATCAATAAGCTATGGTAGATATATTTAAGCCCACAGGGGGCGTGGCAAACCCCAAAAGTTTATATCTCCTACAGTTTTAGAACTAGAAGCTTCAACCCCTTTGGGGGTTGCAATTTTCGCATTTTTGGAGTGTAAGCAACCAAATTTTGCAGTTATGTTAGCCTCGGCTCTTTCTAAGAACTAGCCAAAAATTATGATTCTACGCCCACTGAGGCGTGGAAAATCTAGTACTTAAATGCACAATTCATATGCGTATCTTTATAAATATCTTATTATCAATTGGCGCTGGCAGCAAGCATTTTATAATAAATATACAAAAATTAAAATATAATTTTTGAAAAAAAGATTACTGTGCAGCACCTAGGTGCAGCTTGAATAGCACTTACCACCAGCGCCACTGACATGGTCTGAGTTGCGTTAACTAAAACTAAATAAGGCACTGCTTGAGCGCCTTCTGACACAACTAAAGTAACGATCGAAAAAATCATAATTCAGTCACAATTCATAGAATATTGTAGCATGCAGACTTTTATATGCATGCATAGAATTGTGTGTATACTCGTATAGTGTGTATATATGTAAATCTGTATGTATGTATAGGAAAAACGTTTGTTGCTTGCCATGTACTTTGATATTTGCCCAAATACTTCGTTTATTAAATAAATAAAATGCACCTATGAAAACAGAGTATCTCGCAGTTAGTTGCGTCTAACTGCAACGTTCTTATATGCATTTTCCGATTTGCCACGTCGCTAGTAAGCGGTTCGGGAAAATTTTTACTTTTTAAATTTCGGGAGCATACCTGAGGTAGTCTAAATTTCAAGTCTGTAGCTCTAATGGCGCCGAAAATATTGTGTTCGTACGGACAGACGGACGGACAGCATGACGGTCATTGCACAAAACCTATATACTCTTTTTTCCTTTGAGAACAGAGTGAAGTTTCTAGCTTATTCTGTCATCGACACGTTCAAACATACGGACAGACGGACATGTCTAAATCAACTCAGTTCGCCTGTCTGTCACGCCTCCTTCCGACTGTTACTTACATTTAACAAAACCAATATGTCCTGTTTTCCCATATTTAATGGGTGTGTCTGAAGTCTCTGAGTCCATTTTTTCGTACTTCCAATAAACTTCGAAGACAAGCTTTAAAGTTCATCTGTGTCATATTTGAACTTTAAACTAGTTTAATAACTTGAAAGCGTGCCTCCCATATCAGTAAATAATTAACCATGTTTCAATCTAGTCATCTTTAATTGGAAAATAAATCAGAATTAAAGTTTAGTGAGGAGTACGTTCTTTGTAAATGGAAGCAACCAATATTCAAACATTTTTTGGAATTACTCCCATTTTGGACAAGGTGAATATTATTTACTATCATATAAACATATATATATATATATATATATATATATATATATATATATGCACTTTTATTCAAATTCAATTTTGATTTTATATCTAATAACTTTTTCCGTTCTTTTTAATGTAATTTGCAGTTGTTTTCAAGGTTATGGCCCGTCAACATAATCGCGACCTCCTACATTAATACGGCCCGCAGCAGCAGTTACAGAGAAGCCCAAAATGCGTGCATCCATTTTGGTCATCTTATTTTTCTTAATTTTCTTTTGTTTATTCTGGAAATAGATTTAATAAATATTTTTCAATAAGTACACTCATGTTGAAATTAGATCGTATTACCTTACTATCTCCATTATCATTGCACGACGGTGTTATAGCCGGAGCGGGCTTACACATATCATCGTTGTGTGCGTTTTGTGCGCGCTGCAGACTCTTGTATTTGCTACGTCGTTCCAAAAATTGCTTCGCAAATTCTGACGACTCTTTGCCTTCTCCTAAAATTAATAAACATTGATTATTATTTTAAATTTTAATGATCAAGTCTTGATTATTGTTGATTCACGCCGATTTTATGTATTTCTTCTAACAAATTAATAAGTACTAACAAGTAAGAACGTTGCAGTTAGGCGGAACTAACTGCAAAATACTTTGTTCCCATAGGTGCATTTTATTTATTTCATAAACATTTAATTAACGAAATATTTCGGCAATTAGCAAACGTACATGGCAAGCAACAAACGCTTTTCCTATACATACATACATCTACTGTGGGCGTAGATATATATACCATAGCTTATTGATCTTGGGTTGTCAACCTGAGTATACAAGCAAAATTTCAAGTCTCTAGTGTCAATAGTGTTCAAAATATAGCACAATTTGAAAAATCGCTATATATTCAGGTCCGATTTGCCACGCCCCCAATAGGCGTAGACATATAACTTTTTGATCGATCTTCGTAGAATCATAACATTAACTCACATGCAAATTTCAGCGTTCTAGCTTTTCTAGCTAGGGAAAATTTTTACACTGTATAATTCGGAAGCATATATGAGTGTATGTTTAAAATTTCAAGTCTCTAGCTCTAATAGCGCAGAAAAATAATGCGTTCATGGACGGACATTGCTCAAAACCAATAGATTCTTTTTCCCTTTGGGAACAAAGTATAACAAGTAAGAAGGCTCTAGTCGAGACGGCTCGCTACGAGATACCCTGAACCCTAAAATAAGCTCGTACTGCGTAACTACATACGAGTGTTCATGTGAAATTTCGACGTTCGTACAGACGGGCGGACGGACAGGGCTAGATCAACTTATTTTTTTATGCTGATCAAGAATATATATACTTTATGGGGTCTGCGATGTCTCCTTCTGCCTGTTACATACATTTTCACAAAACCATTATTCCCTGAATTCCCATTTTCAATGGGTTCAGGGTATAAAAACACAAAAAATTCGTTTCCATTTTTTAGGTTTTTTGGGTATAACTTCTACACCGTTTTAGGTAGAGACTTCAACTTTATATATTTAGATAGATATTATGAATACATAGATTTGGTAATTTTTAGATTTTGGATGCCACGCCCCCTCCGCCGCCAATTTGAAAAAAACGCATTTAAAATACTAGAGACTTGCAATTTGGCACATAGATAGATATAGAAACTCCTAATCTACTCTGAATTTCATGAAGAATTGAATTGTGGGCGAGGGGGGCGTGTCCATATCTATCTAAATATATAAATTTGAAGTTTTTAGCTAGAATGGTGTGGAAGTTATCTCCCTAGCTTTTGTAGTTTCCGAAATCTCGTCGTTCATACGGACGGACGGACGGACGGACAGGGCTCAATCAACTTATTTTTTCAGCTGATCAAGAATATATATGCTTTGATTTGGTTTGCCATATGTACATATGTATATATTATATATATATATCCCATTGAAAATGGGAAATCAGGGTATAATGGTAAAGTGTATGTAACAGGCAGAAGGAGTCGTCGCAGACCCCATAAAGTACATGTATTCTTGATCAGCAAAAAAAAAAAAGTATAAATATCAGCTAGAGAGCTGAAATTTTACATGAATACTCGTATGTTAGTTACGCAGTACGAGTTTGTTTTGCTTTTTTTTCGATAACTCATCTCATTTCCAAATTATCGATAAAAATCGAAAATTCGTTTCAATTTTTTACGTTTTTGGGCATAACTTCGAGCTAGAGACTTCAAATGTATATATGTAGATAGATATTATGGATACTTTGATTATTTCAGATTTAAAATAAACTCTACCATCGCCGCTATGTCGTTACTCACGAACCTTAAATAGCAGCTGACAATTTAAAAGCAATTTAGTAGTAATTGTGATTTTTCGATTAGACAAGTAGGTGGAACGTATGTGTGTACATGAAAAAAGAAACCTTGCAAAGAGCATATTTTTCCCCATCATTCTTGACTACTTTTATAAATGAGAACAGAACACACAACACATGCACAGATATAAATAGGAACATACCTAGATATATGCGAACGTAATCCTTAACTTCATAGGGCGCTTCCAGGTCTTGCAAAAAGGAAACAAAGGTTGGTACTGGGGATGGAATATTTAGAGCATTATTTAGATAATTATTACGATCATCATATATAGAGAATATTTTCTTTACCATCCACTTTAGCAGACATATTATCCAGGCTCTTCATACACCAGGAGGTAAACTCATTCTCATACTCATTCACTTTGTTGTTTGAGGCGTCGCCGCTCGGCTGCTGTACACCGGACTTGACAGTCGACTTTCTCTCCTCACCGACCGATACCTTTATCGCTGCTTTATTTGAAACCATTTTACTATTTTTATCCTGCTGCTGTGAGGTCTGCCCTGTTGCACTTCTGACGTTCTTTGATAATACATTCTGCATAGTAGGCAACGTTTGGCTCTTGCGCAAATTTCGAGGCGATGGCAAAGCGGTTGTTGACTTCAGCTGTGTTTGCGATTGCTGTTTGTTGGTTGCTGCCACTGGCAAGCCAGCGGCAAGTACTGAAGCGGCAGTTGGTGGCACATACTTTGTAATGGTGGCCGCTGGTAGAGCGGATGATGGCTCATCCCAGAAGCCAGTACCCATCGGAGCTGGACTAGCAGTAGCACTCCATGCCTTGTTAGTAGTTCCCCATATGTTGGATAGGCCACTACCACTGGAGATACTCAGATTAGCAGATAACACCACTTGATGTTGCTGCTGCTGCTGCTCGTAATCGCGACGACGCTGCTGCTCTAGCAGCTCATTTGTCAGGCGCTTCGCTTCCTCGGCCTGTATGTCAACTAAACTCATAACGGGCGCAGGTGCTGGCGATGCCTGCCATTTGAGCAACGTATCATTAGCTTCAGCTGCTGCTGCAGCTGTGGCACGCATTTGCTTATCCAGTTGCTCCTGCTGCCGTTGTTGATCAGCCCGCCGTTCCCGACGCTCAGCTTTCTGAATTTCAGCCAATCCTGGTGCAGTATTGTTTATGTTTGGCGTCTGCAATGACCATGGGGCAATAGAAGTGCCATGCGATGAACGGTTCCCTTGTTCAATCTTCATGCCGCTTGCCTTATTCCCAGTAGCAGCTGTTGTTAAAGCGGCTAAAATATATGATACATATATTTGTCTTAGTTCTAAATCAATCGAATTTAGCACAAACACCATAGGTCGTGTGTTATCCGTTTCAATACTCATGAAAGAAACAGAAAACAAGCAAGGCACTAGTCCAGACTGCTCGAGTACGAGATACCCTGAACGCTACAAAAAAACTAATACTCGTCTTCTTTACGTACGTATAAGCGAGCGCTCTGCTAAGTGCATTGCAGTTGGCGTGGCTTGGGATGGGTTGGGCTATACTTTGGACGCTTATAACTCCATTTCTATGTGGGCGATCTTCGGGAAACTTTCTGAATATATTAATAGCACTAAAATTAGCCTATTTTTCAGATTACAAGTCTCTAGTATTTAAAATGCGTTTTTATAACCATTGAAAATGATAAATCAGGGTATAATGACTATAAAAGTATGTAACAGGCAGACCCCAAAAAGTATAGCCATGTCCGTCTGTCCGTATGTTTGAACGCGTCGATTTCCGAAGATAAAAGAGCTAGAGACTTCAGTACGAGTTTGTTTCAGAAATTCGATATCTTGTATATTTCCAGAGTTATAAATAAAAACATATATCGAGAATCAGTTATAAAATTATATATCGTTCATCTATAGAGTTAGAGTCTCCAAGTCTTCTGCATATATATAAATTCTAATTTATTACAATTTCGGTTTTTTAGCTCTGGTCGAGACTGCTCGACTACGAGATCCCCTGAACACTTCTTCGAACAAATAATATTCGAAGAATTCTTCGCTTCGTTTCTGCACGCGTAACTATACATCCATATACGCACGCAGCCACACACTGATATACGATTATATACTAAATCAAACTATATGTCTCTAGTATTTGAAATACATATTTTACACATTTGGGGGTGTGGGGGAATTGGGAACTCGAATCCAAAATCTGACAAAAACCTAAATTGAATTAAATTAGTATCTATATATCTGCAAAAGATTTGGAGGCTCTTTGTATCTTCGGAAATCAACGCGTTCAAACATACGGACAGACGGACATGGCTATATCAACTTTTCTCGTCACCCTGATCAAGAATATATGTATATACGTCTGCCACGCCTCCTTCTACCTGTTACATCCTTTTTAAAAAAACCATTATACCCTGATTGTCATTGGACAAATAAGAAAATTTTGTTTAAAAAAAAATGAAAAAGTAAGATCGTTGCAGTTAGACGCAACTAACTGCGAGTGACTCGGTTCCCGTAGGTGCCGTTTATTTATTTAATAAACATTTAATAAACAAAATATTTCAGCAATCAGAAAACGTAGATGGCAAGCAACGATCGATTTTCTAAGCTTACTTATAAATGCTGCATGCTATAGTATTCCCGCTGGAAACTTTTTATTTATTAATCGAAAACTAATAAATTTTATTTATTAAATTCTTTAATATTTTTAAATTTATGTTAAAATGCTTTCTGCCATCTTAGCAATTACTACTAAGCTGTTTGTATGCATGAATTATGCAGTTGACCACAACAAACTTCTTTGCCGATTTTCCACGATGACGCAAATCTTCTTAGAAAGAGCCGAGGCTAACATGACTGCTAAATTTGGTTGCTAACACTCCAAAAATGCGTAAATTACAGGGTATTTTTCGATATGCCGCGCCCCCAAAGAGTAAAAAAATTATTTTTGGGTCATCGATAGAGGACATTAATAACTGAACCATTCAATTTTGAAGCTTCTAAAACTGTAGGAGATATAAACTTTTGCGGTTTGCCACGCCCCCTGTGGGCGTAAATATATCTACCATAGCTTATTGATCTTGGGTTGTCAACCCAAGTATACATGCCAAATTTCAATGGGCGTAGACATATAACTTTTTAAACGATTTTCATATAATTATAGCATTAACTCGCATGCCAAATTTCAACGTTCTAGCTTTAAAGGTGTAGAAGATACGTTTTTCCCGATTTGCCACGCACCCAATGGGATATATCCGCCATAGCTTTTTGAACCTAGGTTGTCACCGCGAGTATATATTCCAAATCCCAACTCTCTAGCTCAACATCTAGTATGATTACTGGCATACGGGAGTTTTCCGATTTGTCACGCCCCTAGTGGGCGGATCGGGAAAATTTTTACACCTTATAATTCGGGAGTATATGTTCTAAATTTCAAGTCTCTAGCTCTAATATTGCGTTCATACGGACAGACGGACGGACAGCAAGACGGACATTGCACAAACCCAATAGATTCTTTTTCCCTTTTTGGGAACAGTCTAAAAAAGTGCATCAAATAAACTGTGAGCTGCTTGTCTGCGACGTCTCCTTCTGTCTGTGTGTAACATTTTCACAATACCATTATACCCTAAAATCAAATGTTCAATGGGTTTAGGATATAAAATGAAATATTGTAATAAACCTCATTTTCATTACTAGGCAGTACAATACAAATGTGCTCTAGTCGAGACTGCACGACTAGGATATCCCCTGAACCCTGCAAATAACTGATATTCTTCTTCATTTTTACGTACATAACAAGCCATGTATAATAAAAAAAAGCGCATTCATTATTAGTTATGTATATACCTGTATTGCTGGCCGCGACTTGAGTATTATTGCTAAACAGAGCTTTGCGACGTTGAGCTTGTATTTGCTGTTGTCGATCCTTTTCCTCTTGGTGTTGTCTATTTTTTTCGTCCTCAGCCAACAAGGCACGTCTCTTTTCTTCCTCTTGTTGTTGGCGCTTACGTTCTTCCTTGAGGCGCCGCTTTTCTTCAATCTGCTCTCGGCGGCGGTCCTCGTCGCTTATTTTCAGTTCCGGCTGTTTGCCATGCTTTTGACTAGGCGTCTGTTGTTGTTGTTGCTGCTGCTTGTTGAATTGTTGTTTACCAGCAATTGCTTGTACTGCCAGTTGATCTTTGTTGGATGTAGGGATTTTGTCCAGTGCTGTTGGTTGCTCTTGAAGTGCTACTTGCTGTTCAACCTTTTGATTGTGATTGCCCTGCTGCTGCAGCTGCTCCTGCTGCTGCTGCTGCTCTTGCTGTTGCTGCACTGCATCGAAATCCAACTGAGCAGTAGCCGTGGTACTGTTGTTGCAGTCTTGTCCAGAAAGATGTCGCTTTTGTTGCTGCTGCTGCAGTAATAACTGCTGATTTTGTTCCTCCTCCAAAGTAGCAACATCCCATAAGGTGACCTTCGCATTTTGCATGCCAGACCACGACGATTGTGCGGACTGTTGCTGCTGTTGTGGCCATATGGGCATCATAAGGTTTTGAGCTAAAATCTGCGGCTCGGTTATAAAATCCACATTGGAGCTTGGCTTAACCAACGCAGCTGGCTGTTGTTGCTGCTGTTGACTGACAGCGGATGCTGTTGATGGTCCTCTCAGCAAATTTCTCAAATTATATTCGTTTAATATGTCCAGGTCGTTTCCATGCAGTTCATTTAATTTGTTTGGATCTGAATTAGAACTAAATTGATGCTGCCCTTGTTCCAGGTTGGCTGGCGTTGAATTCTGTATCTGGGTCTGTTGATGCAACAATTGTGCATTCAAAATAAAATCATTGGCAGCATCCAAAAAGTTGTCCTCTGGCCGCTGTTCAGCGCTGACTGGATAAATGTGCTGTTGATCTTTCTTTGCCTGCTGCACTATAGCATCATACAATTGACTGCCGGCAATGGGATTTAATGCTGCCAGCGAATTGCTTAAACCACTAAAACTTCTCAAGTATTCCGGCAGTACCAACATCTGAACCTTGCTACGGACAACGGCTTCTTGTTGAGCAGGATCCATCCGTAGAAAGCAATCGCTTTTCGATAACTCTGATTGTATCTGATACTCCTGGTGTTGTAAGTACTGATCTTGCAGCATTTGGAAGCGCATGGTTAGCATGTTGGACGTATCCATTGTGTGTGCGCTCATATGTCCTTTCACTGCCGCGCTCAATGAATCTGCAGCTGCTGTAACATTCGCTTTTAATTGCTCGTCAATGCCAGGACGTTGATGATGTTCGTTGAGTGAAAGGGGTAATACAAGCGCTGAGGCCTTGCGTGACGTGAGGTTGATTTGTAGATTATCTAACTCAATGGGCGTGGGTAGGAGATGATTATGCGTAAACGGCATATTTCCATGACACAGCTTAATAAGGTCGCCAAGTGGCCTGAAACGAGTGTCCGAAATGCGGCGTACGAATAGATTCTCATTAAAGTACCCGGCACGGTACCATTCAGTCATCTCAATGGCACTAAACGGACCTTGTACATTCGTTTGTGGATCGCGATAGAACCATAATTCGTTCGGATTAGCATTCATTACATGCGGCAGCATGGGCAAATGGTGATGTTGCAAATGATGCTGCTGCTGCTGTAAATGATGTTGCTGTTGCTGGATGACTAGCTGCTCGTTGAAAGGTTTATGGGATAATTCACCGCCAATCATTTCAGTCGATACTGGATCAGGAGCCACGACCTGGTGCTGTAGTTGACCAGGCTCAATACTAGATCCGCACATTCCATATCTATTGCTGTTGCTTTCAATACATATTTTGTTGCTGTTGATGGTATCAACTTGACCAACATCATCCTCCATAATTAGTTTCTCAACTTCATCTGCAACCTCTTTGAAGCGTTCTGAAATATCACCATGGCTAACTGCCTCTGCTTTTTGCGTGGGCGTTGATTCAGACGTGTCCGATTTTACATCCATCTCGTTATTACTGTTGTTTTTACTGGTGACAGCGGATTCGTTTGTATTGGTGGCATTGCTTTGAGTGCTATTTATTGCTGAGCTTGTGGACTGCGATTCGAACCCCGCTTCATTTCCGTGTTCGGTTTGGTTTTCAGTTTCAGTTGATTGGGCACTTTTTATCGATGTGGCTGCTGGAAAGTTCATGGTATCATTTGTGTCCAAGACTTTTTTAAGTGGAGCTTCACTATTTGTCTTGCTAGGCTCAGCATCTATCAATTCACCATGGAAAGCACCACTCGAATCAAATGTGCCACCCATTTCCGATGGATTTTCCATTGCCCATTCCGGCAAATTATCCTCGCTATCAGGATTAATCGAACCACCGCTTCTAGACCACGATTGATTCGCTTTGGAGCACATCGATCGATTGGGTCCACTTGGCCCAGCTGATCCAATATGCGATTTAACAGCATTCGTCCGTTCATTAGCTACAGTTCCGATGACGGAAATGGATCGTTGTATATTAGCTACAGCCTGATTGCCAACGAAGGTGTTACCATCCATATTCCCAGACTGCATTGGTTCTTCATCTCGCCAGCTGGTTGAACGTCCTTAAATTTATAAGTTATAATAAAAATGACTGGATTATTCATTTTTTAGACTTACCCCACCGGTGGCGCTTGCACTACGCCATCCAGCAACTTCTGTGCCAACTGCTCCGCCTGTATTTGGTCCGTCGCCAGAGCCATCGTCGTTGCGGTTTCTCCGCCAGTTTTCCATGTTGCGGCCTTGGCCTGAAAAGTCCTTCCGTGGACTAGAGCTCGGTGTACCACTCCAGTCTACGGCAGAGCCTCCACCTACGCCAACGCCGCCGCCACTACCCCCAGCTGGTGCACCGATAGCCGCTGAATCCCCTGTACCATTCCTTTCGCCCCAGTTTCTATCTGGCTGCGACTAGCAAACGCAATTTACGGTTAGAAAGTCAGTAGGAATAGCAGCTGGTAAATTATTTAACTTTACCTTCATTGATATCGCCGAGAGGCTGTCATCGTATATAACGCTGGGTCGCTGGTATATCGAGTGATAAACAGATTTACCACGCATCCGACCACGATCAACGGTTCCACCCCGACCCGAACCTCGAGACGGTATTCCAAACGCTCCAGGCGAACGCTGCAACCAGGTGGGGCGCGACTGTGATAATCAAATTTCATTACATTTTTAAACGCAGCAGAGGATATTTCTTTTTTTATACTATTGCTAACCTGGTTTTGACTGTTTAATTCATCTTCAGAGCTCGGTGTTAGAGCAAGCGGAAACTGAACTTTTTCAATGAACAGCTTTTTGAACGATGGCAGAATCTGGGGAAGCAGGCAATTCCGATCAAATAATGATAACATCTCCTCCCGACCATAGCGGTACTCTGGAAACATATTACGATTGGCGGCTGAATGGCTAGGATTGATCAGCATATTGACTCCACCGCCAACGCCGTCTCCACCAACGCCAACACCACCGCTCAAGTTAACACCGACGCCACCACCGAGGCTGTGTAATGTTATGCCACTATTTAGCCCACCGCCCACAGTGGCAGATAGATTACTGGTTCCTACGCTTGAGGGTTCCGCCGACATATTGCGCAACCACTCGGGTCCGAATTTCATCGAGTCTGTCATTTTAGGCAACTATTGTTTGGTTTCCTTTAAGTCTATCGCTGAAAATTAAAAAAAAAAAAGAACAATTCGGACCATCACCATTTTTTAGCACACACAGCGGTTTGACAAGTTCGATTGCGATATTGAATATTTGTATACTAAATCAAAATATTAAAAAATTTCAACTGCCACTGCTTACGTGCATGTACATACATACATACACACATATCTTATATATACATAAATTGTAGCTGTGAATATATATACATATACATATATATATATATATATATATATATATATATATACTTACAGCAACAAAATTTGTACGTTTTCTTGTGTTCGAAACGCAAAAATTTGAACAATAACATCAGCGAAATAAGAACAAGGAAACATAACCTATATGCGGGCCGAGTACTACACATGAAATATAAATGGAAACCAGAATTTATTTCAATTGCGTAGATTACCTATGGTGTTTACAGTTGCAGTTATTTATTAATGTGTATATATATATATATATAAGAAACTTTTTTTTATTATATTACTTTATATTCAGTAACTAGTGCTGCACTTGGTAATTATGTGTACTACATATACTCATAAATTTTAATTCTGACTAAATCCAGTACTTTATTGTATATTATGTCGATATTTAGGTTATTGTTTAGTCGTATCAAGTTGGCAGTCCCAAAGGCTACTACTATTAACATGGTGGAACCACATGCACACATATGTATCTGTACCCATATGCACACACCCTATCATATGAAAGAGTACTTATCCCAAATGTCTATTTGTATCTTTAGTTCCTTATAGTTCGTTTCAATAGACGACGTATTCAGATTAGCTTTTCGGGCTCAACTATTTTTGACAATAAAATTATGTTTTCTTGTACTTTTGAAGAATTTAAAAATATTAATAGTAATGTTGGCACTCACATATAGCGTATGTATGCAAGTGTTATGTATGTAAATCTGAGATGAGCGTTACCCAAATACGTGTTACCTGTGAAGAGTATCTTAGTCTTCAACTATCGAAATTACAGGGCTACGTAATGAAACTTTATAAACATCAATAAATTGGTATCAATGTGTCACGATGTTTCGATATCAACTTAGTGTGCATATTATAAATATAAATTTTTTTTCGTTTTAAATTACATATGATATTAATTAGATTTCATAATTATATATGATATCAATATTCGTATTAATAGTTTTTAAGTATAGATCTTTTTGGGCTGGGTGCGCTGCGTTCATGTTGATATTAGAGTTTAGTTCAACATTATTTGTAGTCTAGTCTTGTTAGATAATTTGATATTGTTATAATAAAAGTATATTATATATAAAAATATATTTACATGTATAATTATATATTTTTTTTTCATAAACAGACAATTTTTGTACATTTTACTACCAACATAGGGTTGGTGCAGGTACGTAATAAATTCTATAGATACCGTACCATTACGTAGCATCCCTAACCATAGTGGTAGCATAGTCGGTGGAACATCGAATTCTTTCGATGTATCGAATTCAGATAATGCTTGAATTTATTAAAAATTTTATTTAAATATCTGTATTTAAATTTTATTTTTAATTAAATTTAACTGGATGGGGATAGAAGTTTCGAAAACGTATATCTTATAAAACACCGAAAACAGATAAGTCTAATCGAATCATCGATAAACTTTCCGCTCTAATAACGATGCATCGAGATGCCTTTGCACATCTCCACATCAAAAAATGGCGAATTGTGTTGAAAATTGTTAAAAAAAAAAGATAGTTTGTTTGACACGGTTCCTATAAACTCAAAAACGCAACAGGTGCGTTAAATACATACAGTAGTTTGATGTTTTTTGAAAAGGTAACAATATATCAAATTTTGTGTGAAGCGCGTACACGAGTTATTCGTCTGTGTGTTTGTGTGCGTTTTGGTTCGTAGCCACTAAAAACGTATATTGGATAGGAGTGAAGTCTTTCAATTGACTGTAAAACCAAAGAAGCAATAAAGTATACAATATGTTATACTGAACACAAAGTTAATATTACATAAATAAATGACAAACATGATGATTTTACTTAAGAGCTTATGTTTTTCTCAATTCTTTGGACATATATACAAATATATGTATTATATATGTATATATATAGCTGAAGGCCTTAATAATAATATATTACGTTAGATATATAAAGTGAGATATCTAATTTGTTTTGACTCTGCAGCTGATGCAAGTTCGAGCCATACGAGACATCTAAGTTCTATTGGGCTCTCCTTGGATCAGGCAAGCTTGCTTATCTGGCATAAATGAACCAAAACCAAATTCAGCAATTGACCTCACACCTATCACAGGCACTTGATCAAAACTATGATGTAAGTGAAATTATTTATCGCATGAAAGTACAAAAAACTACTATTTATAAAATATATAAACCTATTTTAATTTTTATGTTTGCTATTAACAATCGAATATTTCAAGGTCGTTAATATGGAGGCGGTTCTCTCTGTTATTTGTGCATTGGAAGGTACAACGATTACGAAAGAACAATTGGAAGCCACCAGATTGGCAAAATATATAAATCAACTTCGGCGTAGAACTAAAAATGATCAATTAGCCCGTCGGGCTAAATCGCTTTTAAAAAAATGGCGTGAAATGGTGGGAATACATCAACAAACTTCAATTGATTCTCAGTGTCAACCTGCGGATCATTCGGCATTTAAACCGATAGTTGAAACAGACATAGTAGAATCGAACACAACCGAAGCAGGCCTAAACCCACTTCAATATACTTCACAGCTTTTGTCTCCAACATTAGAGCGTGTTATCTCCAATTTGCACTCAAATATTGATTCTTCGGAGCCAACCAATTTTTCAAGCTTGATTAATAATAATATTAAAATTGACAACAGCGACGAGTCGATGACAGTCGTTAACAAACTGTTTACCAAGCAACCGAAAGCTACGGAATTCAAATCACAAAAACAAATATTTATAAATGAACATTCGTCAAATTCCGCATCAACTGTGTTTATGGCTAATGATAAATTAAATCAGGCTTCTATTGTTATTGACATTGTCTCTGACTCCGATGAGAATGATGTAGTCAACAGTAAAAAGAATCTTGCAGCAGAACCATCCTCTAGTAATTATTTCAGGCCCAAGAAGTTAAAGAAGGATAAAAAATGCAAGGATGGTCGAGATAAGAGCTCTTCATTCAATTTCAAAGGCGAAACTTCACAACAGTCTAGTAATTCGAACAGATCAAGTTTGCATCGCTCGTTGGTGAAAGAATCAAGGACGTCAAATATATATTCAACGGATCCTGGTAACAAAAAAAAAAAAATTTTTTTTTAAATATAGATAACACGTAATAATGGCTTCTGTAATTATATTTAGAAATTTTATCCTTGTCGAATAGCTCGATGAGCTCTATTTTATCTGGAGATGCCATGTCTGGAAATTTTCATTCGCGACTTCATACCCCGGCAGCAGATTTGACATTTGCGGGCAGGTTTAAGTCTGTCGGTCAACTGGAAATATGCAGTAATTTGAATTCCGTACCAGCGAATGGCCAGAAATCTATTATTAGTAATGAACCCACAAGCTTAGAGTTGCCGACACGTCCAATCTATGAATATAATAATGATTCAAGTACCTCGTGTAGTCGATTATCGCCGTATGAAGAGCTGGAGGCGAAACAATGTCTTAATCCTTTTCCGACATGTGACGAAACTCGTAAGTAGTATTTGTGTTACTTAAATGAATTATATTATATAAAAAATATTTTGTATTAATAATATTTTGTCTTAAGTTCCAAAAAAGCGCGGTCGCAAAAAGGGTTCCAAGGGTGTGGATTCGCTAATTGCAAAGGAATCAAGTCTATCGCAGCAAATATTATTTGGATCTGGCGTTAAAAAGGTGAAAACCACAAAAGAACTGTTTAATGATATACAAAGTAGAAAGCTGAGTATTTCAATGAACTATGGTGACAACACAATAATAACGCCATTGGTAGCGAATAGAATATTAAATACTACTTCAACTAATCGAAATTTGGAATGTCAACCCTTGGATACGAGGCCAACTTCATCTTGTTCAGGTTTGCAACATACATCATATTAAAAATAATTATTTTAATATATAAATAAATTTATTAATAAAGCCATCTAACAATTTTAGAAACATCAATTCACTCTCCGCATGCTTTGGAACCCATCTTGGCGAATATTGCTTTACCAGGAACCGAGAAAATTTCAAATACATTAGAAAGTAAGTTGCAGATTATTATACGAAACAAACAACTTCATATTAAATTGATATTGACAAGCTGAGCGTTTCAAAGTAAAAATTTTCAACGATTTAGATACTTAGAAGATTTATTTATGTTTCTACGCATTCGCAATATTTTTCGCCGCTACTAAAGCAATAGAATGGAAATTGGGATCACATACTCATGTATACCCTCGAATTATAAAGTGTAAAGATATTCCTGATCCCCCACAGGGAGCCTGGCAAACCACAAAAGTGTATATCTCCTACAGTTTTAGAGCTAGAAATTGGATGGTTCAGTATTGGATGGTTCAGTTACTGATGGCCCAAAAATAATGTTCGGTCTGGGGTCTGTACACATGGAAAAACGCTTAATGTGCGCATACGTAGTGTATACATATGTTGCTTGCTACGTGCGTTTACTAATTGCCTAAATATTTCGCTTGTTAATTCTAAAGTAGGGGAAAATCAGAAATTCATGTAAAAATGATGCATGCATAGATCTCCATTGAAATTTCAATAACAATTTTAATTCGAGCGGCGACTTTAACAACTTTAGATAAATAAATATACCACTTGTAATAAGGTACTTAAGATATACTTTTTAATGTTCCCTACGGGAGCAGAGTATGACGGAGTCGGTAACACCCGACTGCAACGTATATACTTTTTTTTGCAATGCTTAAAAATATTTTATTTTACTTTATTTGTAGACCACGGAAACACAGATAGTGATACGGTAACATCAGAGCCTTCGCGAGACAGCAAACCGCGTAACACGAGAATTCATTCTCTGGATAGCAATAGTAATTCACTTCAGCAGACACCTTCAGCAAAAAACGAGGAAAGCTTAGGATTAAAAGCTGATTATAACGATGTTACAACACAATTAGTGCATATAGTACGCAGTTTAAGTAACCCGCTACCTGTTGACGAGATCGAAAAGCGATATCAGGCTGAAATGGTGCCATGTACTTGCATAATTGTTGAAGACATGCCGAAGGAATCATTTGATCGAAATAAGACTAGTCAGACCAATATAGAATCCGATTTTTTAAATAAGGATTTATGTGGTATTGAGATTTCTGGCGAAAAAAAGCACGATGATAAAACGGCTATGAAAAAAGAGAACTGTGTCGTTGACGCTGCTGAGCAGACTATGGCTCAAAAGCCAATGAGGTCTATTTTTGATTTAGACTTTGATGATGACGATGATCCATTGCAAACAATTATACAAAATATTGGGCCTCCAGAGTCCAACGTAAAAGCGACTCTTGATATTCATGTTGATCCAACAGAGGCTAAGGCAGTTAGCTCATTAGCTGATGAATATATCAATAAAGACTTGAAAGCAGTAGTAAGTAATAGTTTTTCAGCAGCTCAAGAGTACAGCAATATGATAGCAGATCCTTTAAATGTTTATACTGTACATGAAGATCCCGAATGTATTGCAAGGAAACGATTTAGCGTCCAAACGAATGATGTTACCAATTTTCATATAAATGCATTACATAACTATTACATACCAAACATTAATGGAAACTGGAATAATATTGATTCGTCATTAGTGTTAACTTCATCTTCAATTACGGAATTCGTGCAGACATTGGAGTCCTATACAGTTACAGATGGATCTGATGTCGTGCCTAAATATGGTTCCCTTACCTATGAGCAACGGATACGTAAGGATCTAAGCTATCTAAAATTCGTTCAAAATTACAAACCAAAAAGCTTTAAAGCGTTTATACCGCCGTTTTTGGGAGTTGCTAAATGTTTACCAACGTGTCGTCTGGCAGCTAAACGGCTTAAGGACAATACGAAAGCTGTACCAATAATAAACAGTTGTAATACGTTCTTAAAACAGGAAAAGTCTGAAATGTACTGTAGTTATTTTGAAAATAATCGATGTAGCTCCAATCCGCTGAGTGTTGAAGTCAATACAAATAATACAGATAAAAGTAATGAAAACCAAGCACGATGTTCTAATGACAATCCAATAGATGACAACACTGCACTTAGCTATAATTTGCTAAAGCTAGCTAACAATAATAGTGAGGATCGTGAAAGTAACGAAAAAGCAGATGATTTAAAAGCTGGATTGGCAAACATGGAGTTCAGGCGCTGCAGAAGCAATAGTACTTGCAGCAGTTCTAGTTTTCAATTAACACAAGACTCAATAAATGAAAAACTACGAAATCAAGGGACAAAAGTTACGGAAAAGTCGGCGCAATCCGAAAGTAATGTCGAACGAAATAGAAAAAAACGTAGAAAATCTACAAGACAATCGGGTGAGAGCAATGATAACATATACCATTTATCAGGAGGAAATCCACTTATTAAGCGCATTAAAATTTCAATGAATGGAAATGTTGAGCCTCATAGCCAGATATCGGTAATCAGCAGTGGTAACATTAGCAGCAGCGATGAGGATGAAACTCATATCGAGATCGACAAGGAAGCTTATGATACCACTGGATTTTGTCATAGTGCTCAGCCCATAAGTGACGATGAGCATGAGTCGAACAGAAGTCATTCAACAACCGTTGATAGCATAATGGCGGATGAGGATGATCCTATGGAGAATGATTTTGATAATAATAGCGATGACGAGGAATATGCAATCGTTCAACGGCCTTTGGCTCAAGGCAGTGGGGGCAATAATCACATTGTATTGACAATAAAGAAAACACCAAGTAAAATTAACTCACCGGCTAACTCTATCTCAGCAAACTCTCCAATTGTTGTTGGTGTTGCCTCCGAAGCTGAGATTTTATCTGCTAAACAACCGGAATCTGAAATAACTGGATCATATCAGCGTCAACTCTCTTTGGAGCAAAAGGCTAAACCAAATGCAATTCAATTAACTTCTATGCCAGAAACCTACTACAATAAGTTTGAGAAATGTTATCGGTATAAACATCGCCACCGTTTCCGACATCGACACCCACATCGACAACAGAAAACAATAGATATAGAGCTAAATCATTTGTTTAATAATGTTAGTCACAGTGCACAGTCGGTGGTAAAAACTCATCAAAAATTGTTTTTCACAAATGAATTATGCAGGCAAGACAAGTCAGGAAGAAATGAGCGTATCGTTAATTACAGCAGCAGTAGCAGCAGTAGTAGTAGCAGTAGCTATTGCAATAGTAGTTCGAATGAGGATGATTATAGTGAAACCGAGGAAAGGAATCACAACGCTAAGCAATCTGAGCAATGTCACATTGCCTTTTCAAATACTTATAAATTAGTAAATGAGACTGACTCGATCGCGTCTGTAAAAAGCATTGCCGCAAATCATGGGGACCATCAAGATGATGACCCTCAAGAGCACTTATACTTCTATTCTAGTAATGAATCCTTGAATAATGATGATGATGATGTAGAAGAACAACTGAATGATATCAAGTTAAATACGATAAGTGAGTTACCATTAGAGAACAATGGTATGTTACCGTCGTTCAACTCTATTGGCCCCGCAGATTATCATCAGCCAAATCTCACATTCGCGGCAGATCTAAATTGTAATGACACTAATATATGCTATACTGACGATAATTTAAGTGTTATTCAATCACATAGCTTAAACTGTGTGAGCGATGCGAGTAAAATGCAATATGCCATTAATAACATAACATCAAATGTAATGTTTAAAAATGCAGAAAATGAATATAGAAGTGGTATTCGTGGTGTTGTCGACGATTCTACGGGAAATAAATGTAGTAGTCGAGTCCAACAATTCAAAGAGTGGCACCAAGTTCTCCAGCTCCAATCCTATAATAATGAACCATTGATAGTTTTGCCATACGTTGTCCTTGAATGAACCATTTTCAAATGCGACTTTATGTGTGCGGATCACTTTATAAATTTAAAAATTATTTGATAAGCCTGTAACACCAAAAGTGATCAGAAGTTGTAATGTCCCTCCCCTACTCTCTCTCCCACATACAATTAAAAATCACCCTACTTAAAAATGACAAACCGAAAAATAATTGTAATAGGTATGATATGCTGATCCTACAATATAATATTCTAAATGTGTATGAACATCAAAATCCTTATATAAGCGCGAGTCACTATCATAAAGCAGTTTTTTATCATTGGCTCGGCTGATATTTAAATATACTATTTCCAATTAAAATAAAGAAAATTTTTTTAATTAAAAAAAAAAAAATAAATCAATGGAGTTAAACAAACTTTAGCTACCAATTAGCTTGTTATTCTTAAGTTAATATCAAATATATTTTGTTACATTCTGTCGTTTTTATTCGCATCTTTGAATAAATATAAATATAAATATAAATATAAATATAAATATAAATATAAATATAAATATAAATATAAATATAAATATAAATATAAATATAAATATAAATATAAATATATATATATATATATATATATATATATTTTTTTTTTTTTAATTTACACATGCTTATGTATATGTGATGGTAATGAAATGTAAATGAAATGTAAATAAATGAATTTTACGCTGACATGCAATTTCTTTTATATTTACTTCATATATACCTGACCATCAGCCTATAACCATATTGAAAGTATTGTGAATTGTTCTACAGTGGAATCCGATTATACCAACGCTCAAGGGACCATCGATTTTACGTCGTTATAGCCGGACTATGCTATACCCAAAAGGCATATATTAACTATGAAGGCATTTTCATTATTCATTGCAGTTTGTCGTTTATTTTGAATTCGATTTTTTTACATTTTTGGATCGATAGCCGTGAACATTCCACAAATACATATGTATAATACTTACATCGCTGATGTAAGTATTCACGCATGTATGCATGAAAGTAGTTCAATGTAGATGCAGCAGAAAACAATCTAAAGTTGGACTACTTCGCCGACTTTTGTGAATTTGATAGATGGTCGTCAGTGAGGATGCCAGCAATCAGAGAAGTGGCGCAGCTTTGAGATTGTTTCGCTGCTTCCGTACATTGTGTGTCGTTCAGTGAGTTTATTATATATGTCTACTTAGATACGTACATACATTGATAAACGTAAACAAGAATGGATATAACTTTAGAATATAAATTATTTTACATTTTGCTTATGTGTAAGTATGTAGGCAATATTATTTTCTGTATAACTAAATATATATATATATATATATATATATATATATATATATATGAATAGTTAGGTGAGATACAATCCAGGGAGGCCTACTTCACACCAATCAGATAGTATATTTTTCAATTTTTTATGTGAATAAAATACTTATAAGATGATAACTAATTGATGAACAGTATAATATAATAGTTTTTTCTTGTTTTTTTCTTGTGCAAAATTCGTTGAAGGTTAGGCATCGGAGCAGAGGACATTTACCGAAAATGCGCTCAGGCTTTCACCCATCTTGGATATAGCCTTTGCCTGATATTGTCCCACATCATCTAAAGTACATTTGTTTATAGCGAACTTATATAGATTGCCATCCTTTGTGAATGAATATCTAGTGCGTGCTTCGTCAACAGGTTTGCCATCCTTTAACCAGGTCAGATTGACAAGCTCTCCATCGAACTCACATTCAAATTGGGCATTCTCCCCTTCCGTAATGGAAACGGAAACTGGAAATTTAACAAATGTCGGCTGCTTGGGATCATCCCCAGGCACAGTGACATTGATTGTGCAGGTACTGAATGATTCTCCCGCATCGTTAAACGCCTCACATGTATAGGTTCCGCCATCTTCTGGGAAAATTTCAGCAATTTGCAAACGATAAATGTTTGCCTCGTTGGTATATTGGAAGTCCTTGCTTGGCTTAATCTCTTTATTGTTGTGCAACCAAACGACATCAAAATGATCGGCGCCAATAATGCGACAAGCCAAAGTAACTGCGTCTCCATCCTTCACAAATCTGGACTCCAAGTGGCTAACTATCTTTGGTGGCTTGTCACTGCCAGTTGCCTGGCGCTTGCTTGGCTGTTTGTCCAGAGCTGAATATAAGGCAAGGTACAAACAAATTAGTTTAAAACGAGTAAGACGGTTCTTCTCGAGACTGTTGGAATACGAGATCCCCTGAACCCTGAAAAAAAGGCGTGGCTTGGGGTGTAGCTTAACTATACTTTGGATGCTTATAACAAAATATCCGAATCCATAATATCTACCTAAATCTACAATTTGAAGTCTCTAGCTCCAATATACGAGTAAACAAAGAAGTCAAATTTTATATTTTTATCGATAATTAGGAAATGGGATGACTTATCGAAATCTTTGCGTTCATACGGACGGACGGAGAGAGCTATACTTTCTGTGATCTATGACGACTCCTTCTGCCTGTTACATACAATTTCACAAAACCATATTACCTAAATTTCCCTTCTTTAGTCTCTAGTCGAGACGGAAAACTATCAAAAAAAAAAAAAAAAAAAAAAAAAAAAAAAAAAAAAAAACTTTATAAAACACACACAAATATATATTCAAAATTTGAAGACTCTGGCTCTAAAGATGTAAGAGATATAATTATTTTTTTTTAGGGTTTTAGTCTACAACATTGAAACGAAAAAAGTAGGTGGACATCAAAATATGCGTATAGACGGATGGGGCTACATTGACTAAGATGGTCGCCCTGATCAAAACTATAATGCTTTATGGGTTATGTTAAAAATATTTAACACAACCATTATACCCGTTTCCAGCCATATTACCGTTTCCAATGAGTACAGGGTTCTATCAGGATCACGTAAACACAAGATTTTTTGGGGAAAAGTAACTGTGATTTTTTAAATTTCAGTACTCACGTTGAATGGTTAGTTTGCATTTAGTTTCGACAGCGCTTATTGAGTTTGTTGCCGTGCAAGAAAAGACGCCTTCATCTTCGGGGAAGACTTCGTGGATAGTGAGCGTTGCGATACCGTTTTTATATTTCAGATCCATTATTTCGGATGATGATATCGACTTGCCATTTTTGGACCAAGTGATTTGTGGTTCCGGATCTCCCTTGACATGACACATCAACTGCAACTGTTCGCCATCGCGAATGGTCAAGTCATGAAGTGGCTTTGTGAACTCTGGCTTACACATTAAGGAATCGTCGGGAGGAACTGAGTGCATAAACAAAATTTGAACCCATGTTGTTAATTATTATAGCTCGAAAAACAAGAGTATATGTAATTAATAAATATATAGTTATTTATCATCTGCACCTTTTAATATAGAGTCTATCAGTTCAATGGTTTTACTATTCTTCAATAATAATATGAATCAAAAATCAAGATATTTGAGCACACAAGTTGTTCAAGAATGAACATGACATATACATAAATACACTTATTTCATATAGAAAAAAAAAATGCCAAGACATCGCACTTGTGTGCATGAATAAGCACTAGTATATATAATATAAGGAAAAGAACAGTTAAGATTTCGAATTCGTGTGTGTTGATTTGTTTTCTTTAACTCTCTTACACAAATAAATACAACACTTTAACAATTTACCTCAAAATATCTTGATCAAGTGATATAATATAGTTTAAGGTTTAGTAGTACATTGTTTGAGATATTTGGAATAATAAATAAAATTCAATATTAGGTAATAGTTTTTCATTTGAAAAATTCTTACGTATTAGCTCTTTTGTGGCACTACGAGATCGTGATGGGCTTCCGGGTGCCTGTAAGCTACTGGCTGCATATTTCTTTTTTCCTGAAATGCTATTCTGTGTCGTTGAGGAACTTAAGCTCGTTGCCGAGTTGCTGTTTGCGACAGTCTAAAGAAAAGTGTAAAGTCAATAAGTGCGTTTTTATCGATTTTGTCCGTTTATACTCACCTTTACGTCCAACATCGAGCTGTTGGAAATATTTGATGACGTGAATTGGCGTGTCGTTATAATTGGTGGAGGAGCCGGCTTGATGGGTTGCTCAATATACTTTCGATCTGTGATATCAATTAAGTATCAAAAATATTGGGATTAATGTAATATATATATATATATTGCATTGTTGACAGCGATATACGGACTCATCTATAGCGTGCTTAACTAATTTAGCTACTTTCTATTGTGGGAAGAAGGGGGACTTTCAGGAAATAAATTTAGGTTCATTAATAAATTGTAGTTGTACATAAATCAATAGCCAAATTCTGTTGTTCAATATGGCCGATTAGGAAACTTCATTGCACATAAAATTATAGTGAGAAAATGGGAATTCAGGGTATAATGGTGTTGTTATAAGTATGTAACAGACATTCTTGATATGGGTGACGAGAAAAGTCGATATAGCTACCTATCCGTCCGCCCGTCTCTCCGTCCGTACGTATGTGTGAACGCGTCGATTTCCGAAGATATAAGAGCTACACAGTTAATTCTTTTTGTGTTAGATTGGTATATTACACGCGCACTACGAGTTTGTTTCAGATATTCGATAATTCGTATATTTCCAGAGTTATCGATAAATCGAAAATCAGTGATAAAAAATATATCTCGTTCATCTTTAAAGGTTGGAGTCTCCAGTCCTCTGCATATACATATATAGATACTAGTTTAATACAATGTCGGTTTTTATCAGATTTGGGATTCCGGTCCCTAATTCACCCCCACACCCCCAAATGTGTAAAAAAATACCATTATTCCCTTATTTCCCATGATTTTGAAAGGTGCAGGGGATCTCGTAATCGGGCAGTCTCGGGTAGAGCTCTCTTACTCGTTTTGATATTAAATTACATATATTAGAGATAAAGATTTTTAAATGGAGTTATGGAATACATATATTAGAGATAAAGATTTTTAAATGGAGTTATGGGATCGAATCGATCGTTCATACCATGCATGTGGTTCACTACATATTATTAAAATATAAATTTAATTCTTCATAGCTGGGATAATTATGCGAGCTGTATACAAGTATTCATGCTTAAGAGTAAAAGTATAAGTAAATCGATAAATAAAAATAACTACATTTTAATAACGAGTTTATTTATAAGAAAATTACCTCCTGAGTAAAGGAAGTTGTGTGCAAGTTCTGCCTGCTCAGGCGTAACCCATTCTCCTAGATAAAGTAACGAATGTGTAAAAGCAAGAAATCAGATGTTGAGTTTAAGTAAGTTTAAGCTCAATGATACATAAATTGAAAGAAAGTTGTATTTGTATGGTATATCACGCCATATTAGCATATACATAGTGGATATGAAATATGTAAAGAAAATGCTGTCAGAGTTAGCTCTGATATTTTTCATAAACAGATGTTTGCGGTGTTTGGTAACTATTTCAAGGAAAAATGTAGTATAAATTGAAATTACCTTCGACAATAACGACGCACGTTGTCTCATCTGTTCCATGGCAATTTGTCGCCTTGCAGCTGTATTTGCCAGAGTCTGAGGGCTTGCAATCAATTATTTCCATTGTGACAACGCCATCGGAGTGGGTCATTGCGTATTCGTATTTGCTTAGCTCACGCCCATCCTTATACCACTTGACAGTAGGAACGGGCTTGCCGCTAAGACAACAGAGGAGCTTACATGTATCACGGGCTTGCATGACACGTGGACGTAATAGGAATGTAAAACTGGGTGCCGATTCCGAATCTTCCTGCCAGAAGGTGTAAGGCAAGGGTTCACGTCGGCGAACCGGCGTCGATTCGGTTCTATATCTTGGTTGTTCTTTGGGCAGTGGATGTACGTTGAGAAAAACAACTTCCTCTCTGGAACCATAATGGTTTTCGGCGCGAATTATGTATTCGCCGCGATCATCTAGCTTTACGCGATTAATAATAAAGTAATAGTCATCTCCTGCATACCGTTTCATAAACTTAACGCTTTGCCTTAACTCAATATTGTTGTGCGACCAGGTGAGTGTGGGTGTGGCAATCGCGATGCACCGACAATAGAACTTAACGCTCTGTCCTTCGTAACAGAACTGTGACGATGGTCGGATGACAAATCGTGGAGCAGCTTGCCGACGATCGAACACGGCATCATGAATCTTATATTTCTCCATTAACAATTTTCGTAGTGATGAATACTCTGATAAGCGGCCAATCGGCAATAGATATTTGCCAAAGTCTTCGTACTTCTTTCGCAATTTTTCCCGATATGCTAGATAACGATCGCGGGCAATCTTCTGTGTTAACTCCCTGTGATCCCCTGTTAGCCATGGATGCAGAAGGCATTCGTGGGCAGTCATTCGTTTCTCTTTGTTGCTAATAAGGAGCTTGCGTATAAAATCTTTGCCCTCATCGGATATGTGCTTAAATGCGTCCATATCGAAGTCCCAATCGCAGGCTTTAACATTCTTTAGAGTCTGTATATCGTTATCTCCAGCAAATGGCGAAAGTCCACTAAGACTATATTATGTAAAATGAAGCAAATGAATAAGTTTATAAAATGTTTATAATGCTTAATATATAAAACTTACAGCACATATGCAAGCACGCCTGTAGCCCACATATCTGTATAGAAGCCAACTGGTTCTCTATTTACAATTTCAGGGGCTGCAAATTCGGCTGTGCCTGTTGTAATTTTTACGACCTCGTTAGGATCCAACCGCGTGGCTAGACCAAAATCAATTAGTTTTACATTTGTACTGTTACGTGTCTGGCACATTATATTCTCTGGCTTTATATCCAAGTGAATAATATTCTTCTCATGCATGTGTTGGATGCCTTCACAGATCTGTCGCATATAATTAATAACTTCAGCCTCGGTCATAACATAACCTTCAGCAGTGATACGTTCAAATAATTCTCCGCCAGATAAGCTGTGATAATTTATTATAGGAAGCTGTATTTAGAGATATTTAGGAAAAATTTAGTTTTTTTTATTACTTACAATTCAAGAATTAGAATCATTTCGTCGTCGTCTTCGAAAGCATCATGTAAGTTGATTAACTTTTGATGATGCAACTGATTCATAATGTCAATTTCACGTCGAATCAAGTCTTTCTCAACAGCATGTGATACGGGTATAAATTTGGCAGCGAAAATATTTCCAGTACTACGCTCTCGGCATCTGTGTACAACACCAAAGGCACCGTTACCTATCTCCTCGAGTATATCGTACCTATCGTAAACGCTTTGATGGGAAATTTCAACGGGCTGTGGCACGAATTTTGAGTATATATCAAATACATATGTGTCGTAGTCCTTAATTGGGCCATCGGCTTTGCCGCGTATCTTTTTTCCGCTTTCATCCAATTCCCATTTACGCTCAGTTGGCTTCTTCTTAATTGACTCCTTCGTTTTGATAAGTGTGCTTTTTTCTGATGCATCAGATCGTCCGTAGACATTATCCGCAAATATACGGAATTCATACTCTTTTCCAGGTGTCAGACCAGCTACAGCCATTGACGTGAAACGCGTGTTACCAACACGTATCCATGAAGAAAGTGGGTGCTCACGCCTCTCAACTAGGTAATTTGTAATATCGCTGCCGCCATCCCAAACAGGAGCCTTCCAGCTTAGAGATAATGAGTCTGTGCCAATACTCTCAACCAACGGGAAACGTGGTGGATCCGGGCGATCACTGATTTGTACTTGAATCACGGCCGTATCGGACCCAAGTTCATTCTCTGCCGTTAGTCGATATGGGCCAGAGTCGAGCCGTGATCCATCACGAATTGTTAATACGGCATGGCGGTCCTTTACTTCAACATTGTAATGTCCACCAGATTCAATTTTCTCGCCATCTTTTACCCAGTTAATGCGAGGCTTGGGGAAACCAGTGAATGGTATTTTAATCACAACATTTTCCCCCTTATCAAAGTAAGCAGTATCTCTGAATCGCGGTGGCACGTTTAATTTCGGAGCGGCTGTAAATTGTCAATTGAAACTTTTTAATGATCTTATACACTAAATTATTGAGCAATGTTTATACCCCGAGGCCATTGAAAATGGGAAATCTGGGTATACGAGTTTGCTTCCAAAAATCTATAACTATTTCCGTTTCAAAGTTATCGATTTTAGCATTTATCGAGAATCAGTTATAAAATTATAACTCGTTCATATTTAGAGTTAGAGTCTCCAAGACTTCTGTATATATATAAATAGTAATTTAATACAATTTCGATTTTGTTATATTTAAAAAAAAAAAAAAAACGTAATTGAATTACTAGAGACTTGCAATTTGGCAAATAGACACATTTCTTTCGTAAAGAAGAAGAATATTAGTTTTTATACCCTGAACCCATTGAAAATGGGAATTCAGGGTATAATGGTTTTGTGAAAATGTATGTAACAGGCGTCGCAGACCCTATAAAGTATATATATTCTTGATCAGCATAAAAAAATAAGTTGATATAGCCCTGTCCGTCTGTCCGTCCGTATGAACGTCGAGATTTTGGAAACTACAAAAGCTAGAGAGCTGAAATTTGACATGAACACTCGTGTGTTAGCTACGCAATACGAGTTTATTTTGTTTTTTCGATAACTCGTCCCATTTCCAAATTATTTCATTCCATTTTTTAGGTTTTTTGGGTATAACTTCTACACCGTTTTAGCTAGAGACTTCAACTTTATATATTTAGATAGATATTATGGATACGGTACAGATTTTGTAGTTTTCAGATTTTTGATGCCACGCCCCTTTCGCCCCCAATTTGGAAAAAACGCATTTCAAATACTAGAGATTTGCAATTTGGCACATAGGTAGATTTAGATACTCCTGATCTGATCTGATTCATGAAGATCGTCCATATAGAAATGGAGTTATAAGCGTCCAAAGTTCAGCCCAACCCACCCCCAAGCCACGGCAGCAACTGCGCAGTTAGCAGAGCACGCGCTCATAAGTGCGTAAAGAAGAAGATTATCACTTTTTTTTGCAGGGTTCAGGGTATCTCGTAGTCGAGCCGTCTCGACTAGAGCCTTCTTACTTGTTTTTTTTAGAGTTCGGGGTATCTCGTAGAGCCTAGAGCCGTCTTACTTATTTTGTGGAAATGGGATGAGTTATCAACAAAATAAACTCGTACTGCTCGTACGTTCAGATGGACGGGCGGACGGACGGAGAGACGGACAGGGCTATATCAACTTATATGTTTGTGCTGATTGCTTGTAGCTTTGTGGGGTCTGCGACGTCTCCTTCTGCCTGTTACATACATTTTCACAAAACCATTATACCCTGAATTCCCATTTTCAATGGGTTCAGGGCATAAAAAACATTGCAAGCTAATTAAAAATGACTGACTCTCTTCGACTCAGCTAGAGGTGACAAATATTATTATTTGTGGTAATGAAATACTTACTCATAATGGCTAGAGCTGCACGGGTTGACTTTGCACCGGCTTTGTTTACGGCACGGCAAACATATTCATCTGCGTCTTCGCCGAACACGTCATTAATGTTCAAGAAGTGATTATCACCCTCAGAATAGATGTGATAGCGAGCTCCACTTGTTATCTCGCGAGCTCCCTTATACCAAGAGATGGTTGGTCGAGGAACTCCGGTGATTTCACATGTAAATTGCGCATTATGGTTTTGTATACAATTCGCATCACGCAGTGGCCTCACAATGAAAGGAGCGGTTGCCGCCTTTGGATCGACAATTTTAACAGCCTGTGAGGCAGTCGATGGTTTCGATTGGCCTGCGATATTTTGTGCGAATACGCGGAATTCGTAGTGACGACCTTCAATCAGATGATGACAATTGATTTGATTTGCAGCACAAATTAATTGGTTAACTCGTTGCCAGGTATCGCTGCCACTTTCTCGTTTGTCGATCCAATATCCTTGTATATGGCTTCCACCATCCGACTCCGGCTTGTTCCACTCTAAATGGACAAAGTCTCCGCCAATCTCTGTAATGTCTGGAATGCCCGGAGGTGATGGAGGATCGATTGGTGCCTTGGCACGAATTGGATTCAAGCCTTCCAATGGTGAACCGATTCCGTTGTCATTTACAGCCATTACTCGGAATATATACTCTTGGTTCTCGATCAGACCTTGTACATTGAAGCTTGTGTCTTTGCAGGAGCTAGATACAGTGATCCAATGTGGTGACGATATATCTTTCCGTTCAATCACATAATGCGTTATTCTCAGCCCGCCATCATGTGCTGGTAGACGCCAAGTCAAGGTGCATGAGTGCTTGTTGATGTGAGAAATACCCATCGGTCCTACCGGCGCAGATGGCAATCCAGTAATATGAGCATAAAAATGTCCGACTGCATTGCCTGAATCATTGCTGAGTTCGATTTGATAGTTGCCATCATCGGTTTTGGCAATATCGCGAATAAATATGGCAATATAATCATCAAAAATAGTGTATTTAAAATGTGATTCATCAGCCAGATCGGAAATGAGCTCGTTATTTCTGGTTATCTTCACTGAAAGTGGTTGATCGCCTGAATAGAAAATCTTTATCTTTGTATTATCACCTTCTGGTAAGTACAACTCATTGGGACATCGGTTTATAATTGGTGGTGACCCAACTTTAAGATAACCAGATGTATGCACAAATCCAAGTGAGTTAATTGCTTCGCAAGTGTAGTCACCATCATCCCCAGATTGCACATTTGTGATGTGTAAACGGAAAACACCCTCTTTGCTGTCACATGTAAAACGTCCTCCCGGTTGCATCTGAATTTCTTTACCATTTCTCAACCATCTAGCTGTGGGGTTTGGCTTACCAGAGGCAACGCATTGCAAGGTAAAGTCTTTACCACAAGGTGCAATCCTGTCGTGTAATCTACATACCCAATCTGGTTTTTCGCCGCCTAATATTTCGCACACCTTAATGGGCATTGTGCAATGGCTGGCCTCTGACCGCCCTGCAGCATTTATAGCGAAAATTCGGAACTCATAATCGCCCATTTCAATAAGGTTAATAACTGTGAATTCAGTATCGAGGACATTGTAATCATTGCATTTAACCCACACGGCACCGCCAATATCCCGGCGCTCTATTATGTAACCAGTAATGCGAGAGCCTCCATCACTAAGAGGTTTATCCCATTTTAGGTCGACATAATTCTTGCCCACTTTCGTGACCTGGGGTGTACCTGGCGGTGATGGTACATTGAATTTACCCTTCAGATTGAATCGCGTTGATGGAGGTGATGGTTTACTATAGCCAGCAGCATTTTTCGCTTTAATACGAAATTCATATTCGCTGCCATTTGTTAAATTGTACAATTGATATTTAGTATCTTTAATTAAATACTCATAGGTATTCCATGATGAGTCATTAACGATGTCACGGTATTCGATTTGATAACCCTGAATGCGAGAACCACCATCACTGGCTGGACGTGTCCATACTAATGTTACGTTGCCAGAATCCCAATCAATTACTTTTGGCTGGCCAGGTTCATCGGGAACTGTAAATTGATGTTTGGCAATAATGGGTTCAGGCATATCTAACGGGTCTGATAGTCCATATTGATTCTCAGCTCTTACACGGAAATGGTATTTGTGATTGGGCTCCAGGCCCATTACATCGTAATGTGTATTGCGCACAAAACTGCTAACCTTTACCCATGTACCACTGGTATCCAATTTCTCAACCACATAATTTGTGATTGGTGACCCACCGTCGTCAAGTGGTGTCTTCCACGCGAGTGTGCAAGTATCTGGTGTGATATCATAAGCATTTAATGGACCTTGTGGTGCACCAGGTCTGTCAACAACAGTAACATGACAAGATGCTGTGTCAGAGCCCTTGCTATTTGTGAGTGTAATTGTATAGGATCCAGTTTCCGAACGTTTTGCCGAGTTATTATGGTATACTGAACTGTAATCATTTGTCTCGAATCGAATGCGTTCATCGATTGATACATCGATACCATTGATATTCCAAGACGGTGTTGGTCGTGGATTCGCATGATATGGCACTGTTATATGGAATTCATCACCAGCAATTACAGTCATATCCCTTATGGATAAATCAGATGTTATCTTTGGCGCGTGGGGTGGACGGCGACAGAATATAAGGTCGCTTGATGCACTAAATGGCGATTGACCCGCCGCATTGACAGCAGCCACTCTAAATTCATATTCAGCGTTTTCAATTAAATTAGGTATCCTGCAGGTAAGATCTGGACAGAGAGCATGAACAGCCTTGGTCCATTTGTCTTCACTCAAAAGGCGTTTCTCGATTACGTATCCGGTTATCGGTGATCCACCATCATGTTTGGGTTTAGACCAGGCAATCGTAATGCTATCTTCTGTGGAATCAATGCCACGTGGTATGCCCGGTGCATTTGGTACATCGAATGGATGTCTTGCTCTGATGGGCTCTGACGTATTAGCCGGATCTGATTCGCCATATTTATTTTCAGCAATTACTCGAAAATCGTATTCCTTACCAATTGTTAAATTGCGTATACGTACAAATGGGACAGTACAGTAGCTGCTGACCTTTGTCCATGTTGAAGAGCGTGCTTCTTTTTTCTCAACAATATAGCTCTGAACCGGAGAGCCACCATCATCTTTTGGTGGGTTCCAATACAATGTCAAGGAATCACCAGCAAATTCATCAGCACGTAAATTGCTTGGGGTTCCGGGTCTATCCAAGACTTTTACGTTAATGGTAGCCGTATCATAGCCGTGTGGATTCTTAAGCTGTAAGCGATATTGTCCTGAGTCTAATCGTCTCGAGTTCTTTACAACGAACGAAGCAGCGTCATCAGTTAAGTGTTGGTGCACACGTTGATCGTCATCCAACACAATATCATTTGAGTACCAGAATGCTGTTGGCTTTGGGAATGCAACGTATGGTACGTGAATACTGAAGTCGTCTCCGGCACGGCAAATTATATCGCGAACTCCACCTAAGTCCATGCATGGTTTATTTGGTTGTTCTTCAATTTTTATTGTCTGTGATGGCTTTGATGGATCTGAGCAACCAACATCATTTTCGGCAATGATGCGGAATAAATATTCTTCGCCTTCCTTCAAGTCCGGTACAGTAAATAGAGTAGAATTAATTGGTATGTCATTAACTGGTTTCCAATCCTTTGAATTTTTCGGTCGTTGCTCAATATAATAACCTTTTATTTTGGATTTTCCATCATTTCGCGGAGGCCGCCAGGACAATGTGACACTGTTCTTTGTGATACGGTCGGCTTTTGGTGGTTCGGGTTGATCGGGACGATAGCGTTGTAATTCGGCTGACATAGGATCGGAAGGCTTCGATGGGTTGCCAGGACCAGCTTCATTAACAGCAGTTACACGGAATTCATATTTAGACCCTTCACGCAAATCGGGCACCGTATAGCTAGTATTCGGAGTGGGATAGTTATTACACTTAATCCATTCGCCACCGCGCTCCCGCCGCTCTACAATATAGCCCGAAATTGGTTTTCCACCGCAATAATCAGGTGGATGCCATTCCAATGATGCTGAGCTTGGGCTATAACCAACAACTTGCGGCTGTGTGGGTGTACCGGGTGGATCGAATGGTGACTTAGCCACAACTGGCTTACCTTCGAGAGCATCAGAAACGCCGTAAATGTTCTCAGCTCTAACGCGGAACAAATACTTCTTTCCTTCGGTTAATCCCTTGACTGTGTAATTTGTTTTCGGGCAGTAGCCAGGCACAGGCTTCCAATCATCAACACCAAACTCTGAAAATTCAACAATAAAGCCTGTTATATCACTGCCACCATCATCTTTCGGTGGATTCCATTGCAATGAAATGTGATCAGGTGCTATCTCAGTGTAGTTTAGGGGACCTTCGGGGGGTGTTGGTTTGTCAACAACTATTATTTCAACATCAGCTGAGTCTTTGCCGAATTCATTGGATGCTGTAACATTATATGTTCCAGAGTCGTTCCTGTTTGAATCATCAATTCGGAAAATAGTACGTTCCGAATTTGTATCAAATGATATTTTTGTACACTCTGACAATTTAACGTCACCGTGCTTCCATTCAACTGTCGGTGTTGGTGCACCAGAAATCGGAATATTAACATTGACTGGTTCGCCAGCACGTACTTTAATGCGTCTGCCGAGCAAGGCATCCAAATGGAGTTTTGGCTTCTCTCGCATGGGGCGCGCATTAAGCGCAGATGATGGCTCCGAGACTTTGCCATTTCCGGCTGCATTAACTGCCGATACCCTGTATTGATATTGATGATTTTGTGATACTCTATCATCTCTGTATTCTGTGGTCGGATTTGGCTCTCCATTAATTTTAATCCATCGACCAGTATTTACATCACGACGTTCAATATCATAGCCAAGTATGGATGATCCCCCGTTACTAATGGGCTGTTTCCATTTGATTGTAATATGATCTTTATCACTGTCAAATAATTCTGGTTTACCTGGTGCTCCAGGAACAGTATATTGATTTTTAGCTATGACAGGTTTATCCGATGTTAATGGGTCAGAACGTCCCTGTAAATTCTCGGCCATTACTCTAAATTCGTATTTGGTACCTTCTAAAAGTCTTGGGACAAGTGCATGATTATATTTTGCATTAACGTAAGAAATAGCTGGTACCCAACCACCGCCATGAGTTAAATCACGTTTTTCTATGACATAAGCTGATATTTCAGAACCGCCATTATCTTTTGGCGGTTTCCATGATATGGTCACAGAGTTAGCAGTAATTTCTTCATACTCTAATGGTCCATCTGGTGGTCCGGGACGATCCAAAATAATCAGTTCAAAACTACCCTCGTCGATGCCAGAATCATTTCGTAGTAGCAAATGATAAATTCCAGAATCTGTGCGATGACAATTAACTGTATGGACAACAGTATGGTGTCCAATTGTGGTAATTGTGGATCTTTCATTTGATTTCAATGCATTATTATTGTGCGTCCAAATGGCTTCTGGTGCTGGCTCACCAATGAAATCTATATCGATGTGGAATATAAGTCCAGCCTTCACACGAACTTCATGTAATGGTGTTATAATCTTTGGTGCCAAATAGCGTGGCTTGGCCATTATCTTATCCGATGGTTCGGATGGCTCGGACTGGCCAGCCTGATTGACAGCAATTACTCTAAATTCATACTCTTGCCCCTCTACAAGTTCTGGTATAGTTGCTGCCGTCTTATTTGGAGGCACGTGGATAACATTTACCCAGTAGGGGCTTCCCTTTTCCTTCTTTTGTATAATATATTCGCTTAGGGGTGCACCACCATCTGATTTTGGTGCGGTCCATTGTAGGTCTACATGATCGCGATCCCAGTCGGTGACACTTGGCTTACCGGGTGCATCGGGCTCATCAAACTCATTCTTGGCAATTACACTCCTTGATGCTTCTAATGGCTCCGATTCGCCAATAGCATTGACAGCCTTAACACGGAATAAATATTCTTTACGATGAACAAGACGTATAATATCATGAACCGGATGTGTACTCATGCCCGCATCTGACCATGTTCCTCTAGACAAGTCCATTTTTTCAATTATGTAATGCAGTATTGGTGAGCCGCCATCATCATTTGGCACCTGCCATCCTAGGTGACAGCCATCCCTTGTTATCTTTGTAATATCCAGTGGACCCCTTGGTGGTGATGGACGATCTAATACGGTTGCATGTGCTGATGAATCAAACGAACCGTGCTCGTTTTTCAGTATCAATGTGTATCGTCCTTCGTCAGACCGAAGCGCTGATGGTATTTCAAATGTTAGCTCATTTTGGAAAATATTCGACTCAATTCGTGTATTTGGCTCAATTTCCTTGCCATTGTAAAGCCATTTGATTGTTGGTCGTGGGGAAGATTCTATTGGTAGCGTCCACCCCAGAGGTTTACCAGCATGCACAGTTATATCATTTAAAAGAGATTTATCAAAGAATGGAGCCAAGAAGCGTGGCTTGCAAATAACGGTTGCAGATGGATCTGATGGATCGCTCTGGCCACCCCGGTTTACAGCAATTATACGGAACTCGTATTCTCCTCCATCAGTCAGATCTGGTATATGGGCTTTTCGCTCATCTCCAGGTATAATAGCAGCTCGTTCCCATTGTCCGAACTTGGGCCTCTTTTCGACAATAAATGAAGTAATAGGTGCTCCACCATCCCTTTTAGGTGCAGCCCATTCTAAGTCTACAAAGTCTTTTCCCCAATCAACAGCTTGCGGTTGACCTGGTTTATCGGGATGAGAATATGGATCCTTTGCTGTAATGGCTTGACTAGTTGTTAACGGATGTGACTGTCCTTGTTTGTTAACAGCACGCACTCTAAAGTTGTAATCATGGTTTTCTATAAGATTGTCAACACGAATGTCAGTGCCAGCACATTCTCCAACAGGCACCCAACGCATTGCTTCATTATCCATTTTTTCAACGACATAGTGCGTTATTTCGGAGCCTCCATCATCCTTAGGTGGTCGCCAACGTAATGTCATTGAGTTTTTGGTCACCTCATCCCCACGTAGTGGGCCTTCGGGCACAGTAGGAACATCTAGTACAGTGACTTTCACGGTATGTTTATCAACACCATTAATATTGCGGGCAACCAAAGTATAGGGTCCAGTATCTGCCCGTTTAGCATCAAGAATGCGCAATTTCGTACGATCATCGTAATTTGAAATTTTCACACGATCCGTATTTATAATCATATTATCTTCATGGGTCCATTCCTTACTTGGAATGGGCTCTCCAATGACTGGCACGTCAAATTCAAATACGTTTCCTGCACGAATTTTAATATCCAACATGAAATTTCTATCAATTTTAGGCGGCAAGTTCTTAGCACGCGCAACATGCGGTTCAGTTGCATCGCTTGGTACACCGGGACCAGCTTTGTTTACAGCTCTCACACGGAATTCATATTTAACACCTTCAATCAAATCGGGTACATGGCCGCTGGTAACATCTCCATTAATTTCAGTGCACTTCTCCCAATCTGGTGAGTATTTGTCACGCTTTTCAATTACATAACCACTTATTGGTGACCCACCATCGCTTTCTGGCCTTGTCCATTCCAAATCCACAAAATCTTTGTCGAAATTTTTAATAGATGGAGTTCCCGGCTTGGTGGGTTCATCGTAAGGATTTTTGGCTTCAGTCGCATGACCTGTTGTAAGTGGATCTGATGTACCTTGACGGTTCTTAGCACGAACCCTAAATTTGTATTTATGACCGGGAGTAAGGCCCTTTAGATTTAAGCTTGTTGTTGGTCCATCTGTCTCTCCTGCTGGTACCCAACGACCAGTAGATTCGTCGAGTTTCTCTACCACATAGCTATCAATGGGCTGGCCGCCATCATCGTCAGGTGGACTCCATTTCAGCGTGCACCCCTCTGCATGAACATCTTCCACCTTAAGTGGTCCATTTGGTGGAGATGGCTTATCAATAATAGTTACCTTTATATCTGCACTATCTTCTCCATTGGCATTTTCAGCACGCACAGTATATATACCAGAGTCAGAGCGGGTAGCATTAGTCACTTTCAGTTTGGTATTATAGGGGGCATGCGTAATTTTAACGTTGTCCTTTGAGAATATCTCTCTCTTTTTAAGTAGCCATTTAGTTAAAGGTGCTGGTTCTCCGGATACTTTGCAATCAAATGTAAAAGCTTGTCCAGCCTTGATACGCACTTCGATTAAGTTAGACCGATCAATAACTGGGGGCTTATTGCGTGACTTAGCAACTATTGGAGCTGTTGCATCAGATGGTTCACCTTGTCCGGCGGCATTTACGGCGCTAACTCGGAATTCATAAGCTTGGCCTTCAGTGAGGTCAGGAATAGTGGCTTTGCATTGATCAGGCGGCACTTCCAGAGCTTTTTCCCATTGACCATATTTATCTTTCTTTTCAATAAGATAGCCTGTGATTGGCGATCCACCATCGTAAAGTGGTGGCGTCCATGCCAAATCGATGTGATCCTTATCCCAATCAGTCGGTCTTAGATTTTCAGGCTTACTGGGCTCGTCAAATGGATTCTTGGCTATAATTGATTCCTCGCCAACTAGCGGAGCAGATTCACCCTCTGCATTAACAGCCGATACTCTAAATTTATATTCATTACCAGGCGTTAGACCCGTAATATTGGATTGAGGCTCGGTGGATCGCCCACATGGTAGCCAACAACCAGTTTCGGGATCTAGCTTATCTATTTGGAAGTATTCAATTGGAGTTCCACCATCATCATTAGGTCGTTTCCATTTCAAATGACATCCTTCCTTATGCACATCAGATATCTGAAGTGGTCCATTGGGTGGACTGGGCTTATCCGTAATAATTACATTAATTAGGACACTATCCTTGCCAGAGCTATTTGTAGCTGTTACCAAATATTCGCCCGAGTCACCTCGTTGAGTTGGGCGTATAACAAGTTTGGTGTAATAGTTTGGAGTTTCAATTGTTGTATTCTTTCCAGATTGCAAAGGATAATTCGAAAATTTCCATTCCACTTTTGGTGCTGGCTCACCAATGATAACAGCATCCAACTTAATAGCTGTTCCGGCGGAAATTGCTACATCGCGTAGATTCCTTCGATCTATCTTAGGTGCCAGGTAGCGCGGCTTAGCTACGAAAGTCTTGCTTGCATCAGATGCCTCTGATTGTCCACCCTTGTTTAGCGCAGTTACTCTAAATTGATATTCGTTTCCTTCGATCAATCCATTCACAGTAGCGATAGGTGTAGGCGAGTCCGTTTCCAGAGCTTTTTCCCATAGTGGACTATATTTGTCCTTAATTTCAATAATATACCCAGTAATTGGCGAACCACCATCACTAGCTGGTTCCTTCCAAGCAAGTTCTGCTTTGTTGGCTGACCAGTCTGTTGGCTCTGGGGTGCCAGGTTTAGATGGTGCCGCTAAATAATAGATAAGTATTATTAGTTTCAAAATTACTAAGATTAAAGATATTATTGCTAACTTACTGAATGGATCTTTGGCGACTATTAAGCCTATTGTTTCAAGGGGTTCTGATTCGCCTTCTTTATTTACAGCCTTCACACGGAACTTATATTCGTGTCCAGGTATTAGGCCATCAACCATCATTTCGGGTACATCACTCTTACCAACAGGTAACCAAACGCCTGTGTCGGGATCGAACTTTTCGATCAAATAGGTGTCAATTGGCTCACCTCCATCATCTTTTGGTTTTTTCCATTTAAGTTTACAACCGTCTTTATGAATATCGAATACTTCAAGTGGGCCTTCCGGCTTACCAGGCTTAGCTGCAAGAACGTAATGCAATTTAATTATAATCAACTAAATATATAAGTTGTTGCAGATAATTATTGACTGATAGGCGTATAAATACTTACTTATGATGTTAATCTGAAATTCGACTTGATCTTGACCATAAAGGTTATGAGCAATAATTTTATATAATCCAGTATCCTTCCTTTCTGGCGCACTGTTGATATATTTTGTATTGTAGGGAACCGTTTCTATGCGGCTTGCAAGCGTTGGATAAACACCTTTGCCGTTTTGAGTCCAACTTATTTCGGGAGCTGGTTCACCACTGACATTGATGTCGAGGAAAATCGGCTCTCCAGCCTTAATATTATATGTGCGAATATTTTTGCGATCAATCTTTGGTGCCACTATTAAAAAAAACATAATGTAAGAAATTAATAATAAAATATTTATAGAGAAATTATGTGGAATATATAGACAAAAGCACAGACAGATGAATAATATGTAAATTCATTACACTAGTTTAATCATAATTAATAAGTAAGAAGACTAGTCAAGACTGTTCGATTACGAGCTACACTGAACTCTGCAAAATACTAATACTCTTCTTCTTTACGAACGTATGAGCGCGCGTTCTGCTAACCGTGCAGTTGCTGCCGTGGCTTGGGACTGTGTTCGGCTATATTTTGCACGCTTATAACACTATTTCTAGACGAATGATCTTCATGAAAATTTCGAAATATGTTAAAAGCATTGAAATGCGTCTATTTGCCAAATTGCAAGTCTAGTAAATCTGAAAATCATCTAAAATCTGATAATTACAGAATCTGTGTATCCATAATATCTATCCAAATATACAAATTTGAAATCTTTAGCTGAAAACGGTCTACAAGCTACGCTTAAAAAACGAAGAAAATGTAAACAATTTTTTTTTTTATTTTTATCGAGAGTAAGGATCTTTACTTATTGAGTTAGTTATAAAAAAAAAAAAAAAATAAAAAAAATAAAAAAATCGTAATGCGTATTCATATCAAATCTCAGCTCTCTAGCTTTTATAGTTTACGCAATCGTTGCATTCTTACGGACGGACGGATAGAGATATATCGACTTATTTTTTCGCGTTGATGAAGAATATACTTTATGGGGTCTGCGACTTGTCCTTTTGCCTGTAACATACATTTTCACAAAACTATTATACCCTAATTTCCCATTTTTAATGGGTTCAGGATATAACATATAAACTGTATACAAATATAATATCTATTTGACGATTGATCTTTAAATATAATAATTATTTACTATCATGTGTTTAGTAAATACAGAAACATATAAAATTTTAATTATATATTATTAAAATTATATTTGTATATGTAATTAAATTTTTCAATTATAATTTAAATGTATTTCAGAAAAAAAATGTACTTACTCTTTCTTGGCTTGGTTATGACAGATTTGCTTGCATCAGATGGTTCACCAGGACCAGCTGCGTTAACAGCCTTTACCCTGAACTCATATTCGCAGTTTTCATCAAGATTTGGCACAGTAGCTTTGCATTCTTCCCCAAATGTTGGAGCAGATATTTCAATTCCTTTAATCCATCTGTCAGTGCCTTTTTCACGTTTTTCAACTATATAGCCTGTAACAGGCGATCCACCATCGGTATGAGGTGGCCGCCATACCAAATCCACACGATTCTTGTCCCAATCAACTGGCTCCGGTGTACCTGGCTTGCCAGGCTCATCAAATGGATTTTTTGCAATTATAGATTGCTCTCCAATTAATGGTTCCGATTCGCCTTCAGTGTTTACAGCTGATACTCGGAACTTATATTCATGTCCAGGATCTAGGTTATTCAATTCAGCGAATGGTTCCTTGAAACGACCTGATGGTACCCAACGTCCAGATTCCACATCTAGTTTCTCAACAATATAATGTTCTATGGGCAGACCACCGTCGTCTAGAGGTGGATTCCATTTCAGTTTACATCCCTCTTTGTGCACATCCGTTGCCCGCAATGGACCCTCTGGAGGAGCTGGCTTATCGAGAACTATCACTTCAAATGATGCTTCATCATGGCCTGACTCATTTTCGGCTTTAATAGTGTATTTGCCTGTGTGTATTCGCTTTGCAAACGGCACGGCCAGCTTGGTGCGATATGATTCCATGTCGATATTGTATTCATCATCACCGATACGAGCTTTGTTATGGAACCATGTCTTGGATGGTGGTGGTTCACCAGAAATTTTTATGTCGTAGCGTATATTTTGGCCAGCTTTGATAGTAATATCTTTTATATTTGTTCTATCGATTTTGGGTGCTGCGAATCGATCCTTCGCTGTTATTTGGTCAGATGGCTCTGATGGCTTACTGTGACCGGCTTTGTTAACTGCTTTGACACGGAATTGGTATTTAGTACCTTCGATTAAATCGTTAACACGTGCTTTACAATCGGGTGTATTTGTTTCCAAAACTTTTTGCCATTTTCCGGTGTTGTTGTCTTTCTTTTCAATAATATATCCTGTCACTGGTGCACCTCCATCATCATCTGGAGCCCGCCACTTAAGATCTGTGTAATTTGCTGACCAATCGGTTATTTGTGGCTTACCGGGTGTATCTGCGGCTTCATACGGATTTTTGGCAGTAACTGGAATATCCGTTACTAATGGCTCCGATTCGCCTTCACCATTAACAGCTTTAACACGGAATAAGTATTCTTTGCCTTCAGTAAGGCCAGTTACGTCAGCTTCCGGTGTTTTTGTCGTTAGGACAGGTACCCATCGACCTGTTTCCATATCCATACGCTCAACTACGTAATGTTCTATGGGCTCGCCGCCATCATCATCGGGTTTATCCCATTTTAAATGTACGCTCTCAGCCGTCACAGCGGAGACAGCTAAGGGACCCTTCGGTTTACTTGGCTTGCATAATACCTCAAGCTCAACCTCAACTGTGTCCACGCCAGAATCATTTTTAGCTGTCACTATGTAAACACCTTTATCGGCACGTTTAACTTTGGGCATGATAAATGTTGTTTTATATTCTTCATTTTCAATTTTAATTTTATCGTTGTTTTTGATTTCAGCTCCATTGTAATTCCAAGTTATTTTAGCTGGGGGCTCGGCCTTGACAATTGCATCCATGTGCAACAATTGGCCACTACGCATGATCTTCTTTTGTAAGTTCTTACGATCAATGTGAGGCTTCAAAAAACGCGGCTTTGCTACAACAGATTTAGAAACATCGCTGGGTTCACTTGGACCGGCTTTGTTAACAGCGACAATGCGGAACTCATATTCATGTCCTTCTTCAACAGCGTTCACAGTGCCCATGGTCTTGTCACCAGGGACTGTAGCCACATCTACCCAGGCACGACCTGATTTGTCACGCATTTGAATTATATATTTTTGAATGGGAGCACCTCCATCACTCTTTGGAGGATCCCAAGCTAAATCAACAAAATCCTTATCCCAATTGGTTGGCTCTGGTCGACCTGGTTTATCTGGCTCATCAAAGGGATTCTTTGCAACAATTGGCTTTTCCGTTTCTAAATCTTCAGACTCGCCCTCTTTATTGACAGCGCGCACGCGGAACTTATAGGGCTTGCCTTCGTGTAACCCAATTACTTTAGCTTCAGGCTCCGAACTCTTGCCGCATGGTAGCCATTGTCCAGTATGTGGATCCAGTTTTTCTATTTCATAATAGTCAATGGGAGCCCCACCATCGTCATCAGGTTTTTCCCACTTCAGCTTACAGCTATGTTTGGTAATATCATGAACTTGCAACGGTCCCTTAGGTTTACCTGGTTTGCCTAATACGGTCACATCCAATTCTGCAACATCTTCTCCAACTTCATTTGTTGCCTTAATGGTATATTTACCACTTAATGGTCGTTTGGCTCGCATAACAAAGAATTTGGTATTGTAATCAACGGTGTCAATTTTAATACCTTCTTTATCACTAACCACAGGTAACCCATTAAACAACCATTCCACCATTGGAGCTGGCTCGCCTCTTATATTAATATCCAAGCTGATGGATAAACCTGCTTTCACAATAACAGGTTTTAAGTTTGTTCTTTCTATATGCGGCTTAACTGTTAAGAATAGAAATTAATACATAAATATTTATATGTTTAAAATAAAAATTAAAAAAAAACTTACGGAAACGTGGTTTGGCAGTATGCCAATTAGTTTGTTCTGATGGTTCCGAAGGACCAGCTTTATTTACAGCGCGAACGCGGAATTTGTACTGCTGTCCCTCCTCTAGTTTTTTAACGACTCCCTTGCAAATTGGACCTTCTGTTTCTGCTGCTTTAATGAACTCTCCAGAATCTTTGTCCATAACTTCAATGATATAATTTGTAATGGGAGAGCCTCCATCACGGATTGGTGGCTCCCATTTCAGTTTAACATGATGCTCATCCCAATCCTCAAGTTCGGGTAGACCAGGTGGTGCAGATATATCAAATGGATTCTTAGCAGTAATGGCCGAATCTGTTTCGAGAGGTTCCGATTCACCTTCTTCATTAATGGCTTTAACTCTGAACTGATAACGATGATTGGGATCTAAGTTTTTCACATCGAGCTCTGTCTTTTCAGGATCAACTGTTCCCACAGGTACCCATTTGCCAGTTGCTGTATCCATTTTTTCGACAGCATAACCTGATAAAGGGACTCCGCCATCATCTTTAGGTTTTTTCCACTTAAGTCTACATCCTTCCTTATATATATCTGAGACTTCCAAAGGCCCTTCAGGTTTTGCTGGCTTATCCAATATAATGACTTCGACTTCAGCTTCGTCAACACCATTAATATTCTCAGCTTTAAGCTTATAAGCTCCAGTATCTTTTCGTGATGTATCCAATAATGTGAATTTCGTGTTATAATCCTCGTTATCAACGCGCAACTGTCCACTGGGTGTAACTTCCTTTTCCTTGCAGAACCATGTTAGAGTCGGGGCTGGCTCACCTTTAACATCTACATCAAACTTAACTGTTTGACCAGCCCGTACCTTAACAGTCTTCATTTTCTCACGATTTATAGATGGCTTAACTAAAATTGAATTGTATTGTATTATTTGAATTTGTTAATTTTTTATATTGAAGTCAACTCAGTATGGCAAGGATCATTGGGCACATTATATTAACAAATAAAAACGATCTTTGGCTTAACATAAAAACAAGCATTTGCGTATACGTACCAGAAAGGAAATAAAAAGAAACTAAAATATTATTTAGCAAATAAGCAAATTATTTTCCTATTTTTAATTTTTAATTTAATACCAAAATAAAGATGGTGACAAAATGAATTCTTACGATTTCTCGGTTTCGCCAAATGAGGCTCTGTCGCATCGCTTGGGTCGCTAGGACCAGCCTTATTAATAGCACGAACACGAAATTGATACACGTTTCCTTCGGTAAGACCATGGACTGTTGCCTCAGGTGTAGGCGTCTATATACCATGGACAAAGGACTTAATTATTCATAAGTTCATTTAAATGTCTTATATATGTATGCACATATTATTATATAAACACATTGAATCTACGATTAGAAAATAATGGATATACTTACATTAGTAGTAAGAACCTCATCCCATATGGGTGAAAACTTATCCTTCTTTTCAATAACATATCCACTGATTGGCGCACCACCGTCAGTTTTGGGGGCCTCCCATTTTAGTTTAACCATATGTTCATTGTAATCATCAATCTTTGGTGTACCGGGTTTACTCGCAGCATCATACGGATTCTTTGCTAATGTACTACCATCTGTCTCCAGAGGTTCAGATTCGCCTTCTTCATTGATGGCTTTAACTCGAAACTGATACTCATGACCTTCCTGAAGGCCTTTGACATCAAATTCGGTATCGTTGCCAGAGGTACGACCGACCGGTACCCAACGACCTTGTTTTTTATCGAACTTTTCTACTTGGTAAGCTGTAATTGGTTTACCACCATCATCTTCTGGCTTTTGCCATTTTAATTTACAACTATCTTTTATAATATTTTTGACATCTAGGGGACCTTTTGGTTTACCGGGAGGTGCCAAAACATTAACTTCAACAGTTGCTTCGTCTTCCCCATGATCATTGATGGCCCGTATTTTATATGTCCCCGTATGATTTCTTACAGTATCAATAATTGATAATTTGGTATTATGCGGAATATTTTGAATTTCGCAATTGCTAGGCAAGTCCTCTGGCTTCAGTTCCTTTTCATTTTGATACCATATTATTGTAGGAACGGGTTCGCCGCGTACATTCACGTCATACTTAATGGGCTTTCCGGCGCGAATAAGCAAAGGCTTCAAATTTGTTCTATCAATGCGAGGCTTCACTGTTTAATAAAAATTTGTAAAATATTTGTATAATGAAGTAATTTTGATTTTTGTAGAAAGCGGGTTTTGGTGATTATATTTGTGTACTCATTGACAAAGTGTAATTATTAGTCTATTGGTTTTGTGCAGCCATAAGATAGTCATTTGAAATTTTGACTCATGGATACTATCGAATTATTAAGTGTAAAGATTTTCCCGATCCACCCTATATGGGTATGGCAATTTGGAAAAAGTAAGTACGTTGCAGTTAGGCGCAACTGACTGCGATATACTCTGTTCCTGTAGGTGCATTTTATTTATTTAATAAACATTTAATAAACGAAATCTTTCGGCAATTAGGAAACGTACATGGCAATGATTACATACAAAGGCTGCATGCTATAGTATTCTAAGAATTCTATAAAGAGTATACACTGCATATTGCAACTCTCTAGCTCATCATCTAGTATGATTACTGGCATACGGGAGTTTTCCGATTTGCCGCGCCCCTAGTGGGCGGATCGGGAAAATTTTAACACCTTACAATTCGGGAGCATGTATGAGTATATGCTCCAAATTTCAAGTCTCTAGCTATAATAGTGCCAAAAATATTGCGTTCATATGAACAGACCGACGGACACCAAGACGGACATTGCACAAAACCAATAGACTCTTTTTCCCTTTTAAAAATACTTACATTTTTTGTACTTAACGATTTGTGGAACGCTCGCGTCTGATGGTGGCGATAGACCTGCTTTATTGACTGCAATGACACGGAATTGATATTCACCATATTCTTGGAGACCACCAACTGTAGCTTCTAAATGGTCGCCAGGGATCTCTATTGCCTTTTCCCACTCTGGTTTTTTCTTATCCTTCATTTCAATAATATATTTTTGTATTGGAGCCCCACCATCATTATTAGGAGGTGTCCATTTTATGCTGACACTCTGATTATCATAGTCGGTAACTTCAGGAGTACCGGGTTTATTGGGCTCATCAAATGGATCCTTGGCAACAACGCCAATAAGTGTTGTCAGTGGCTCAGATTCACCCTCCTCATTCACAGCTGATACTCGGAACATATACTCAGAGCCGGGACTCAAACCTGTAACATCAAAACTAGGTGGTTCTTTTTCGCCTGGAGATCGTCCAACTCTGACCCATTTGCCAGTTGCTGTGTCCATTTTCTCAACAAGATATTCCTTAATCGGCACACCACCATCGTCTTCAGGCTTTTTCCACTGTAACTTGCAACCAGTTGCTGTGACGTCGCTGACAGCAAGAGGTCCTTTCGGAGAACTTGGTCTACTAAGAACAACCAATTCAACAGTCTCGCGATCAATACCATTGCGATTTTCTGCCTTCAATGTATAAAATCCGCTGTCGTTTCGCTTGGAATTCGTTATAACAAAGTCCGTATGATAATCAATATTATCAATACTTATGCGATCCCCAGTTGTCAGTGGAACATCGTCACGCCAACTCCAATGTAGTTCGGGTACCGGCTCACCAGTAATGTCAACCGACCATTTGTGTGTACGTCCACTTTTGATTGTGATGCGCTTGAATGTCGATCTATCAATTTGTGGCTTAACTAAAGAATTATATACGTTACAAAGAATTAATAAAGTTCAAAAGAAAGTTAGTTTCAAAGTCCCAGTGTTTTGAAGAAAGAACATATATAATACACGCAAATACGTACATAATAAAAGCGGTAGCGGTAGGTATTATGCGATATGCTGCAAAATATTTATTTGAGGTAGCTTACAAATTATGAAAAAAAAAGTTTATATTAGTATATATCAGGTCGCGAGTTTTCAGGACCGCAAAACCACAGGCCACTAAGTTCAAATGTCCTCAACGGAGGATTCCGAATTAAAAAATATATACTCCTGTTGAATATACTCCTGTTGATATATATATATATATAGGCGGTAATTAATCGGCTAGTAGCGAGAATGAGTATTAACGTGATTTTTAATGTTATATAAAGCTATTCTGAAATAAATAAATGTATGTATGTACATATGCATTGAATGTATGTTAAGCCAAAACCAGATTAATTAGATATGGTTACAGTTGCAATAAGGCTAGAAAAACAATAATCATGTAATTATTATGTAACTTACGGTTCTTATGCTTGCAAAGATGATTGTCTGTGGGTTGCGATGGCTCAGATGAACCAGCCTTATTGACAGCACGTACTCGGAATTGATATACCCCTTTCTCCTTAAGCCCTTCCACTTTGCATTCGGGTGTTGGATCTTCAGTTTTGACAACTTCAGTCCATGTTGGGGAAAATTTATCCTTAATTTCAACAATATAATGAGTAATAGGACGTCCACCATCAGAAGGTGGTCGTTTCCACTTAAGCGAGACACTTTTATTATCATAATCATCAATAATGGGTTGGCTGGGTGGACTTGGTGGGTCGTAAGGATTTTTAGCTAAAATAGCATCAGTTGTTTCTAGTGGCTCAGATTCACCCTCTCTGTTGATAGCTTTGACACGGAACTTATATTTCTTGTTTGGTGTCAGACCTTTAAAGTCAAACGAGGTCTCCGTTGGACCAACTTCTCCAGCTGGTATCCAACGGCCAGTCTCTTCATCCATGCGTTCTAGAGCATAGCCCGTGATTTCACAGCCTCCATCATCTTCGGGTCGTTTCCATTTCATTTTAATACGATGAGCTCTAACCTCTTCTGGCTCAAATGGTCCAGCCGGTGCAAATGGACGATCCAATACAATAACTTGGGCTTCAGACTCAATGTTACCCGAACTGTTGGTCAATACCAATTTATATTTGCCAGTATCTTTACGAACAGACTTTTTGATAGTTATCGATGAATTACGCTCGAGCTGTTCAAGGCAGATCCGCTGATTGTCAAACTTGAGAGGCTCATTAAACTTAAACCAACTAGCTGCTGGTTCTGGTTCGCCATCGTATTTAATGTCGTAGCGTACGGTCTGTCCCTTTTTCACTGTAATATTTTTAAGGCCATCACCAACAAGGAATGGTTTAACAAACCGGCATTTGGCTATAATTGGTTTAGTTTTGTCGCTAGGTTCGCCAGGACCTGCCCGATTAACAGCACGGACTCTGAATTCGTACTGTTGGCCCTCCTTAAGGTTATCAACGGTACCAACCCTAGCATCACCCGTCACTTCTTTTCCGGGCATCCAATCATTTGAGAATTTCTCCTTATATTCTATAATATAAGAAGTAATCGGATCACCACCATCACTATCTGGTGCTTCCCATTTAAGATCAGCATGATCTCTATCCCAGTCGGTAAGGTCAACGGCTTTGGGTTTTCCCGGTTCATCCCATGGATCTTTTGCAAGTATTGAGTTTTTAAATGTAGCCGGATCTGATGGACCAATTTTGTTTGCAGCACGTATACGAAATCTGTACTGCTTCTTCGGCACTAAGTCATTAATCTTTTTATGACATGGCTCACCAGGTAGAACCTCAGCGACAGGTTCCCAGCCTTGTTTTTTGCTCAAGTCTTGACGCTCGATAATATATTTAGAAATAGGAGTACCGCCATCATCTGCTGGTGGTTTGAAATTAACCACACACGATGTTTGATAAACATCGGTAACATCAACATCGAGTGGAGGTTGAGGAACATCTTGGCAAATAATGTTAACATCTTTGGTATCTTCGCCTTGACCATTTGATATCTTTATCTGGTATGGTCCTGATAATTCCCTGGATGGCTTTTTAATCTTAAATGTGACCTTATCATCCGTTACCGCAACCTCAACATCTTTGACAGGCAAAGGCTTTCCGTCCTTAATTAATTTTGCCTCAACTGGAGATTGCTTAGTACCGCTTACTAGAAATATATATAAAATTAAGATATAAAATAAAAAGTTCGACAGTAAAAATAAGAATATAGTTAATAGTAAATGTAATTTACATACATACATGTATGTATAATAGCTCAAAGTTGACAACCCATAAATCATGAATTATTAAAATTGGTTTCGAGTTTGGTAGCATAAAGTATAAAAATAAAACTAGAAGTTAAAATTTTTGTTTAATATTGCTAGTATTTTTCTTTATTTTTTTTTGGGTATAACTTCTACACCGTTTTAGCTAGAGACTTAAACTTTATAAATTTAGATAGATATTATGGATACGCAGATTTTGTAGTTTTCAGATTTTGGATGTCACGCCCCTCCACCCCCAATTTGAAAAAAAAAACGCATTTCAAATACTAGAGACTTGCAATTTGGCACATACATGTAGATAGATTTAGATACTCTTAATCTAGAAATGGAGTTATTAACGTTCAAAGTTCAGCCCAATCCACCCCCAAGCCACAGCAACTGCGCAGTTAGCAGAGCACGCGCTCATAAGTGCGTAAAGAAGAAGATTATCACTTTTTTTTTTGCAGGGTTCAGGGTATCTCGTAGTCGAGCCGTCTCGACTAGAGCCTTCTTAGTTGTTTTTTATGCTGATCAAGAATATATATACTTTATGGGGTCTGCGACGTCTCCTTCTGCCTGTTACATACATTTTCACAAAACCATTATACCCTGAATTCCCATTTTCAATGGGTTCAGGGTATAACAACACGAGCACACACACACGCTGATCTGCGTTTGTACGCCTGTATGTCTCGCTGCCATTGTTGCTGGGCCGCGTGGGTTTTGTTGCCATAACTTCTTTGATTAATAATTCTGTTTCTATATGGACAATCGTATTCAACTGCTCAGATTATGATCATGGCATTAATATCTATATGTCAACCCAAACTGCATGTCTCTAGTATTTGAAATACATTTTTTACACATTTGGGGGTGTGGGGGTGAATTGAGGACCGGAATCCAAAATCTGACAAAAACCGAAGTTGTAAAATTAGTATCTATGTATATATATGCAGAAGACTTTGAGACTCTAACTCTAAAGATGAACGAGATATAATTTTATAACTGATGGTCGATAATTGTTTTTGCCTTTGGAAATATAAAAGTTATCGAATTGCTGAAACAACCTCGTAATGCGCGTGTAATATACATACCTAACACAAAAAGAATGAACTCTCTAGCTCTTATATCTTCGGAAATCGATGCGTTCAAACATACGGACAGACGGACATGGCTATACCAACTTTTCTCGTCACCCGGATCAAGAATATATATACTTTATGGGGTCTGCCACGCCTCCTTCTGCCTCTTACATACTTTTAACAAAACCATTATACCATAATTTCCCATTTTCAATGGGCTCAGGGTATAAAAACAGAATTATTTATTCACATTCATCATAATAATATTGGCATTATGATTTTTAGTGAAAACTATGACAATTTGAGCACTTACAGTAGAAGAACTTTCTTTTATATCATTGAAAGCTTCAAGATCACCTGACTTTAAAGCAGTGCCACAAATAAAGCATTAACCAACACCCGGAACAAACAAAAAACTGTTTTCTTCAGCTAATTGAAGTTTTATCTATTAAAAAATTAACAAATTAAATTATAAATTAAAATTATTAATATTTCACAATCAAGTTTTTGACTTTATCCCACCTATCATGGCAAATCGCCCATAGTTACTGGGGGGAAATACAGTATTAAGTTTATACATGCTCTTTGATTAAACGCATTTGGAAACAATAAAAGAAAATTCTATTGTATTGAAATTATTTTTTCAGACTTTATGAACTCACATATAAAGATTATTTGAGCTAATCTGGTGTTACGGTGTTTTTATTGCTTAATATTATTCACGTCTGCACTACTCACCAGTCCGTCCGTTGTTGAAACGATCTACTTTTAGAGTTAAGCAGTTAGGATGGACATACTTCTACTTTTTATTAAGAAAGGTTTTAATTTTGGTAATGATTGTGCATTCTTCAGTCGCGTGCTTACAAAACTAGCCTAATTCATAAACTACTTTCAAATTAACCATTATTATTGTTAGTAATTTGTATTGATCCAATTTTATTTACCTTTGAATGGTATCTCAATAATAATAGGCGCACTAATTGGCCCAGTAAACTCATCCGGGCAGTCTATATTAGGCCTGCTCTCACCCTGGCGCACAGACAGCTTACATGTTGAGTTCAGTTGACCGGACTCACAGGTAATTTCCCCTGCATCGGTTAATTCAAGATTGTTGAAAACTAGCTGGTGCTTGCCACCGCCTAAATTTTTAATTTCAATGCGATCATTTGACACTATTGGGTCACCATTGAACTTCCAGACGCATGGGGCAGTCTGATCCTGTAATTCGACATCCAATACCAGTTTCTCGCGTTCAACAGCATCAGTGTCCTTGAGTTTTTTATTGAAACGATTTTGATCTGAAAAGGTATTCATTAAACTAGTTGCTCATTTAATATGTGGGTATTTTGGCTTTGTTCCCGAAATTCCTTTCGGTACAGCAAAGTCTGTCTTGCTGTTTTCTGTGTTCCGGTATATGTCAGAAGTCTTATAAGTTGTAAAGCTATAGAGTTGTAATTCGGAATGAATGTATATTCGCATCGACCAGCCAAGATAAACAAGTAAGAACGTTGTAGTCGGACGTTACCGACTGTGGAAGACTCAATCACGACCCAAAAGTTGTCATATTTAATTTCGAATTTAATAAGCGAAATCTTTGGGTAATTAGCAAACAGCATGCACTTTCCCTAAACATACGCACATACATACATACAGATAAATGTAAGTATGTACACATCCAGCGTTGATTCCATTCACACATTCACACACAAGCGTGTGCATTCTAGCATATTCTAAGAATTGCGATTGAATTGTGAATTTTTCGGCCGTTACTTTAGTTTTTTCAGAAGGCGTTACAGTAAACTTATTTAGGTTTAGTTATAGTGTTGTAAATCTGGACAGTGTTGGTGGTAAGTGTTATGCGATTCGTGCGAATGTTGCGGGTTCCATTTTCGTTGGAGATTTTTTTTTTAATCTGGGAGTGGGTTTACATATCGCGAGTATACATTCCAAATTGAAACTCTGTAGCTTATCAGCTAATAATATAGTATATTATGATTACATACATACCGGAATATGTATTTTCCGATTTGTCACGCCCCCAGAGGGCACTTTAAGTCTCTCTCTTTAAAAGCGCTGAAAAATATTGTTATAGTGAAAAATATACAGACGGACGGACAGCAACACAGACATTGCACAAAACCCATATACCCATTTCTTTTCGTGAATGAGTGTAAAAATATATGTAGCGGATATATCTACCAGATAAATCGTGTAAAACTTTATCTTCTACAGCTTTAAGGCTAGAACACTTAAATTTGGGAAGTGAGTTAATGTTATAATTTTCTGAAGATCGGTGAAAGATTATATATCTATGTCTAATGACCTGAATATATATAGGGTTTTTTCAAATTCTGCTAAAGCCAAACATAATATTCACTTGAACTTTCCAGATAAATATGTGAAAATATATACTCGGGCTGACAACTCAAATCAAAAAGGTGTGGTAGACAGTGTGGTACGACCACAAGGGGTGTGGTAAACCGCAAAAGTTGATATCTCTTACAGTTTTAGAGTAAGAAGCTTTAGAATTGGATGGTTGAGCTACAGATACTTTCTCGATGACAAACATACAATTATATTCTTTTTTTGGCTGTATGGTATTTCGAGAAATACCCTGTTATTTTCACATTTTTGGAGCGTATGCATCCTGATGCTCAAGATATGTTACCCCTGGCTCCTTCTAATAACTGGACAAAAATCACGGTTGTATGCCCACTAACGTGTCAATTTCGCAACCAAGTGTGCAGCTCCCAACTGTAATATTCATTTGTATATAGTATATAAACATATATATAAACATAATGGTAACTGCTAAAATGTCAGAAAGCATTTTTCTTCATAGTATAAAGTAAAAAAGTAGGATCCAATAAAACGACATTGTTGTAATAAATAAAAGTAATAACAAGTAAGGAAAACCATGCACATGACTATATTTGCAAATGACCTTAAAAGGCTCCCCTTTGGTAAAATTTGACGCAGATCTTCAAAATATAACATAAGGTGGGAACAAAACCTCAAGCAATCGGTTTCACCCGACTGCAATGATCTTTATTTTCTATAGAATTTACAAAGCTTTTACTTACAGTTTATGATTATCTCTGCCTCAGTCTTATCAGCATTAGTCGTACACTTGAATTGACCGGCATCAGTTACCTTACAATCTTTAATAACGAGTTTTCGTTTACGACCATCCTTGAGTACCTGCATTCGCTTATCTGGTTTGATTTCCTCGTTGTTTCGGAACCATTGTACTTCGCCTTGAGCATCATCGATTTCGCAGGCTAATGTGATGGTGTCCTTCTCAATGCATTGTTGTGATTTGAGTACTTTAACGAATTTGTATGGATACTCGACTATCTTTAATGCTGTTTCAGTTTTATCTGGCTGCTTGTCCAATTGACACCTGTATTGTCCACTATCCTCCAATACGGATTCTTTAATAATTAGCTTCAAATTGCCATTAATATCTTTGGAGATCAAGAAACGTGGATCATCAGATTCAATCTTTTTATTATCCTTAAACCAGTGAACATTCGCCATGCTACTACTAACAGCACACTCCAGTGTGGTTTCATGTTCGGTAAAACCTTCCAGTTTCTTTTTCAGGGGTTTCGTAAATGTATATGTTGGGTCAGCTTCCTCAACATTGAGAAATGCCGTACTAGAGACGCCTCCAATCTCAATTGTATATTTACCGGTATCTTCTACCTTGGGTGCAGTTATGATCAACTGATATGTATCATTTTCCTGCTTGAATTTAAATTTACTGCCTGTAAACACTTCCTACCAAGGGATTAAAATAATATGTTAATATGTTTTTTTTTTTTTTTTTTTTTTTTTTTTTTTTTTTGAATACTTCTTAAAAATTGTATATTTAAAACCATCAATTAAGACGAAATTCGCCATATAAGTTATACTGTATTTTATTAAATGTATTACTAAATAAGTAAGAGGGCTCTAGTCGAGACTGCTCGACTACGGGATGCCCTTAACCATGCAAAGAAAAAAAGTGTATAAAAAGTGCAGTTGGGCTATACTTTGGACACATATAACTCCATTTCTAGATACGCGCTTCATGTAACTATCGTAATATATTTATTGCATTCAAGTGTGTTTATTTTCCTAATTACAAGTCTCTACTATTTGAAATGCGTTTTTTTTTTTTTTCAAATTAGGGGCGGACGGACGGACAGACGGAGTATATCAACTTATTTTTTGTGCTGATCAACAATATATTATGGAGTCGTCTCTTTCTGCCTGTTACATACATTTTCACATAACCATTATACCCTAAATTCCCATTTTCAATGGAATCACGATAAAGATAATTCGTTTAAGCAGCATAATTTAGTATTATTATTATTAGCTTATAATAGTTAAAAATTAGGGTTTTTATTTACTCTTATTAACATTATTAAATAATAATTATCATCAATAGGTGTTACTTACATCCTTGCGGAATAACCATTTGGGCTTGCAATTAGGTTTACTGAATCTGGCTTCAAATACAACTTTTTTATCCTTGCCTTCCTTGGCAAACTGGTCGATCAATGGACTAAGGAATGATTCCACCTTCTGTTGTGATCACGTTGTTGTTGTAGTTATATATATATATATAGTAGAGATATAGTAGATATATATATATATATATATATATATATATATATATATATATATATATATATACACAATTTTTTGCGTTGTCAAAAATGGGTAAAGACGACAAATGACAGTAAATTTTATATACGATTACTTCGTAGTAAAGCAATTTTTAATTAAATATTGATAGCACAAATATGTTGGCATTAAAATTATCCAAGCTTTAACTGAATTTTTGGTCGAATCAATATATGTTCTATTATTATAGTAAAGAAGATACTGATAGCGCTTATATTATATATAATAATGATTTATGCAAAATAAAAATAATTAAACAAAAATTGTGAAAATAAAACAAAGATAAAAAAAAAACATATCTCATTTGTTATAATATATGAGAAAATCACAGAAAATGTTAATAAGTATCTTTACCAATATATTATTTTTTAAATTGAGTCATAAATCTTGCTCAGTCATATAAGAGGGAACACGATTTATGATTCAAACGTTGTCCAAGTTAATAATAAAAAAAAATGCATAGGTCTTAGAAGGCCTACAACTATATTTAAAGAATTGTCAAGTGTTTTTTTTATATATTGGAAAAATATCCCTTAGGATATCGAATTCTAAGTTAAATACATAATCAAGGTAACCGATACCAAATTATTGTAAATATAATGGATCTAATAATTGAATAAGGTTTATGATCAAAATGATGTATGTGTATGTTTTTGTAAAAATAGACATCTAATTTGTCTTTTTGTTGTAGATTGTATTGATTGTGCCAGAGGAAATAACAAAATTCAAATTCTCAGTGAAATTCTCAATGAGAGAGAAGGATATGTTGATCTTACATCGCATTCCATTCAATTCCATAGAAATATATCAGGAATTATTGAATACTAAACTGATCTGAGCTTGTTCTCTTTGATTGAAAGAAAAAAGAAAAAATTACATCAATCCAAAATCGCCAAAAACATGCCTTGGGCTGTAACACAATTTTTACATCAAAATGTAAAATAATTTATTTTTGTTATAAGTAGTATAAGTAAATATCTCAATTATAAAGCACACCTCCTCCCGGCGAAACGGATGCAACGTCGGCCAATCGGGGATCAGCTCTGCTAGGGATGGTCTACGTGTCGCTGGCGCCTGTATTGCATTACACATACATACACACATATACATAGTGGAAAGATCAGATATAGATCAAACATATACTTAAAACTTCAGCTATTGAATTTTGACATATGCATATTTTCGTAACTGCTTAATTGGGTGGAAAATAATAATATTAGCTACACTATACATACATATATATATATATATATATATATATATATATATATATATATATATATATATATATAAGTATATTCACTCCATATTTGTTCATAATTACAGCTAAAAGAGTTGAGCTACATATTTGTTTGGTCACTTGATGTGGGAGTGGTAATAATGTAAGGCCTTTTTAGGAAGTAAAGTTTTATTTAGAATGTAGATATTCATAAATAAAAATTGTTACGATATCGAAATATATGAACATACAGACGATTTCTAAATCGTATGAATAGGTGAAAATTAAAATATTCGTGGGCCGACAGACAAACATTTGATTTGCACTTAAGTATATAACAGTCAAATGGCATACTATGTGATTGTATTGCTGAGCCAACTTTAGAAGAATATTATCACCACAGTATGGAGAGCTCTATAAGTATTTAAGCAAATGATACTAAGCCGGAAACAATCAGCTTCTTACCCTTTCGACTTTCTTTAAAGCCGGCAATGGTTTTTCAGTTTCTTTAAGATCGCCCCAATTGGGGTCTTGTTCTTCTTTGTCCCATTTTTGATAACGACGTTTCTTTAACATAGCACGGAAATCCATGCCGCTGGAATCGGAGACATATAACTGCATTTCGGCCGAGTCCTCGCCGTGTATATTCGATACAACAACTTTATATTTGCCCTCATCATTAGGCTTGCATTTTCGCATACATAATGTAATTGAATTTGATTGTCCATCTGTGAGGAACTTGTAACGGCCACCTTCAAGAATCTCACTAACTCCTTTATAGAATTTGAAAGTCGGGGCAGGGTTGCCCTCAATAGTAACTGTAAGGTATGCCGTCGAGTCTACAAATATTGGAAAAGGGTACACGGAACATAATAAGTTAGTACACATATGTATCGGTTAGGTACATGACATCAAAATAATAACAAATAAAAGTGCTAAAAGTGTTCGACTAAGGAATATCCTGAAATCTGCAATAGAGCTGATATTTTACAAACAGTATACGATTTAAAAAAAAAAATATTTTTACATGATCATACTCTTATTTCGGAAAGTTATGTATAAAATTTGATGCTCTTGAAACAATTTTTATCAGATATTGAATTAAAATGATTCTTTTGCTCTACACACAGAACACAGATATGTTGAAGATTGGAAGTCGCAAGACTTTATAGATTAAACAGACGAGTTTACATAACAATCCAATTCTCATTGGGAAAGAGTAAAATAAAATTGCAAGTACTGCTGCAGACACAATTAAATATATACAGATACTGATTTAACATATATTGATATATATGTACATGCGTACTATACCTTACAGCTTAGTTTTCAGAACTGAAGTAGAAATATGTACATGCATACGTGTGATTGAGGAATGACACATACCTTCAACCACTGAGTAAGACTCCTGAACATCAGTAATTGATGGTGGACCACCATCGCCGACATCGCGCAATGGAGTGGATGGTTTATTGATAAGATCTTCCAAGTCCTGGACACTGGGTCTACGCACATCGATTGAGGGACGCCTCCGCTGTTATGGTGAATTATATGATGGTATTGGGGAGGATCAACATAATAAGTTGACACAACACGACAAAATAAACATAAACAAAAAGAATAATGTATATAGTTAGCGCATCAAATTCTATTGTATTCATATGAGCTGTTTTTGTAAGTACTTTTGCAGATTTCATTCGTGAACATATTGTTGTTATTCACTCGTCAAAAATATGCATTATATACAAACAAAAATTATCAACGCATACTGCGGTGTAGACTAAATGGTTTTAAATGATGCCAACTACTGAACTGAACATCAACATCACATTATAAAGTATTACTGATAATTAAATAATAAGTACTATATCAGACACATTCGAAGTGACTTTTATAAGATGAATATGTGGAAACTAAACGCTACTACAAATACAACAAATATTTATGGTAAATGGTAATAGTCGTTAGTAAAATGTTTAATATGCTTCGTTATTTATTTGTATTTAAATTCATATTTATTCTGCAATAGGTAATCAGATGACAATTTAGTTTTAATTTCGTATTTATTACTTAATATAATCTCTTTTAATTTTCATTAAGAAATCATCTAAAAACCCTGCAAAAAAACTAATACTCTTCTTCTTTACGAACGTAAGAGCGCGCGCTCTGCTAACCGCGCAGTTGCTGCTGTGGCTTGGGGGTGGGTTGGGCCTCCATTTCTATATGGACGAGGAAATTTTCAGAGTAGATTACGAGTATCTTTAGTATCTATGTCCAAATTGTAAGTCTCTAGTATTTAAAATTCATTTTTTTTTAATTGAGGGCAAAACACGAAAATAACGTAAAAAAGTAAGTGACTTTTTGTTTTTTATCGATAATTTGGAAATTGGATGAGTTATCGAAAAAAAAAAACAAGATAAACTCGTACTGCGTAACCAACATACAAGGTTTCATGTGATTTTTCAATTTGTAGTTTTTGTTGTTTCCGAAATCTCGACTTTCATACGGACGGACGGACGGACAGACGGAGAGGGCTAGATCAACTTATTTTTTTGTGCTGATCAAGAATATATATACTTTGTGGGGTCTGCGACGTCTCCATCTGCCTGTTACATACATTTTTACAAAGCCATTATACCCTGATTTCCCATTTTTGGGTTCAGGGTATAAAAAATACAAAAATAAAAAAAAATAAAAAAATAAATATATATATATATATATAATACGCGTGTATTATTTACATTTTGCGCCAATCTTCACAAACTTTAAGTATTTACATTATACACTATATATACAGCAACAATTTATTTTTAGTTTTTTTTTTTCAATATTTACAAATATGTATCTCAAATATTATTTACGCTGTTCATGTTATAATAAAATACTTTTTAATACTTGTTCAAAAATTTACTTTTATTTATTTATTTTTAAAGATAATTTTTCATCTACTATATGTATACTCTTAAGTACCGCAGTATTATAATGTTCAGGTTTCTAATTGACTCACATACGGAGGAGCAAATTCAAATACTTTGAAACAAAACTATTGGGATCTCGGAAATATTAAAAAATATTAGTTTTGTAATCAAATTCTTGTTTTCCAAGGCTGGCTGTGAACGAGTATTGTACAGTCGGTTATATCCGACTTCAAAGTTTTTACTTATTTTCTTTTTTCAAATCAGTCACCAACAATAACTCAAGCGAAAAATAATTGAAAATAAATATGTGATCATTATATCGCAATTAAAGACCTGTTTTGCATCGCCCATTACGCCGGGTCGCTGTTGTTTTTGCTATTGAGATCAGAAGAAGGATAAATTTAAATGCCCGATTGTAATAAATAATTATATGTATATACATATATACATGCATTGTCTGTATGTATGTTTTTACAAAATAAACTCTTTGTTCAATCGTTTGAATTCCATCCTATGTTGGCCTAAATCTACAAATTATTGTCGTTTTTCTTATCTAAATGTTCTTCAAAGTTGAATTGTCATGTAACTGCTTTGTTTATTAAATAAAATCAGAGAAACGGCATATGCAAATATTTCGATATTAACGATAACTACGCGATATTAAAATAACTACAGCCATAAGTGTCAAATGTTAAATGGATGTGTTAGGTAGTGTATTATTTATTAATTTTATCATGCAGTGTTTGTTGGAGTGAAATATTCATAATCTTTCAACATAACTATCATGCTTATAATTAATTGAAACAAATGTTCTCTTTCGAGCTCTACATGTTTTCGATATACATTGATAGAGATGTCCTTGCCGTTAAAGCAATAAATAATATAATAGTAAAAACCTTAGCTATCATTGATTTAAATAGAAATTATTTTTAAACCATTTTTGGTTAGAGATTGCTGCGCACAGAAGATTCTAAAAATTGACTAAGTTCGTTAGGCTTTAGGATTAACACATTTCGGAAAATATAGAAATTAAATTATTCATATTTTCTGTAGATATTTTTATAGATACTTAGTGAAACTTTAAAAAAGTGTCTAGTTTAATTTTTATTAATATTTATCTATTTATTTATTTCAATAGTTAGCTTATGAGTTATTTGGGAGTTTGCTTATGTCATTCACTTAATAATATTTGAATGATTTTATATGATATATGATAATAGTACTATTTGTATTTTGTCTGGTATACAAATTTCTCGAGCTCGCAAGTCATATGCAAGTGATGTTTTCAATTGTGGTGTACTTTCTGAGAAATTGAGATTTTTCGAGCATCTCAGAAAAGCACGGTTTGTTAAGAGAAATATAACCAAACACTACGAAGGGATCGATAAACACTACTAACTCTCACCTGTCCTTCACCAACCTCGCCTGGCCTCAACAACTGTAATATTGGGTTTAAATTCAATTAAAAACTCTGCGCAATTGTAAATTTGGTCTAAAATTATTAGATAACTTATATAACTTAAGGTATATTTGCCTAAGATTGTGAAAAAATGTATTTGGAATTGAGGGTTGTGTTTGGTCAATTTTAGTTTAGATGAAGATAGCTATACGAATAATTCCTTATACTCTAATTAATTTGTACACATATCTGCGTATTGTTCTCGTCCGGCCTTACTATTTCTAATAATTAAATAAATCGAATATTACGCGACTGCTTTGCACCCGATTATATATGTATTCATCTTTTCACTCGAAACAGAAAAGACTGACTGATGTTTCATTCAGCAAGAGTTGAATCTTTTGTATCTAGACGCCAACGACCATGATACGATCTATTCAATCGAAATTCATATTATGCGTATTTATTGCAGCCGTTCACTTCGATCTAATCGTTTACATACATATAGGTTGGTATATATGAATATTTATGCATATATTTGTTTTTTACAATGTCAAATATGTTTATATAGTATCCTTGACGTCATGTCTCCTAACAGTGTGCAGCTTTAGCGGTTCTTCCACATATATACAAATTTTATTTGTTTTATCACACACAAACGAAATATTATGTGCATACATAATCCCATTTTCTAAAAACCTGTAGCACATAGTGTTTCCCATTCGAGAAAAAAGTATTCATATATATAATCTTTACGATCGCACAAGTGTACTATTATTAGCACTCTAAAATAGACAAGGAGAAGGTCATTTGTGCATATGTGTTTTATACATATATGAATACAAATTGAATTCATTAAAATGATTTGAATTCGTGCGTAATATAGGCCAGATGCAGGTGTATAGTGATCATATTACAGAATTAGGATATGTTTTCAAATAATATTCAGTAAATATTCTCAATATTGAATATATCTCTTCTAACCACATATACATATATTAAGTACAATTTTAGCATATTTGGAAAGTCTTACCCGTGTATCCATGACTTCGCCCGGGCGGAGTTTCTTCTGTAGAATTTGTTTGTATTTGTTGGGTGACATATACATATATGTGCGTGTAGGTGTGCGTGTGTGATTGTGGTCGTGGGTCGATTGAGGGCGGAGGAGATTACATTTGGTGTGTATGTTTGAAGTTGTTCGGTCACGTTACATTCAGATGCAGGCGCAATCAAATTGGACCAATGGGATTTGGTTTTTATGGTAGTAAGTAGTGTTTTTTTTTTTTTTTTTTACATATTGTTGTTGTGTTGTTGTTGTTAAATGGACATACATGGTACATATAGAAGGGGACATAGGAAATATATGTGAGATTAAAAATAAGTATTATTTACACTTACATATAACAAATAACATGAATAAAATACATATATAAGAAATAAAATAGATATTACATACAATTGATTGGTTAAAGACAATAAACTAAATTTCTCATACAGATGGAAATAGAATGTTTTATTTTTTTTCCAATTTGAACTAAGTCAATGTCTATTTAAATATATATATGTATATTTATCTCAATATAAAATCCTAAACGCTCAATAGACTTCTTGTACATTAAATTCTAAGCCGCAATGTAAAATGTGAAATTTTACATACACATATAAACACATACATATGGGATTTTTTTAATTCAATGAAAATAAATATAATTATAATGATATCATTAATATAAGGGCTATAACTAAAACCATTTTAATGACTCCTATGTTTTCAATATTTTTTTATTCATTCCTTTACATATATTAATGCATCGGCAGGTGCATGCCAGATTTCCGGGCAATGAATTAGAAAATTTAAATTGTAGGATTAACTCTAATCTTGGTTCAAAAGTAAATGAAGTATATAAATACATGTCATTTGAAAACAGGAATACTAAACATAGCAAGGACTACCGTGATATTATTCCATAGTTGGAAAAGCTTGAAAAGAATGTACTTGATATGCATTATGAGAAGATGAGCAATATCTTTGTTTTAGAACTCATCATTAAAATACTAAACTATTTTAATTTGATATTGCTTATCTGATTTTAATTGATGACATAAGCGCCATTCATATTATAAATTGTAAGGGAAGATAAACAACTCATTTGATCATTGTTTTTGGACACTTTACTTTTCGCTTTTCGTTGATTTCATATGGGGAATAAGTAATTACCTCGTCATTAATGATTAGTGATGGTCGTCGACCTGTATCTGCGGGGGGAATTAGAGAGCCGCGTCGACTTGCTGGCTCCGGTGCTAGAGACGGACGTTTCTCCCGTATCACTTCGATCTTTGGTGGCTCACCAGGTGCTGGAGGCTGCATTTTGGGTACCTTAGGCTTTTCATCCTAAATACAAAATGTTATTAATGAATATTAATAAATAATAGATTTTCGTCTATCCTTTAAACATTAGAAAACAAAATATTTATGCAATACTTCGCTTTGCTTATATATACATATCTATATAATACATAAGAAGTCTTAAGTAATGATAGGACGTAAATTACGGTCACCTTAATAATGGCAGACATTTTTGATAAAGAGTATTACTTTCCGTATTCTGTATACTCAATCGAGAAGGATTAGGAAAAAACACAGTTATTTTACAAATTCATTTCATTTGTATTTGAAGTTGGTATTTGGTATATTTGGGTTTTCGGTGCTACGCGATAAAGTGTTATAAAATTTTGACCGTTTGTCATGAACGACAAGAGGAGACAGATATCAAGCATTTGAATGGGTGTATATAGGAGATTTGTGTGGTATATATTTTTTTCATAAAAGATTTCACCACGTTAAAATATAAAAATATAAATATAATTTGTATTTATAGTATAGCAAATGTATGTATATTAAACTTATAAATATACATTCATATCTGTATATAACACAAATTGAAAAGCAAAATGAAAAGAAACCAGCATGAACACTATATATAATATATTCAAGTATGCATATATTTATGTAAAATTTCTAAATATTTCTATGGTGCATAGTAAAATAAAAAAACAAATATTTTTATATATTTATATGCAAACATACATAGAATAGTTTTGGTATAGATACATACAAATATATATATATATATATATATATATATATATATATATATATATATATATATATATATATATATATATATATATATATATATATAGTAGAAAGACCATTTATATCGGATTTACCTTTGGATTTGTTAGTTTTACTTCTGGTGGGTCTTTATCCGGGATATTAACAACAGGAGTGGATTTCTCAGGTTTAGTTTTCTCAATATCAAAACGATCATATTTTTCTAACGATGGATGCTCATAATCGTCTACAATGGTTGCAATTGCTTCTGGTTTTTTAATTTCAGATATGTGCACTTTGGATGCTTTTGTGAGATTAGACTCTTCCGTTGCATTTGCCTTTACCAAGCGAATAGAGTTTGTTTTTATTGGTGATATAAGTGAGTATTTTAGGATTTAGGATGTGAAAATGTTTTCACATGTAACATGTGAATATATATTTAGATATACATATATATATGTATATATAGATATAGATGATATAGATATATACATACATATAGATATAGATATAGATATAGATATAGATATAGATATAGATATAGATATAGATATAGATATAGATATAGATATAGATATAGATATAGATATAGATATAGATATAGATATAGATATAGATATAGATATAGATATAGATATAGATATAGATATAGATATAGATATAGATATAGATATAGATATAGATATAATCATAATAAGATCATGTTCTTCAATAATTTCAATAATTTTGGTATCTATTAAATTTAACTAATATAAAACAATTTTGTATTCATTCAAAACACATCTCGAAATATTGACACCCAAAGCTAAAAAAGTGCGAAAGTTCTGCTTGAGCATTTCTATTACACTATTTGATCGTAGTGTTTTATTGAAAGTGCGTAGCGTGAGACACCGTTAAAATTTCAAAATTTTAATAGATGCGTATAACAAACAGTTTATATTTTTGTTCTGAGTCGGGGAAGTAATCAAGCGTATGGGAATTTAAAAAAAAATATCAAACAAAAACAAGTAAGAAGGCTCCAGCCGAGACGGTTCGATGGGTTCAGGTTATAATTATATTTTGCATAAGAAGAAATATATTAAGAGAGACAGGGATTAAAACAAACATTCAAAAAGCTGTTTTTCACAAAATTGTAAATGGAAAATGACTGACATACCAATTGGCACTATAGACAAAGGCACAAGTGCGATTTTGTAAAAGAGATTACAAAACTTAATTATTATATGCCCGTTCTAATTTCAATGAAAAGATAAGAAATTAATAGAAATAGCTCCAAAGCAATGAGAAAAGTATACTTCAATATGCAAGTAGGGAACTAAAATTATACTTTCAATTTCCGATAAATTGAGTGAAGAGAAAAAAGGAAAAAGATTTTTAAGTTAGTAAATGAAATATAGAATAATAAATACTTGGAGCTATGAATAGAAATGAATAGAATTGAGAGACAGATAGAAAAGTGTATTGCTTTTTATAGATTCCTCACTGTGAGTCAGAGCTTTCTTTTACCTTATGTAATTGTAGAGCTTGTTGGGGTGCAACCTGCTCTTTAGCATCCTTTATTACGGGTTTCAAAACTACACCGAGGAAGGACTCATTTTGTATGGGTTCCTTGGTCATCAAAGCTCTGACGGAAGAACGACGTCGTTGCTTTATTATATCCATCAGAGATGGTTTCACTGCCTGAGAGGATTTCGATTTTATTTCTATATATATAGATATATAATTTCACCTATTCTCAAGTTAATGTCATTACATAGAAAAAACCAGAAACATACACCTATAACTAATAGGTGCACTTTGAGTTCGTTCCAGTCATAACATTTAATTTATTTTTATTTAATTTACGCAAATAGTAAATGAAATAAAAAAAAAAAAACATCCGTGTTTATTAAAAAAATATAAAGGGAAAGTATGAAATTTGGCATCAATATATTAGAAAATATTCTTAATTTGTTTTATATCAATACGTTGACTATCTCTGATTATTATACAGAAATCGTATGATCATTCCTCAAGCCGAATGTATTTTTAAAATCTCTCGAAAAGTATTTACACTTACCTCTTTCGTTTTATTCTCGCCTGCTTTTGGTTTATCATTCTTGGATGGCAATGAAAAAGTGCAAAGGAAAGTTAAAGATAAGGTAAAACATAAACATGTCGTGCAGATTATTCTGACAAAATGGATGACTTTTGATTTTTTGCAGGTTATTGATTTTTAACCTTAGCCTTAAGTGTAACTTGTATTGATCAAATTTGCCAAAAAATTACAAAAACTTAGGAGTTTATTATAAACATACATATGTATGTTTTATAGAATATATAACTTACTTCTGGTTCGACAATCACAGGCTTAAGTGTAGCGCCTTCTCTAGTATCTTCGTCATCTGGCAATTTACCTTTACCCATTTTGATAATCTTTGGCTCCTCTTCTGGTTTTTCAATTACTTCAGATTTCTTTAATATGATCACGAATAACATCAAACATATATTAAACATTGAGTGAACATATATCAAATTAATGATGATTTATGTATGAGTAAAATATTGTTTAACATTTTACCTTAGGCAAGTAATTGTTTTGTGGAACTATCTCTGCTGGCTTTTTGGCATTGTCTATTGCTGGCTTTTCCATTTTATTTGGTATTTCGAGTTCCCTGGTAAAATCTGTGGGCGTAAACTCCGATTTTTCGTATTTCTCCAATGTAGGTCGCTCGTAATCTGGAATTTCTGGAAGTTCCTCATATTTTTGCTTCACCTTGGGCTTTGCTTTAACTTTTGACTTTGTAGCCTCTGGCTTAGGTTCTTCCTTTGGTTGTGCAAGAGATGTTTTCCGTAGCTTCGGAATCTCTTCTATAGGTTTTGGTTCTTCTATAGTCTATTTTGTGCAAGCGCAGGGAACAGCGTTACAATATAAATAATAATAATATAATTATTTTTATTTTCTTACATAGACCGATGGTTAAGCAAATTAATAATATGTCGGGACCTACCGACAGCACAATACTCTTTCACGATCCGAAATCCGTTAAATCTTTTTTGTTAACTGTTCCATTTTGGAACTCTATACACAAACATATTTTTCGGTGATTTTCCAGACTTTTTAAGATATTTATTTTATATAATTATGATTTATTTAATTGTGTGCTTGTTCATCCGTCTGTCCTTATGTAAGATCTCGTCGATCGCAGAACATATAAAAGCTTGAGACTTCAAATTATTTTTAATTGTTCCTATATAGCACGCACAGATTAAGTGTTTTTGAAAACTGACAGCTATTCTTGTTTTAATGTTATTGATTAGAAATGTAATAATGTTATATTAATTAAATATTATTTTCTTGTGTATTACAAACATTTTTATGTTGATTGATTTGGTTTTGATTGATTGATTTTCGACATATTTTGGATACCGACTCAAAATAAAATTGCTAATTTTCTACAGGTAGACCATACTGCAGTCAAAGTGCAGTCTCGCGTTTGCATGATTTGTATATATCTGCTCTTGCCTTAATATATAAGATATATAACGGAATTTTGTGAAAACACTATAGTGTCAGATGCGGTTTTATATATCACATTATAAGATAAGATTCCCATGGGTATTTTCCATATTTAAAGTCTCTAGCTTCGATAGCGGCAAAATGGGCTGCGTTCTTGTGGACATATCATTTAACTTCGTGAATGAGTATAATTATTAGAGAGATAGGTTAATTGGATAGACATATATCGTTACCAGATAGCGTTTATATATGGGAATTTCTCCAGAAAAGTCAACTTTTTGTAGCGTTCAACCCCTTGCTTTTTGCATATATCTTGAAAACGTATCAATCATAGTGCTGAAAATGTTAATCTTATACCTCTTGATTAGCACTAAAATTTACGCGTCTTCAAGATAATTACAAACAAGTAAAGCTCTAGACGAGACGGCTCGACTACGAGATACCCTTAACCCTGCAAAAAAAGCTAATACTCTTCTTCATTACGAACGTAGGAGCGCGCGGTCTGCTACACGCGCAGTTGTGGCTTGAGGTGGGTTGGTTGGTTGGTTTGAACGCCTATAACTCCATTTGTAGATGGACAATCTCCATGAAACTTTCAAATTATATTAATAGCATCTAAATGTGCCTATTTGCCACATTAAAAGTCTCTAGTATTTGAAATGTTTTTTTTTTTTTTAAATTGGGAGAAAAGGCTGTGTGGGGTGTCTGAAAATTACAATCAGCGTATCCATAATATCTATCTAAATATATAAATTCAAAGTCTCTACCTCAAACGGTGTAGAAGTTATGCTCAAAAATCTAAAAAGAAACGAATTTTTATCGATAATTTTGAAAATGAGTTGTCGAAAAAACATAAGAAACTTGCACTGCGTAACTAACATACGAGTCTTCATGTAAAATTTCAGCTCTCTAGATTTTGTAGTTTCTGAAGTCTCGACGTTCATACGGACGAACGGACGGAGAGGGCTATATCAATTTATTTTTCGTGCTGATCAACAATATATATACTTTATGGGGTCTGCGACGTCCCCTTCTGCCTGTTACACACATTTTCACAAAACAATTATACCCTGAATTCCCATTATCAGTGGGCTTAGGTTATAAAAACGAACGCTACAAAAAGTTGACTTTTTTGTAGATTATCAGACAGATAAATAGATAGCTTGATAGACAGATAGACAGATAGATTGATAGACAGATAGATAGCGTTATGTACAACAAAAATATTTGCAAATTAAAAGACATAGATAGATATGCCGATGATATCCTGATTATTATTAATTAGTTATAAAAACTTTTCAAAAGTACATTCAAACATATACATATTTAATGATTGTATGTAAATACATACATACGTAAATGGATACCTTGTATGTACATAGTAAGCATTTGCACAATGCATACATTATTTAACTTTCTTAAAGGCAGAAACATTAACATTTCTTGTTATTTATAAGTGGACACGATGAATATATTCGAATATATACTAACTATGACGCGAAAATATAAATTTGTAATAGAGACAAAATTATTGTAGCCGATTTCAATTCTCTCAAAAGTGACAACTCAAATAGCTCAAGAACGAGAATAATGACAGTTTTAACTTAGACCATTTAAACTCCAAGCTATTAGGCGTGAAATTGGAAATTGAAAAACAAAGATAGAAAGATAGAAAGATTGAAGCGTTGATTTGCATCATATAAAGTAATATATGCAGACATGGTTATTGAGCGGTGTCCCATTATTCTTATTTATCATCGCTCACCTTTGAAACACGTCTTTTTTCAGCTGGCTTTAACTTGGGAATCTCTTCCTTAATAGATTGGGGATTATTGTTTGCCCCAATTATTTTGCTTTCAACCTGCCGTGTAGGATTACATTTATATTTTATATTTGTGAAGCTATACTTTAACCTTATTTCATTCCATTGAATAATTTACATACATTTAAAATATCTAATTTATTTTCTTTTATGTGATGTATAATTAACCCAATAATACACATATTTACAATACATACCTCCAAGGCCTTTTTATCAACCACGGATGAGCGGCGTGACTCTGGTATGTTGTCTTCAGCCTTTTTACATAGAAGTAAAACCAAAAACATGAAAGCTCACTGGGAATGAACGGGTGTGTGTCGGGTTTGCCTTAAGGTTTTGTCTTACCGAAATTGAAGATTTCCTCGATAAATCTTTTGCAGGTTCATCAGAGACTTCTCCGATTGTTTTGATTATTGACTGACGACGTACCTCAGAATTTGATTCTTCTTTAATGGCCACAATACTTGCCTAAGTTTAAAAAATTATCAACAACAAAATGACTAACGATAAATAAAGAAAATATGATCAGGCAGCCGTCAGACTAGTTACAGAGAATAGTTATCTATTAACCAGTAAGTAAAAAGACTCTAATCGAGACTGCTTGACTATGAGATCTCCTAAACCCCGTAGAGAACTAATATTCTTCTTTCTTCTTCTTCTTTAGGCACGGTAAGCGCGTGCTCTGCTAACTGCGTAGTTGATACAAGAGCAGCATACTATGGACGCTTATAACTCCATTTCTAGATGGACGATCCTAATGAAACTTTCAGAACGTAGTAGCCGAATCGCAAGTGCGATTTTTCAATTGGTAGCGAAGGGGACGTGGCATTTAATATCTGAAAATTACAGAATCTTCGCATCTATAATATCTATCTTAATATACAAATTTGAAGTACTTAGCTCAAACGATCTACAAGCTACGCCTTAAAAACGAAGAAAATGTAAACATTTTTTTATCATAAAGGGAAATGGGGCTAGTTATCGAAAAAAAATAAATAAATAAATAAAATCATACTGCGTATCTAATGCACGAGTATTCATGTCAAATCTCAGCTCTTTATATCGAAATATTTTTTTTCGCGTTGATGAAGAATATATATACTTTATGAGGTCTGCGACGTTTCCTTTGGCTGTTACATACATTTTCATAAAACCATTATACCTCGAATTTCCTTTTTCAATAGGTTCAGGGATAAGAAGTAAGAAAAGATTGGAATTCGGAACTGCTGAATAGTATTTACTTTCAAAGTAAAAATATATTCTCATCGTAGGATTCCAATTCCAATCTCAGCATAATTAAGTAGTAGGTTAGTAAACAAATTTATTGAAAAGCAAGAAGAAGAACTCTAATCAGCAGTAGTGCCAACGAAAAAAATAGGGTTCGTAATATTTTCGGTTCGGTTTCAAAAACTGCATATAAATGTAGTTTGTTTGTATAACTCACCTTACGCTCCACTTTCTTCGAACCAATTTGCTCGGAAAGTCCCTGCAAAAAATATATAAAAATTGAATAAATAAAATTATTTAAGTGTGTTGTTTGTTGGAAAGCTTCTTTTTTTTTCTTATAACCAGAGTATGCATGCGGTTAGAACTATAGTTAGAACTGCATTTGTGTTGATTGTTTGTGTGAGATTCGGATAGATCTTCTAGAAAAGCTTTTGATTCAACTATATTCAGTAGAATATTTGCAGGCTTACCTCTTCAATGACATTTTGTAAACCGTTATTAATGCTAGGTTCAATGGATGCATCGGTTTGGGATTTGTTAGTTTTTGATGTTTTGCCTGCTTTTGATTGTACATGTGTTGCCGTCTTTTCTTTAACTGGTTTCTTTTCTTCTGGTAACTTTTCGTCTTTCTCATTCTGCGGTGATTCAATAATATTATCTAACTTCTCTAAATCATTGGCTTTCTCCCTTTGTTTTGGAGACTTTTCTTCCACAGGAGCCACTTCCTTCATACTTTCTTTCATTTTAACAGACTTTTTTTCCAAAGGGGTTTCCTCCATTTTATCTTTAGTTTCTTTCTTTAATGTCGGTTCTTCTTTTGATAACTCTTCTGCATCCCTTGATTCATCTTCTTCATTTTCCATTTCTTCAGGTGCTTCGACTTCTTTCTGTTTTTCTATGACTTCCTGTTTTTTCTTTTCCTGCATAGATTTATCTATGCCGTCATCCTTTATGGCCACTTCATCAGTCTTCATGATTTAAGATGTTTCGTGTGGAAGTGTATAGGTTTTTGTGCAATGTGTATTTTAGTTATTATTAAAAACATTTTGCAAAGAAAAATACGAAAATGTTAGCTCGTGAAATTGTTAGAATTTGTTTTAATAAGTCTTAAAAATGTTACAACAGAAATACATAAATATATACAGGCTAAGTAGTATTCAATAGACGAAGAATACATAGAATACGTAGGTAAAGAGAAGATCCAACAAAAAATTCAATAAACTTTGGATAGATTCATCATTTGATACATAATTGTAAAATACTGAATAAGATCAAATTAGCAATTCTACAGAAACAGCGAAGAGTGAGAGTTGAATTAAAAAACTCAATTAAACAGAGAGAAAGATAGAGATAATAGAATGTTGAGATTTTTCGAACCTCATCAATTAAAGCAAGTTTAACGGGCGTCAATTTCACCCCAAATATATTTGCCTTTTGCGCTGCAGAAACATACGTTTGTTGCTCCAATGGCTTTTGCGATTGAACCTTAGGTATCTGGTACATAGCTAAGCTCGACTGTGAAAAATAAGTAGATCTAAAGTTATCAAGTTATCACTAGAGGCAGAGAGATGCCTATTTATGTATGTATGTACGTATAAAAACAAGTAAGAAAGCTCTAGTCGAGACTGCTCGACTACGAGATCCCCTGAGACCTTCTTCGAACAAATAATATTCCAAGAATGCTTCGTTTCGATTCTGCACGAGTAACAAACTATACATGCAAAAGCACGCGCACGCACACATGCTGATCTACACTTGTGAGTCTATATGTGTGTAAGTATTGCTGCTAGAATTTATTTGATTAATAATACTGTTTTAAGACGGACAATCGTAATCAAACTATTAGATTAGAATCATGATATTCATATTTATATGTCTCTATTATTCGAAATACATTTATTACACATTTGGAGGTGTGGGGATGAATTGGGGACCGGAGTCCAAAATCTGACAAACGCCGAATTTGTATTAAATTAGTATCTACATATACATATACATATATGCAGAAGACTTGGAGACTCTAACCAGTGCTCTAACCAGGGATGCCAACCCTCCGTCTTTTCACGTAGATCTCCGTATTTTGAAAGAGATCTACGTACCTACGTGTGAAGAGACTAAAACTACGTACTTTATAAAAATATTGCAAAATACTCCAAAAACTAAAATTTTTGGGTAATATCAATATATTTTGAATTAATGAAAAAAAAAAAAGATTTATATTGGATTAGCAGCACTAAATTCCGTTTTCAATATGTTTACGAATGCCACACAAACTTTTACATATCGGACAAACAAGGTGGCTATCTCTGCTTCAAGTAGTTGAAAAGCTGTTAGAACAACTTCCTGCGATAAAGCTTTACTTTCAAGGAGCTGCATTGAATGACCAGTTAAAATCTGCAGAGCCGATTCTCCAAATATGCTTAGATTCGACAACAGAATTGTATTTGGAGTTTCTGAAATTTGTGCTGCTGTATTTCAACAATTTAAACAGGGAAATGCAGTCAGAAAGTCCAAAACTTTATTTGTTCTACGAAAATGTTCTTGCAGCTTACAAGACAATAGTTGAGTGCTTTCTAAAATCTGAGTTTTTATTATTACCTGATGAAAAAAATTCTAAAGATTGATTTCGCCAACGATGAGAACCACTTTCCCTTAAAAAATATGTATTTCGAGGGAAACTTTGCGGCTTTGTTGACAAAAAAAAAATCATAATATGGAACGAGATGAAGTCATCGAAATTCAAAACTCCTGCCTTCAATTTTATATTGAATGCTTAGGGTAACTACAAAATAGGTTTTCCTTTGAGGATGAGGAGCTGCAGAAAATGAAAAGCTTACACATTTTAAATCCAGCGACAATACTCAACAATAGTTTGAAAGCAAAGCTACCATCTAATGCACATTTGGGGCAACTGTTTCCAATTCCATAAATTAATATGTATAATTTGTTAGTTTTTTTAAAATTTTTTTAAGCTAAAAAAAAGTACGTAGATCTACGTATTTCAGCAAAATTGTGCTACGGAAAAACACGTAGATTTTGAAGCCTGGCTACGTATTTCTCAAATTTTGACTTGGCATCCCTGGCTCTAACTCTAAAAATGAACGAGATATCATTTTATAACTGGTTGTCGATAATTGTTTTTATCGATAACTCTGAAAAAATACGAGTTATCAAATTTGTATCGATAACCTTGGAAATTTACGAGTTATCGAATTTTTGAAAAAAAACTTGTACTGCGCGTGTAATATACGAATCTAACACACTGACCATGAATATATGTATAAACTTTATGGGGTCTGTCCCGCCTCCTTCTACCTGTTACATACTTTTAACAAAACCATTATACCCAGATTTTCCTATTTCAATAGGTTCAGGATATGATAACTGCATATACATACATATATATACATATATACTCGTTATAATCCATGCAGATGTTAAATATAATACGTCCAGGAGATTTGCTGGTTTACTTGCTACAGAATATTTATAAATAAATTGTTTCGTTCTATATACATATATATATATAGATTTATATATATCTATATGCAATATATAGATGAACTGACCGTTGCCTGAAGAACGGATGTGGAAAAAGACTGTTTGGCTTGAAATTGTGAACTTTTCTCCCGAACTTCGGAATTAACGAAAACATGCGATTCATTGACATACTGATGTTGTTGCTGTTGCTTAGATTGCAGCACTATAAGATTAGACTGTTGCTCTTGAATTTTGAAATGTGCGTGGGGCGTGATACTGATATCCTGCTTATCAATCTCGACTTTCTGGACTTTTAGAATGTTTTTACTTTGTTGCTGTTGCACTGTTCGGATGTCTATCTGTTCTTCGTTGACCTCTTTGGCTTTATTTTTTTCAATTACCTTACGTTTCTTTTCAGCTTCTTCCTTCTCGTTCTCAGCCTTATCGTCCCTCTTTTTGTCCTTCTTTTCCACCGTGATCTTGCATATAGATTCGTCCTTACCAGCCTCATTAGTCACAATAACTTTATAATTTGATGTGTGCTCCACCTTAGCACTACTAAATGTCAGACGCGCCGTCGTACCATCAAACGTTGTGGTTATATCTTTTGTCTCACGAATTAGGGTACTACTCTTGTACCACTCAACCTTACATTTACGATCTGATTGCTTTAGGCAGATTAGAAGTTCAAAAGATTTTGATTCAGTGACCTTTTGGTCAACCAGCTTGCGTACAATCTCCGGCTTAGTGATCTTGCGCTCTTCTTCTGGGATGTCAACAAGATTGACGACTTGGGAGACCGCTTCACCCTTCTCATTGCTGGCTACCAGCTTATATGCGCCCTTATCACTATCCTCGACTTCATTGATTTCGAGTTTGACTGCAAATTCACCTTCTTTTGTTTTCTCAACTAGATAAACATGGCGTTTGCTTTCCGTAACTGTATTATTTTCTTTATACCAGGTACATTTTGGCTCAAATTTGGATGCGACTATGCACTCGATGACAACAGTTCGCTTTTTAATTATTTTGATGATCTTGGGCTTGTCTTTTATAACTGGCACAACTATAAATATATAGTTAGAATCGATTAAAAGAACAGTGCATATTAAAATTTCTTGTCAAAGTACTTACTTTCAATATTAAGTGTCAGATTAGCATTCAATTCCCCTAATGTGTTCTTGATGTTACATTTGTAAAGGCCTGAGTCTTCCAACTGTGGATCAATCAACTCTAATTTAATATAGTACTGATCGCCACGCGACTCCATGAACATTTTCAGCTTATTGCTCTCTTTGATGACTTCCCCGTTACGGAACCATGCAATCTCTGGTTTTGGATCGGCCTTCACCTTGCACTCCATGATTACAAGCTTCCCATTATTTTCAGATATAATGCGAGGCTTTTCAACGAATGTTGGTCCTTCGCCTTCGGGTTCGGGCTCCGCTTCAATGTTTAAATTGAGATTCGCATTCGATTCACCGAACTCGTTTTTCACATTACATCTATAAGTGCCACCATCTGTTGCACCGGGGTCCTAAGAATATAAATTCGTTAAGTACTCTTTTTTTTATAACAGTAACGAGTATGTTGCATTATTTTACTATTGTCATGATTAGTTTCAATAGCTCATTAGTTTTGATTCACTTCTACAGGCCGTTAGATGAGCATTATCCAATATTGTTATATATTATATAACTATATTTCTATACTGTATAGAGGAAATAATAAATTGTTTGCTTCTATTGAATGCGGCTCAAAACTACTGAATAATTATTTTTCCCGTATAAACAAGTAAGATAGCTCTAGTCGAGTTTGCTTGAGAAGATCCCCTGAACCCTGCAAGGAACTGATATTCTTCTCTCAAACTAAATAGTCTCTGTTCGTCGCAGTGATCAAGAACATATATGTATATGTATGTACTTTATGGGGTATGACCCGCCTCCTTGTGTCTATTACATACATTGGAAATTATTATAGCCTGAATTCCTTATACCCTGTATTCATTATACCCTGTATCATTATCAATGGGTTCAAAGGAAATGCGACAGGGCTCCGAAAAGAAAATAAAATGAGCTCGTACTGCGTACATACAAGTACATATGTTATACATATTTAAAATCGCAAGCTTTTATAAAACAGCTCGAGATCTCCAAATTTTCGCTGTGTTACATATGTTTCGTTTCTCACCTTTATTTCCAACGTCAGTTCATAGGTGTCTTCTGCGATGACATTGCAGTTTATTTTGATTTTTTTGCCCTTTTCTACTAAATCTTGTCCTCTGTACCATGTGACAGTAGGTTCCGGCTTTGCTTTGCATTTGCATTTCATGGTTATCAAAGTGCCAGTCTCATTTGGAATGATCCTCGGCTTCTCAATAAAAGATGGAGCAAAACCAGCTGCGTCATTAGCGCCTACAGAATTGTATAAATATAATATACATATATATATATATATTATTATTATTGTAACAATAGTTAATTCATTAAATAACTTAAATCAATTACTAATTTTTCTACATACATATACAACGTATACAACAAGTAAAACGACTTGAAGATACTTCACAAATATACTAAATCTAATAAAAATGCCTGAAAGAGGTAAGAAAGCTCTAGTCGAGACTGCTCGACTACGAGATCCCCTGAACCCTTCGATGAACCTATAATGGTCCAAGAATGGTTCGCCTCGCTTCTGCATGCGTAACAAGCTATATACATATGTACACACACGTTCGCTGATACACCCTTATACGCATATGCATATGTACATACATATGTATGTGCGCATCAGATTATGATCATGATATTCATATCTACATTCCAAACCAAACTGTATGTCTCTAGTATTTGAAATAAATTGTTTACACTTTTGGGGGGTGAGGGTGATTGGGGGCAGGTATGCAAAATCTGACTAAAATCGAAATTGTATTAAATTATAATCTATGTACATACATATGTACATATATAAATAGAAACAAGTAAAAAGCTCTAGTCGGGACTGCTCGACTACGAGATCCCCTGAACCCTTCTTCCAACGAATAATATTCCAAGAATTATTCGATTCGTTTCTGGACTCGTGACAAAATATACATGCACATACACGCATACAGCCACACGCTACTATACGCTTCTAGGTCTGTATGTGTGTAGCATTGCAGGCGTATTGCTGTCTCGCTTGCTCTGCAAGAACTTATTTGATTAATAATTCTGCTTCTAGGCGGACAATCGTAATATAATAATAATAAATATAATAAATAAATATAGTTTATAGAGGATAAAGATTGTGGTGCATAAGGTTACTTTCAGTTTATAGAGGGTAAAGATTGTGGTGCATTTAGGTTCGTTTATTTTTCACGTTTTTTTTAAGATTCTGAATAGTGCTTGGAAAAATGGAATAATTATACCTTGAAAATTAAGCGCTATATTTGCATTGCTTTCACCATACATATTTATAGCATTACAACGGTAATTGCCGCCATCAGATTTTGTGGGATTTTGTATCTCGAGTGTTAGAACATAGCTATCTTTTGTAATTGCCGTGCGGGTCATTTTGGTTCTCAGGCTGTCAGAGATTTGCTTATCTGAGCAATACCATGTTATATCCGGTATTGGATGTGCTTCCAAGATGCATTCCATTATCAAAATATCCTCCTCTTGGCGTATTGTCGGTTTTTTGGGGAATCGCGGTGATTTCCCATCGGGAATTCTGCGTGTAAACGGAAGTGGAGTTGAGTAGAAGTAGATTCTTTTTTTTTTATATTTTTATATATGTAATGTATATATATATATATGTATATAAATATGCTCGTACGTACAATAAATACATATCTATATATAACATACACACAAATCATAGTGTAGCCTTACTTTTTCGATCCATTTTCGAAATTTAAATTAATCGTTGCCACGCCCGAGCCATGCTTATTTTTCGCGAGGGCTTTATACTCGCCCTGATCAGTGGAGACTACGCTGCTAATCTCTAGGCGCGCCATATGGTATAGTTTCTGATCCAGTGTCAGTGACATTTTATAGCGCTTGCCCTCACTTAGCACTGTCTCGCCGTGCGACCTTTGCAATGTAATTGTACATAGAGGGAAATCGTTATATTATACTTTAGAGCAATTTTATATTTTTACTTTTTATATTCTTAATGCATGCATATTTGTTTAAAGTCTTCAAATATGATCCTCCAGAAAAGAGCTGATTCAAAACTTTAAATATACAGTTGCATATGCTGTACTTTTTGATTATCGGCATATCTCGCCTTTTTTACAGTTTTGAGGACAGTTCGGCATTTTCTTTCAATATCTAGAATTTAAGTATGGATTTTCGTACCATGTCACCGTTGGTGTGGGATCTCCGACGCATCTACATTCAAATGTTACATTTCCACCATCTTCACTCTGTCGAATAACAGGACGTTCGGTAAATGTAGGCTTAATTCCGTCTGTACTCTCGGGAACGGGAGCCTCGTCGCCTATGAATTTTAAGTTTCTATGTTACACAATTATGCAATTATCCAAGTATGACTTACTTGCTATACAGAATAATGCATTCTAAATGTTAATGCATTCACCCACTATTAAAATGAAACTCTGAAGTGTTTCAATTAAAATTAAATGGTGGATGTGTATGTGTTGACGTGTGTTATTTGAGTATGCATGATTTCATGATTACAGCACAATGTTAAATTATATCTTGAATAGAGTATTATAGTCACATAAGCATAATGTTACATAGAGAGCACATTGAACATTAATAATTATATTTGTAGGCTATCTCTACACATAAAAGAAAATATTTATTATTAAAACTTATTTAAGAGAATATATATTTTATTATAATTTGCTTATAAATAGTTGGCTTACATTTATATATGTCTTCTAATCCTTATAACTATTTTTATACTTGTTCATGAAGTAAAAGAGTTGTCCGATTGCAGCATTTTTTCTTCTTTTTGTAAATTTTAATTATGTTTACTTTAAGTTCAAATTGCTTTATTCTAGATATCATAAACATGATATATATTTATCTAAATATATGTTCCATATTAACTAAGATCACTAAGAAAATAGAATGGAATTACTGCTACTACTGTTTCTTTAATCGCTGGTATGCATGTATATGTGATAAAACAATATTTGCATATTTCAAAATTAGAATTGTAAATTTCATTTAAGACAAAAACTAAAGATTATTAATAATATTAAAAAAGTGTTTTGAACTTACTATCAAAGTTGAGGCTAATGGTTGCATTACTTTCGCCCAGCTCGTTTTTTGCATTCACTTTGTATTTGCCAGCATCCTCAACTGTAACATTTTGAATTTCAAGTGTTGCAAAATATGAATGAACATCCTTATCGATGGAGAGCTGCAAAACACGACAACAAAAAGTTGTAACATACGTATGTATGTATATAATTCAAGAGGGAGTGTTGATGGCCATTTCCAAATAGTAAGTTAATTTCGTAATTTCGTAAGGACGGATAATGTACAGTAAAACTAACTAATTATCTTGATTTATGTTTGATACAGATCTATATATTTACCTTATGTCTGGAAGACTCCTTAACAGGAGTACCATTATGAAACCAAGTTATGTTGGGTAAAGGGTCAGCATTAACACGACACTCGAACATAAGTCGTTTACCGTCTTCTTCTTGTCGTATGGCTGGTTTTTTCGCGAATGTCGGCGCGAAACCGTCGATTTGTCTGTAAATTATTAAACACTTAATATAAATGGCTCAAGTAAAAATTCGTATGTATTAATAACAAAATAAACAACACTTAATCGGGCTGTTGTTATGATTCATAATAATAACAAGTAAGAACGTGGGTGAAATTTACAACTTTTTATTTCATTTATATTTCTATATTTATTATAAAATGCTTGCTGCCGCCAGCTTACCAATTGATAATATGCTTTTTATATGCATACGCATTTACTAGAAACTTCGATTCGGAGTTGCCACACCTCCTGTGGGCAAGCGTTTTTCCTATACATGCATACATACATACAAATGTTTGTACGTGTGTACACATCCATACACATCCACGTGTGTACACGTATTCTAAGAATTGCGATTGAGTTGTGAATTTTGAAACCCTTACTTTAGTTTTGTGGAAGGCGATATAACAGTGAACTTATTTAGTTTTAGCTATCACGATCAAAATCAGGACAGTGCACTGTACAGTGGCGTTGGATCTAAGTGTTATGAAAGTAGTGCAAGTGGCGCAGGTTTGATTTTCTCCGAAGAAGTTTTGATTATCACACATGTTATTTTAAAATGACCTGGGTTCGAATCCGGCTGGAAACTTTTTATTTATTAATCGAAAACTTAATTTTTTTTAATTCATTAATATTTTTATATTTATGTTAAAATGCTTTCTGTCATCTTAGCAATTACTATTAAGCTATTTGTATGCATGAATTATGCAGTTGACCACAACAAACTTCTTTGCCGATTTGCCACAAGTAGGCGTAAAACCACTTAATAGAATAGTAGAAGATCCGTTTTTCCCGATTTGCCACGCCCCCAAGGGGCGTAAAATATCCGCCATATCTTTTTGAACTTGGGTCGTCACCGCGAGTATACATTCCAAATTGCAACTCTCTAGCTGATCAACTATTAATATATATTATGATTACTGGCATACCGGAAATCCATTTTCTTTTCCATCCCCAATGATGGATACATGAATATGTGATCAAATTTCAAGTCTCTAGCTTTAATATTCATTCATACGGACAGACGGACAAACGTAGGGACGGACAGCAAGACGGACATTGCACAAAACCATTATACTGTTTTCCCTTTGGGAACAAAGTATAGAAAGCGTTCACCTGACGGAAAAGTTAAAACGGATAGTTGAATTGATGTTGACTGTTTTTATTGAGCCTATTGGCTCTATTCATACTGCCCATGTGTCTTTGAGATCAGATCGAAATTTGTAAGTGAATTATAGATAAATCTATAAATTATGTGGTATGGTGTGATCTTAACACATTTAAATTGAACGAGGACTGAATAGTCAATTTAGTCAGACACAACCAACATAGAGGGAGTCGAGAAGCTCAATTAACTCACCTTATGTCTTCGATCAGCGAAAACTTGTCAACTTGTTAATAAAAAGCATTTCATTAGTATAACATGTTTTAATAATAAAGTAATTTAATATCTTAGTATCCACTTCATTAATAAAATAATTTAGTTGATTATTTTTAGCTAAGACTCCGTAAAAAAATATTTCAGCTAAAGTTCGAGTACATTAAAAATATTTAGCGTAAGCATCAGTTAGAGTGCAAATTAAATATAATAGTAACGTAAATTTTAAAAAATATTGAGCTTACTTTTCTTTGGGTTCGTCAGCAGCTAATCAAAATAATGTAAAATCATTTAAAATATATTTGAATATATTATTTTATATAGTTATCATATTGTGTAAAATTTAAGAAAAGAGATCAAGTGACTTTTTTAAAATTATAATTGGTAATTATATTGTGTAAAATCTTTTCGCCTGTTATTAATTCTGCTAATTCAATTTTTCTTTTCTATTCATATTTATTTGGATTCATTGATTTATTTGGCAGTTGCAGGGTATGCTTTAGTTACAATATACTTACGTGTGAAATTCAAATTGATTGACGCGGAGACCTCGCCCGATTTGTTCTTGGCTTTCACTTTGTAAAGTCCAGCATCCGTTTCAACAACATCGTCGAGCTCTAATACTACCGTAAACTTGTTATCCCCGATGGGTTGAATTTTAAATTTGGTTCTGACATCCTCAGTTAGTTTATTGTCGCTTCGAAACCACTCTATATCTGGCTTCGGAGACGACAGAAGCTGACATTCAAATATCAATCGATTACCATCATCTTCTTGATACAGTTGTGGCTTCTTCACAAAGCTGGGAGCGCAATCTTCAGCCACCCCCATGCTGAGGGTTATCGTTTTTCGTCTTCAACGGCTCGGCAATAGGCCCTTGCGCCCTGTAACAATAACATGATCTTCAGCAAATTGCGCGTAAATATTTTATTATAATTATAGCTAGATAATCCGTGCAACAATTTACATATATATGCGACTTTCAAAATATTCGAATGTTTATATTTACCAAATTACAGATCTCTAGCGAGCATTAATAGAGTATCTAACGGATATTCATGTAAAATTAAAAATCTCTACCTTTTGCTTACGAAATCTGAGGGCTCATATACCGACTCAACCAACCAATTTCCCGTTTTCAATTGAATTCAGAGTAAACTCTGACAAAAGCATTATTACTTGCTTAATCGCATAGCAATTAGTACTACACAGATAACAAGTAAGAAGGCTCTTCTCGCGACGGCTCGACTACGAGATGTCCTGAACCCTTAAGAACACTGGAGTTAGGCGCAACTAACTGCGAGAGACTCTGTTCCAGTAGGTGGCGTTTATTTATTTAATAAACATTTAATAAACGAAATATTTCAGCCATTAGCAAACGTACATGGCAAGCAACAAACGTTTTCCTATACATACATACATTCAGATTTGCATATGTATGTACACACTATACGAGTATACAAACGATTTTCTATGCATACATACAAAAGTTTGCATGCTAAAATTTCTATGAATTGTGAATTTTTCGATCGTACCTTTAGTTTTGTCAAAAGGCGCTCTAGTAGTTCCTTATTTGGTTTTAGTTAACAAAGTCCAGACCAGGACAAAATGCTTTAAAATGGTTTCTGCCATCTTAGCAATTACTATTAAGCTATTATATGCATGAATTATGCAGTTGGCCACAACAAACTTCTTTGCCGATTTGCCATGCTCTTTTTCCCAGTTCTTAAAAAGAGCCGAGGCTAACATGACCGCAAAATTTGGTTGCTTACATTCCAAAAATGCGAAAATTACAGGCTATTTTTCGATATGCCACGCCCCCCAAGGAGGCTGAAAAATAATTTTTGAGTCATCGATAGAGGAGGACATTAGTAACTGAACAATCCAATTTTCAAGCTTCACAAGCAAGTGAGCGTAGATATATCTACCATAGCTTATTGATCTTGGGTTGTCAACCCGAGTATACATGCAAAATTTCAGTCTCTAGTGTCAATAATGTTCAAAATATAGCACAATTTGAAGAATCACTATATATTCAGGTCCGATTTACCACGCCCCCAATGGGCGTAGACATATAACTTTTTGATCGATCTTCATAGAATCATAACATTAACTCACATGCAAAATTTCAGCATTCTGGCTTTAACGGTGTAGAAGATAAGTTTTTCCCACTTTTCCACGCCCCCAATGGGCGTAGATATATCCACCATAGCTTTTTGAACTTGGGCTGTCACCCCGAGTATACATTCCAAATTGCAACTCTCTAGCTCATCATCTAGTATGATTACTGGTCTATGGGCGTAAGAGTTTTCCGATTTGCCACGCCCCTAGTGGGCGGATCGGGAAAATTTTTACACTTTACAATTCGGGAGCATATATGAGTGTATGTTTAAAAGTCTCTAGCTCTAATAGCGCCGAAAAATATTGCGTTCATACGGACAGACGGACGGACATTGCACAAACCCAATAGACTCTTTTTTCCCTTTTTAAGAGAACAGAGTCTAAAAACTAATACTATTCTTATTTTTTATGCGTTTTGCTAATCGCGCAGTTTGTACCGCGGCTTGGGGGAAATTGAAATTTGAAATGTATTTTTATGCAAAATAGGACGAAGAGGGCGTGGCATCTAGCTCAAACGGTGTATGTAGATGTTATGGTCAAAAAACGTTAAAAAACGATTTTTCAATTTATTATCGAAAATTTGGAAATGGGATGAGTTATCGAACAATAATACTGCATAACTAACATTTTCGCAAAACCATTATACCCTGAATTACCATTATCAATGGGTTCAGGGTATAATAATAGCAGTAGAGTATGCAGCTTCTAGATAAATCCATAAAATTGGTATGTACTACTATTAAAAAGCTCTGTTACTCATTCGTGGGTATGTACATACACATATGTATGTATAAATATCGACAGTTCAGTGGTGCACACGACTCATCGATATTTTGGAAGATGGAAATTTGATCACCTTCCGCTCGGTCAGCACTAACGTATTATTGGAAGAAAAAACCCACAGAAGCGAATATTGAATGTGTTTCTCATTTATTTTTAGTCTTTAGTAGTCACCGTTTGCATTTTTTTTTTTATATGTATGTATGTATATATATACACAAGATGTACATACATAAACATATAAACACAAGTATACCTTTAAGTATGTTTGAATATTAGCTTCTGTATATATATATATATATATATATATATATATATATATATATATATATATATATATATATATAATAAATATATATATATAGCATAGTTACCGAATCACCACATGTACATATATACATACATTGTCTGTACATTACTCATAAAATGTATATATATACATATATACATATATATATATATATATATATATATATATATATATATATATATATATTTATATATATATATATGTATATATATGTATGTATATATATATATATATATATATATATATATATATATATATATATATACATATATATGCATGTAGGAAATCTATATTTTATTGTATGTAGATTCCTTTCCCTAACTGGGAAATATACATATATACATATATGCATATCAAAAGTAGATATATTTCAACATATATATATTTTTTTTTTTGTTTTTTTTTTTATTATTATTTTTCCATGGCAGCATAAAGCACTATTTAAAAGTATGTAAGTATGTGCGTGGGGATGTAAAAAATATATTAATGGTAGTTGCATACATACAGCGAATAGTAATATTTAAAATTAATAAGCATTGAAATCATAATGTAATTTGCAGTTCACTTCTTATGTGATATTTTTTGTTCAAATGAGTTCTATTTATATACTCGACAACCGTTACACAATTTCAGAAATAGACGCAGCTATATAAGTATTTAGCAGGCATGTAGAAACATATATACACACTTAAGTTTAGATATGTATATACTACATTTGAATTTATTTTTAAGTTTTGAAAAAACTTTTTTATTAATAAATGAGTTTTTTTTTTTTTCATTGCATTTTTGACATTTTTAATGACTACAACATTGATTTATATATGTAAATTTTAATATATATAATATATATGTATATATATATATATATATATATATGTGTGTGTACACACACACACACACACACACACACTTATATTTGTCTGATATTTTTGAAAATTACAGAATGAAAATCACTTTCACTCAATACAGCACAAACTACACCATTTTTTTTAAAGATAAAATTGATATATATATATATAATATAATACATATATACATATATACATACAACTAGACTACAGAAAACACAGAGCAGCCCACAACAAGAAAAAATCCTTCTGCGGAAACGAAGCGAACTTCACGAGTGTTGATCTATTACTATTTCTTTTCTCACTGAGATCTAGCATTAGGCATATCTAGCGAGTGCAGCTCTCGATCACTTCTTGCTTTATGATTTTTCTCCCTCTCTCTCTCTCGCTCTCTCTCTCTCTGTGTCTCCCACTCTGTTTCTCTCTCTTCCTCTCTTTTATATCGATGTCTTTACAGTCAGATTTTAGTTAATTCTCATTGTAGTAGTGGAATTCAAGTGACATTTTTGCTGGTAAGGGAAATATAAACATTTAATTCCAAAGTACTAATTGAGAGTCTGCTAATTTTTCTACTTCAGCCTGCTTCCTCTTATCGAACAGCACGTTATTTATAAATATGTTTCATACATAAAAATATCGAACATATTTATAAATACTTGTAAATTGCCGGCCTTTTTTTATTTAAATATTGTATTTATATACATGATGTTATTATACCCTGAGCCCATTGAAAATGGGAAATCAGGGTATAATGGTTTTGTAAAAAGTATGTTACAGGTAGAAGGAGGCGTGGCAGTACATAGATTCTTGATCAGGGTGACAAGCTGAGTCGATATAGCCATGTCCGTCCGTCCGTATGTTTGAACGCGTCGATTTCCGAAGATGTGCAATGTCGTCTTGCTGTCTGACGAGCGAGAGAGTTTCAATTTGGAATGTAAACTCGCGGTGACAGCCCAAGTTGTAAAAGCTATGGTGGATATATCTAATTCCATTGGGGCGTGGCGAATCGGGAAAGACGCTTTAAAGCTAGAACGCTGAAATTCGGCGTCTAATGTCTACGTGATTTTTCAAATTGTGCTATATTTTGAATACTATTGACACTAAAGACTTAAAATTTGGCGTGTATAGTTGGGTTGACAGCCCAAGACGCCCACAGGGGTCGTGGCAAATAAAGTTTATAAGTTTTCGATTAATAAATAAGAAGTTCACAGCGGGATTTGAGCCCGGTTAAATAAACATGTATGGCATTAAACAAAAAAAACAAGTAAGAAGGCTCCAGTCGAGACGGCTCGACTACGAGATACCCTGAACCCTGCAAAAAAAAAGTGATAATCTTCTTCTTTACGCACTTATGAGCGCACGCTCTGCTAACTGCGCAGTTGCTGCCGTGGCTTGGGATTGGGTTGGGCTATACTTTGGACGCTTATAACACCATTTCTAGATGGACTATCATCTTTATGAAATTTTCAGAGTAAATTAAGAGTATCTAAATGTATCTATTTGCCAAATTGCAAGTCTCTAGTATTTCAAATGTGTTTTTTTTTTTTTTTCAAATTGTGGCATCTAAAATCTAAAAATAACTGTGTATCAATAATATCTATATAAATATATTAATTCGAAGTCTCTGGCTAAAACGGTGTAGAAGTTATGCCCAAAAAACCTAAAAATTGGAAACGAATTTTTTATTTTTTATCGATAATTTGGAAATGGGATGAGTTACAAACTTGTACTGCGTATTTAACATACGACTATTCATGTAAAATTTCATACAGACGGACAGACGGACAGGGCTAGATCAACTTATTTTTTTATGCTGATCAAGAATATATAAACTTGATGGGGTCTGCGACGTCTCCTTCTGCCTGTTACATACATTTTCACAAAACCATTATACCCTGAATTCCCATTTTCAATTGGTTCAGGGTATACAAAAAACATCATTTTTCTTCATCTTTTAATCCCCAAACGAAGTATAACAAACAATTAAGAAGGCTCTAGTCGAGACGGCTCGACTACGAGATACCCTGAACCCTGCAAAAGTGATACACTTCTTCTTTACGCACTTATAAGCGCGCGCTCTGCTAACTGCGCAGTTGCTGCCGTGGCTTGGGGGTGGATTGGGCTGAACTTTGGACGCTTATAACTCCATTTCCAAATGGACTATCGTTATGAAACTTTTAGAACATATTAAAAGCATCTAAATGTATATATTTGTAAAATTTCAAGTCTATAGTATTTTAAATGCGTTTTTTGCAAATTGTGGGCGAGGGGGCGTGGCATCAAAAATCTGAAAACTACAAAATCTGCGTATTCATATTATCTATCTAAACATATAAAGTTGAAGTCTTTAGCTAAAACGGTGTAGAAGTTATGTACAAAAAACCTAAAAAATGTAAACGAATTTTCGATTTCTTATCGATAATTTGGAAATATGATGAGTTATCGAAAAAACAAAACAAACTCGTACTGCGTAACTAACATACGAGTGTTCATGTAAAATTTCAGCTCTCTAACTTTTGTAGTTTCCGAAATCTCGACGTTCATACAGACGGTCAGACGGACGGACGGACGGACAGACGGAAAGGTCTAGATCAACTTATTTTTTTATGCTGATCAAGAATATATATACTTTATGGGGTCTGCGAAGTCTCCTTCTGCCTGTTACATACATCTTCACAAAACCATTATACTCTGAATTCCCATTTTCAATGGCTTCAGGGTATAATAACGAATCCATCTGGTGGCGAAACGGATGGGTTTGCTAGTATTCTATAGTTAAAACTCTAAAAGCTTCTTGCAAGACCCTTTTAAATATAATATTCCGAAATGCGTTTTGGTATTATTTAAATGTAAACGTTTTCACTATTTTGTATAGTTTTATAAGAACAGAAGGTCGGATTAATAAATTGCTGCATATTTAGCTATAATAATACTGTTATATTCAAGAACACTGTTATTTCTACAAACAAAACAGGGGTTATAATCCAGGCATGCATATATGAATACGAGCACGAATACGCATTCGCATACGGGCATATATTTTGCGCGAACGATTTAACCCTGTGTATACTTCGAGGGCCACGCTCTTAGCAACCACTTCGTAATATTATTTGCTCTCCAATGATCCATTGAGTTAAGTCTTAAATTAAATATATCTTGATAGCCCCTTCCCAACCATAGTCAAGTTCATTAATATATTTACTGAACTTAACTTTGACAAGGACCCTTTTGCATACGACCGAATTGAAAATTGAAAGTTGTATACAATTTTTCACTTGCAAGAAAATAGCTCACAGCTTATTTGACCCACAGCCTGAATAGGCTTGAATTGAATAATTCAATTCAATTTCAACTGCTCATAACTTCGAAACGAATAGAGATTTTTGTAAAATTTAAATGCGTATTTGTTTTAAGGTATTTCTTTAAATAAAAAATATATAATTTCCTTATTTATTGTTTAAGCAATATAATAAGCAATACCAATAAAAAGCAATACCAAAATAACAAGTAAGAAGGTTCTAGACGAGACGGCTCGAGTACGAGATACAAACAAGTAAGAACGTTGCAGTTAGGCGCAACTAACTGAAAAATACTCTATTCCCATAGGTGCATCTTATTTATTTAATAAACATTTAATTAACGAAATATTTCGGCAATTAGCAAACGTACATGGCAAGCAACAAACGTTTTTCCTATACATACATACAGATTTACACATATACACATCATACGAGTATACACAATTTTCTATGTATACATACAAAAGTTTCCATGCCAGAATATTCTAAGCATTGTGACTGAATTGGGAATTTTTCGATCGTTACTTTAGTTTTGGCGCTCTAGCAATGTCTTATTTGGTTTTAGTTATAAATTTTAATTTTAAATTCAGTAATATTTTTATATTTATGTTAAAATGCTTTCTGCCATCTTAGCAATTACTACTAAGCTGTTTGTATGCATGAGTTATGGAGTTGGTCACAACAAACTTCTTTGCCGATTTGCCACGCCCCCAGTGGGCGTAGACGCATAATTTTTGGCTAGGGTAACATGACTGCAAAATTTGGTTGCTTACATTCCAAAAATGCGAAAATTACAGGCTATTTTTCGATATGCCACGCCCCCAAAGAGGCTGAAATATAATTTTTGGGTCATCGATAGAGGAGGACATTAGTAACAATCCAATTTTCTCTAGTGTCAATAGTGTTCAAAATATAGCACAATTTGAAGAATCACTATATATTCAGGTCCGATTTACCACGCTCCCAATGGGCGTAGACATATAACTTTTTGATCGATCTTCATAGAATCATAACATTAACGCACATGCAAAATTTCAGCATTCTAGCTTTCACGGTGTAGAAGATAAGTTTTTTCCCACTTTTCCACGCCCCCAATGGGCGTAGATATATCCGCCATAGCTTTTTATACTTTGTTCCCGAAGGGGAAAAAGTATATTGGGTTTGTGCAATGTCCGTCTTGCTGTCCGTCCGTCTGTCCGTCTGTCCGTCTGTCCGTCCGTCCGTCTGTCCGTCTGTCCGTCTGTCCGTCTGTCCGTCTGTCCGTATGAACGCAATATTTTTCGGCGCTATTAGAGCTAGAGACTTGAAATTTTAAACATATACTCATATATGTTCCCGAATTATAAAGTGTAAAAATTTTCCCGATCCGCCCACTAGGGGCGTGGCAAATCGGAAAACTCTTCCGCCCATAGTTAAGTTATCATACTAGATGATGAGCTAGAGAGTTGCAATTTGGAATGTATACTCGGGCTGACAACCCAAGTTCAAAAAGCTATGGCGGATATATCTACGCCCATTGGGGGCGTGGCAAATCGGGAAATACGTATCTTCTACACCGTTAAAGCTAGAACGCTGAAATTTTGCATGCGAGTTAATGTTATGATTCTAAGAAGATCGATCAAAAAGTTTTATGTCTACGCCCTTTGGGGGCGTGGCAAATCGGACCTGAATATATAGTGATTTTTCAAATTGTGCTATATTTTGAACACTATTGACACTAGAGACTTGAAATTGTGCATGTATACTCGGGTGGACAACCCAAGACTAATAAGCTATGGTAGATATATCTACGCCCACAGGGGGCGTGGCAAACCGCAAAAGTTTATATCTCCTACAGTTTTAGAGCTAGAAGCTTGAAAATTGGATGGTTGAGTTACTAATGTTCTCCTCTATCGATCCCCCAAAAATAATTTTTCAGCCTCTTTGGGGGCGTGGCATATCGAAAAATACCCTGTAATTTTCGCATTTTTGGAATGTAAGCAACCAAATTTTGCAGGCATGTTAGCCTCGGCCCTTTCTAAGAACTGGCAAAAAATTATGCGTTTACGCCCCCTGGGGGCGTGGCAAATCGTCAAAGAAGTTTGTTGAGGCCAAATGCATAATTCATGCATACAATAGCTTAGTAGCAATTGCTAAGATGGCAAAAAGCATTTTAACATAAATATAATAATATTAATGAATTTTAAAAATAAAATTCATAAGTTTTTGATTAATAAATAAAAAGTTTCCAGCGGGATTCGAACCTGGGTCATTTGAAAACAACATGTAATCGTTAGCTAAACCTAAATAAATTCACAGCTGATCAGCTGACCAGCTGATCAGCAGCTTGTGACGTCACAAAACAATACAATGGCAATTCTTGCAATATGTATACACTTTTGGATGAGTATACACGTACACATGCATACATACATACATATATGCATGCATAGAAAAACTGCCTGCCACACAGCGTCGCAAATCGGAAAGCATAAAGCAGTTTTAGTTTTTACTTAAATGCACAATTCATATGCGTATGTTTATAAATGATTATCAATTGGCAGCAAGCATTTTATAATAAATATACAAATATTAAAAAAATAAAAAATAAATAATTTTTGAAAAAAGTTCTCTGCGGGATTCGAACCCACGCACCCAAGTATAGCTTGTATAGCGCTTACCACCAGCGCCACTGCACTGACTGAAGTTTCGTTAACTAAGACCAAATAAGGCATTGCTAGAGCGCCTTTTGACAAAACTAAAGTAACGATCGAAAAATTCTCAATTCAGTCACAATTCTTAGAATATTCTGGCATCCAAACTTTTGTATGTATACATAGAAAATTGTGTATACTCGTATAGTGTGTACATGTGTAAATCTGTAGGTATGTGTAGGGAAAACGTTTGTTGCTTGCCATGTACGTTTGCTAATTGCCGAAATATTTCGTTAATTAAATGTTTATTAAATAAATAAGATGCACCTATGGGAACAAAGTATATCGCTGTTAGTTGCGCCTAACTGCAACGTTCTTACTTGTTGAACTTGGGTTGTCACCCCGAGTATACATTTCAAATTGCAACTCTCTAGCTCATCATCTAGTATGATTGGCGCAAGAATTTTCCGATTTGCCACGCCCCTAGTAGGCGGAAACGCATTATAATTTGGGGGCACATATGAGTATATGTTTGTTTTCAGAATATATTAATAGTATGTGTTTATTGGCCAAAATCAAGTATCTAGTATTTGAAATTTCTTTTTAAAATTGGGGCATCCAAAATCTGAATTACAGAATCTTTGTATCCATAATATCTATCTAAATATACAAATTTGAAGTCTCAAGCTCAAACGATGGAGAAGTTACGCTGAAAAAACGTATACAAAGTAAACAAATTTTTAAAATAAACTCGTACATACATGTATAATTTGGGCTCTCTAGCTTTTGCAGTTTTTGAAATCTAGACGTTCATACGATGGACGGGAGGACAGACGGATAGGATATCAACTTATTTTTTTGTGCTGATAAAAAACATCTACACTTTGTGGGGCCTGCGACGGCCCTTCTGCCTGGTACGTACATTTTCACAAAACTATTACATTACATTATATTTGAACGAATATTCCAAGAATTATTATACACAAAAAGAAGGAAGTCTCCAGCTCTTATATTTTTGGAAATAGACGCGTTCTCGTCACCCTGATTAAGAATATATATACTTTAAAATATTAAAAATCTTTGGTTCCCAAGAAGTATTTCGAGGACATCGGAAATAAAATCATGCGTTTGGACGAAAGATGACACAGCAACAAAGAAGTATATTGGACGATACCATGAAATCGAATCGATTGAATGCTTGGAGTTAAATGATGCGAATCAACTTGGAATCGATGATTCTCATTGTGCTACTCTATGGAACAATAAAATTGGAAACCTTTATTGTGCTTAATAAGGAACCACAAAACTACGAAAAACTATCATAAACATAATTCTTTATAACTTATAATCCGTTATTATAAAAAACTCTCATCATCACAATGCTTGATAACGAGCTGTCTTCAAATCGCTTGGTATGTGAACAAACGCAATCTGATCAGCAGGGCGCAGATTTTTGAATGGAAAGAAGTTAAAGATGGATTCTGCTATTAGACATTCGAGGTGAGAACCCAACCTGAGCTGATTCTATCCAGTTTATATTCGAACGAGAGAGAGTTTAGATCTATTGTTCTTAAATTATACAAAATAACATAAAATACGCTATTTCATTGAATTTAACTGAGCGCGCCTAATCGCTACTCACGTAGTGTGGGACCGCATATGGGTATGTACATATAATATTGCAAGATTGTTTTGAACTTTATATTTTCTGCATCTTTTAAGCTTAAGACCTGCAATCTACGATTTCGGACGTTAAATAAAAAAGCTTTTCGGTTTTTTTCTCAAAGTTATATTTTCTAATCATTCCAATTATTGTAATGATTAGTGGCATCCTTGGGCGGAAATACACAAATGCATTATTCTACAATCTACATGCTTAAATGGTATTTAAAGTGTCCATTGAAAGATATGTTAATTAAATTTTGTGAGTTTCCAAAGGGTGACCTTGATATGAAAGACATGACATCGAAAATACTTCAGTAGATTGTTTGATAGCATGAAAGCTGTTTTAAATTTAAAGCGATTCATTATTTAATTGTAATTTGCACTAATCCTGCACTTAGGCCCAAGGTGAGTAGAAGCAAGATGCAAAAAACTGCTGCTTTCCCGACCCATGCGAATTAAGAGCGCCTGCTGGATTTGTTCCGCCAGAGGACGCTACACTGTTTGCGTAGTTGTAGCTCATGTGTGCGTAGGAAGGCATAGCCGGTGAAATACTCTCGCTCCCAAATGTCGACCCCTGACCCATTTGACTTGGACTGCCCGTGGATGGATGAGCGTCCATGCTCTGATGATGGGCAGCAGCAATTGCAGTATTTCCTACAGTAGGTGTTCCCAATGACGAAGCTGGAGTTGGTGGCGGGGGCGGCAAGCCATAAGCAGATAGAGACTCGTATCCAGTTGAATTGCTACTAGCTGGATTGGCAATGTTGACTGTCGGACTGCTGCTGACACTAGTACTTTCGTTTGTGGCAGCTCCAACGCAGACTAGCGGATGAGACCCAAGGGGCGGATGCCGTAGTGGTATATGACACGGATACATTGAAGGTGGGGTCAAATCTCTTTGTTGACCGATTGCCGAACTAACTGTTGAATGACTAAGGCTTGGCATCGACGAAACCGCACTAGTGAAATGCAAGTTTTAAAATTAATTGCAAGCAGTATAGTTTTAAATCAACTTACCCATAACCCTCACTCATCGATAACGCATTATGATGCATATTCGAGTACATGGCACTCATTGAGCTGCTAAAGCCACTGTTGAAGTTTAGCCGCGGAGAAATGGACGGTACAAGAGCATGAGGAACATGATGATGATGCTGATGCCGATGATCCGTAATCCCTAGTGGAGGCATACATTCGTTACCAATATCATGAGTTCCACTTCGAATTAGAGAGTTTCCTCCTCTACCAGCTGGGTGATGTGCCTCAGATGTCTCAAGGCCACCGGTGGGCGTGGATATGGGGTTGGGTGATGACAAGCCGTTTAGCCCACCTACAAATTAGAAAGTAAAATCTTTACATAAGAACACACACATACATTAAATTGGTCCTTATAATTAACGACTTCTATTAGAACAAGTAAGAGGGCTCTAGTTCGACTAGACTGCTCGACTACGAGATACTCTGATCCCCGACTGAGAATCTTCATGAAACTTTCGGAACGTAATATTAGCATCCAAATGTATCTGTTTGCCGAATTTCAAGAGTCTAGTATTTGAAATGCGTGGGGCATATCATCCAAAACCTGAAAATTACATAATCTGCTTATCCAAAACAAAATAAACAAATTTATAGTCTCTACCTAAAACGGTGTAAGATATTCTCAAAAAACATAAATATAAGTAAATTTTTTATCGATAATTTGGAAATGGGATGAGTTATCGAAAAAACAAAAGAAACTTGTACTGTGTAACTAACATAGGAGTATTCATCTCTCTAGCTTTTGTAGTTTTCGGAGCTCTCGACGTTCATACGGACGCACGAACAGGGCTATATCAACTTATTTTTTGTGCTGATCAAGAATATATACAGTTAATAGGGTCTACGACGTCTCCTTCTGCCTGTCACATACATTTTCACAAAACCTTTAGACCCTGAATAACTATTTTCAATGGATTCAGGGTATACAAATAAAAGGATATAATATAGGATCTAAGCTACCTTAATTTTAAATTTACTGAAAATGGGTATGAAAAAATTTTTCTGATAACGGAGTAGAATAAGTGTGAAAATTATAAGAACTTACTTCCCGCCGATCCAGCCAATAAGGAAGAACAGCCACCCAAACTATTAGGACTGTCAGTTAATGAAGTCGTAGCCGAAGTCGAGGACGAAGTTCCATTTGTACCAGTTGAGTTTGGTGTGCGTCTCTGACTTCGCAATTTTTCCTCACGTCGCCACTTAGCACGTCGATTCGAAAACCACACCTGTATCCTAGCTTCAGGCAATCCTATTTTGCCTGCTAATCGCTCGCGCGCGAATACGTCGGGATAATGAGTCCTTTCAAATTCTTAAATAAATTGATTAAATTATTTTTTAATTAAAATATATTAAATGTTTTGTATTTATCTTTGGAAAAAAAATAACTTTTTTATGAAAAAAAAAAAAAAAAAAAAAAAAAAAAACAACTAAGAGTGCCCTGCTCGAGACTGCTCGACTAGGGGATCCCCAGAACTCTTCAAGAACTAATATTACATGAAGCTGCTGCCGCGGCATGGGGGTGGGTTGAGCTGAATTCTTGACGCTTATAGAGCATCCAAATGTATCGATTTGCCAAATTGCAAGTCTCTAGTATTTGAAATGCGTTTTTTTTTTTCAAATTGGTGGCAAAGGGGCGTGACATCAAAAATCTGAAAATTACTAAATCTGCGTATCCTATCTAAATATATAAATTTGAAGTTTTTAGATAAAAAGAAATTATGCCCAAAAAAGCTAAGAAATTTAAACGAATTTTCGATATTCAATGGGAATTCAGGATATAATGGTTTTGTGAAAATGTATATAACAGGTAGAAGGTGACGTCGCAGACCCCATAAAGTATATATATTCTTGATCAGCACAAAAAAATAAGTTGATATAGCCATGTCCGTCCGTCCGTATGTTTGAACGCGTCGATTTCCGAAGACATTCTTTTTGTTAGGTCCGTATATTGGTCCATATACTTTTATATTTCCAAAATCAGTTATAAAATTCTATTTCGTTCATCTTTAGAGTTAGAGTCTCCAAGTCTTCTGCATATATATAGATACTAATTTAATACAATTTCGTTTTTTGTCAGATTTTAGAAACCGGTCCCCGATTCACCCCCCCCACACACACACACACCACCAAATATGTAAAAAATAATGTATTTAAAATACTAGAGATATACAGTTTGGTTTGGCATATAGATATTAATGTCATGATAAAATTCTGAGCCTTTGAGTGCGAAACAGAATTAGAAACAGAATTATTAATCAACAAGTAAGAAAACTCTAGTCGAGAGTGCTCGACTGGATAATACCCTGAACCCAATTTTAATAAAATAATATAATAATCTGTACCACAGTACACTGGTTTTTTGTAATTATCTTGAAAATGCATCAATTTTAGTGCTGAAAATGGCAAAAACTTCTTTATTTTGACAAATAGTTAAATATATTGCTCTTGATTAGTACTAAAATTAATCCGTTTTCAAGATATTTACAAAAAACCAGTGTCGAACGTGACAAAAAGTTGACTTTTCTGGAGAATTACCCATATGGATAAATCAGAAAGTATAGATAAGAATGTATGCGTGTAACGTTCAAAATGTACATATGTATGTATGTATATATACATGGCATTGCCAAAAAAAATAATAATAGATGGCGCTTATATTAGTTGAAATTCGAAAAATTTTATATTATTAAATATCATTAAAAATAGACCCAACAAATAGACGTTCTTCGATTAACAAGCATCACCTTAATTAACACAGACACTTCATAATTGTAAAAGAAATATATCAATGCCACTCGAAGCTGTAATAGCCATAATAAATAAGTTCACTGCTAAAGCGCCATCTAGCAAGTTTAAATTCCTAGACCATGCTAGGCTAGTTTTGAATATACATACATGTGGGCAAATGTACATATAGGAAAACCGCAGATGTCACGTGCTTTTGTTATTTGGGCAAACTTTTTGTTCATTATTTTCTGTTGACTTAACGGAATAAAATATAATTGAAACAAAAACACTTTCAGAAATGATGCTATTAAATATTTGAAATTAAAAAAAGAAACGCACTTATCTCGCTGCCTTTGATGCTGCGCCACATGGGTTTTGATGAGAAAACTTTGATAATTGATAATTCTGTTTCTAGATGGACAATCGTATTGATTTCTTCAGATTATAATTATGATATTCATATCTATATGCTAAACCAAACTGCATGTCTCTAGTATTTGAAATGCATTTTTTTCACATTTGGGGGTGTGGGGGCGAATTGGGGACCGGAATCCAAAATCTGACAAAAACTTGTATTAAATTGGTATCTATATATATGCAGAAGATTTGGAGACTCTAACTCTAAAGATGAATTAGCTAGAATTTTATAACTGGTTCCCGATAAATTCATTTATCGATAACTTTGCAAATATAAAAGTAATCGAATTTCTGAAACAAACTCGTACTGCGCGTGCAATATACGGATCTAACACAAAAAGAATGAACTCTCTAGCTTTTGTATCTTCGGGAATCGACGCGTTCAAGCATACGGACGGACGGACAGACAGACGGACATGGCTACATCAACTTTTCTCGTCACCCTGATCAAGAATATGTATACTTTATGGGGTCTGCCACGCCTCCTTCTGCCTATTACATACTTTTAACAAAACCATTATACCCTGATTTCCCATTTTCAATAGGTTCAGGGTATAAAAAGTTATGGCAGACAGCAAGCCGCCTGCAATGCATGTGTGTGTGTGCGCGTGATTTTGTATATATAGTTTTTTACGCGTGGAGAATCGAAACGAAGCATTCTTGGAATATTATTCGTTCGAAGAAGGGCTCAAGGGATTTCGTAGTCGAGCAGTCTCGACTACAGCTTTCTTACTTGTTTGTATATGCATATGTATGCAAATGTGTGTATATGTCCATATATACCTTTTTCTAGACTATCGATTTGATCATTTGTAAACGATGTTCGGTTTCTCTGCAGCTTTCTCTTCAATATTAATCTGGCCTGATCATCTTCGCTTGCACCTACATTAGAGGCGCCGCCATTTGAGTTGTCTCCCTCGCCGGAACCAGTTTCGTCTGATTGATGTCCATCGACCTCTAAAAAAGCAATGAAAACATTATGTTCTTAATATAATATTATGTGAGTCAGTTTTTAATATAACATTCATGAATGAACATAGGAATGAGTTGTAATATTTAATTGTACTTTTTGAAAACAGTCTGCCGATTGCATGTATGCAAATTGATATATTGTTTACAGACACAGAAAACGCCACCTGCTAAAAATAGCACACATATATTGAACCAGTATTGGGGTGAAGTGAATGAGAAAATCAGAGCATTCTTACTGCCACATCGAATTCGACTTCAAACCACATCAAGAGCCACATCTAAAACGCCGCAAGCTGTGGCATTCGGTTCTCGGCTTGTCATTATACTCTGTTCCCAAAGGGAAAAAGAGTATATTGGTTTTGTGCAATGTCCGTCTTGCTGTCTGTCCGTCTGCCTGTCTGTCCGTATGAATAGAGATAGGTACGTAATTAATAATAATAAATAAAACCCAAGATCAATAAGGTATGGTTGATATATGTATGTACGCCAACAGGGACCGTGGCAAACCGCAAAAGTTGATATCTCGCACAGTTTTAGAGCTAGAAGCTTCAAATTTAAAATTTGGATTGTTCAGTTATGGCCTCCTGTATAGATGACCCAAAAATAATTTCTGAGCCTCTTTGGGGATATCGAAAAATACCCTGTAATTTTCGCATTTTTTTGACGTAAGCAACCAATTTTCGCAAATATATTAGCCTCGGCTCTTTCTAAGAACTGGGCAAAAATTAAGCGTTTACGACCACTGGAGGCGTGGCAAATCGCCAAAGAAGTTTGTTGTGGCCAACTGCATAACTCATTCATACGGACGGACGGACGGACAGACGGACAGGGCTAGATCAACTTATTATACCCTGGGAAATCAGGGTATAATGGGTTTGTTAAAAGTATGTAACAGGCAGAAGGAGGCGTGTCAGACCCCATAAAGTATATATATTCTTGATCAGGCTGACGAGAAAAGTTGGTATAGCCATGTCCGTCTGTCCGTCCGTCCGTCCGTCCGTCCGTCCGTCTGTCCGTATGTTTGAACGCGTCGATTTCAGAAGATACAAAAGCTAGAGAGTTCATTCTTTTTGTATTAGATCCGTATATTGCACGCGCAGTACGAGTTTGTTTCAGAAATTCGATAACTTTTATATTTCCAAAGTTATCGATAAACGAATTTATCGGGAACCAGTTATAAAATTCTAGCTAATTCATCTTTAGAGTTAGAGTCTCCAAGTCTTCTGCATATATATATATACACTAATTTAATACAATTTCGGTTTTTGTCTGATTTTGGATTCCGGTTCCCACTTCGCCACACCACCCCCAAATGTGAAAAAAATTCATTTCAAATACTGGAGACATGCAGTTTGGTTTAGCATATAGATATGAATATCATAATCATAATCAGAAGATATCAATACTATTGTCCATCTAGAAATAGAATTAATAATCATCAAAGTTTTCTCATCAAAGCCCATGCGACGCAGCAACAAAGCAGCGAGACAGCAAGACGCTTGCATTGCTTACACACATGCATACACACATACATACATGCCTACAAGCGTAGATCAGCGTTTATGTGTGCGCGTGGTTTTGCATGTACAGTTTCTTAAACGAATCGAATAATTCTTGGAATATTATTCGTTCGAAGAAGGGCTCAGGGGATTTCGTAGTCGAGCAGTCTCGACTACAGCTTTCTTACTTGTTTTATGCTGATCTAGAATATATATACTTTATGGGATCTGCCACGTCCCTCCTGCCAAACCATTATACCCTGAATTCCCATTTTCAATGGGTTCAGGGTGTAAAAATATACTTTCGGCGTGATTTGAACGCACGCCACTCACAAACGCAGTTTCTAGTGCTTAAATGCAGAATTCATATTCGTGCGTTTATAAATAGCGTATGAACAATTGCTAAGCTGGCAGCAATAATTTTATAATGAATATTCAAATATAAATGAAATTAAAAAGATAAAAACAAGTAAGAAGGCTCTAGTCGAGACTGCTCGACTACGAAATCCCCTGAACCCTGCAAAAAAGTGATACTCTTCTTCTTTACGCACTTAGAGGCGCGCGCTCTGCTAACTCCGCAGTTGCTGCCGTGGCTTGGGGGTGGGTTGGGCTGAACTTTGGACGCTTATAACTCCATTTGTAAATGGACGATCTTCATGAAAATTTCAGAGTAGATCAAGAGTTACTAAATCTACCTATGTGCCAAATTGCAAATCTCTAGTATTTGAAATGTGTTTTTTCCAAATTGGGGGCGAAGGGGGCGTGGCATCCAAAATCTGAAAAAATCTGCTGATCAAGAATATATATACTTTATAGGGTCTGCGACGTCTCCTTTTGCCTGTTACATACATTTTCACAAAACCATTATACCCTGAATTCCCATTTTCAATGGGTTCAGGGTATAAAAAAAGTTGTCTACGGGAATTGAATCCACGCACTTACCACTAGCGCCACAGACCTGGACTCTGCCCTGTACGATTGTGAATTGACCAAATACTTCGTTTATAATATTTTTTTTAAATAAGTAAAAATGCATGTACTGGAACAGAGTATCACGCATTTCGTTGCACCCAACTGCAACGTTCTTACCTGTTTTTGATTTGTCACAGACAATCGTCTCTCTATCGTTCTCTATCTCTCTCTCTCTCTCGCTCTCTCTCTCTCTCTCTCTGTCTCTCTCTCTCTCTCTCTCTCTCTCTCTCTCTCTCTCTCTCTCTCTCTCTCTATCTCTCTCTCTCCTCTCTCTCTCTCTCTGTCTCTCTCTCTCTCTCTCTCTCTGTCTCTCTATCTGTCTGTCTTTCCGTCTCTCTCACTCTCTCTCTATCTCTCTCTTCCTCTCTCTGTATGTCTGTGTGTGGTGTGTATATGTGACTGACATTAAAGGTGAGTGAATGTGACAGAGCAAATAGATGCTGATAGCTCTGGGACATGCCGCAAGTCCGGACTTAGGTCCAGTCCAGAGCACACGTCACTTGCCTAGCAAAATGCAATGTGCTGACAGCCAACAACAGTAACAAGAATATAAACAACTACGTACCCAAGGGGTAGGGCTGGGCTCGGGGTCTACGATACACGATAAAGATAGCCGAACATGAACTACAATAGGAACTACAACACTCCGCGACAATGGGATGGTACATGCATGAATAGGGTGGTCCAACAGAGAGATTTTTTCTACAGTTAAATATACTAGAGACAAAGCAGATAGGCCTCAAATGGAGTAGAGCATGAGGTTAGAGAGATACGATTTTATAAATATGTATTTTGCGCTTTCTATATTTATGCACCCCATCAACACTCTCGTAACCATATCACCCCATCCCCAACCGCTGTCACCGCTGCCACCCCCATGAGTTTGGCGTTTAATGAAGTGTCATCGCCTGTAAAATGAGTCTGCAAATCGCATTAAAGTAACTACTCCCGGTTAGGGGTTAGCCTGCCTGTCTGTGTGTCAAGCACGACAGCAATTCCCGTTGCCTGAGGCTGCAGATTAAACGGGCTACTGCTACAGTTACTTCCCATGGCACACCCAAACAGTTATGGAAAATACACTGGCGGACTTCAAGCACAGATTTCATTTACAAATTTTTGGGGCGTATGTGGTTAAACTAATTAGAACTTTGTTGGATGGCGGTAAATTATGTTTTACCTGTCATGCCGTCGGCAATAGTTACTGTCAAAATGAATTGTGCATTGTTTTTCAATAATTATCTCGGAAGATAAATAAAAACAAATAAGAAGGCTCCTTGAACCCTGCAAAAAATAAGTAAGAACGTTGCAGTTACGCGCAACTAACTAACTCAGTTCCCGCAGGTGCATTTTATTTATTTAATAAACATTTAATTAACGAAATTTTTCGGCAATTAGCAAACGTACATGGCAAGCAACAAACGATTTTCTAAGCATACAAAGGCTGCATGCTATAGTATTCTAAGAATTGCGATTGAATTGTGAAATTGTAGCAGTGAGCTTATTTAGGTTTAGCTGACGATTACATGTTATTAGACTCTGTTCCATTGGTTTTGTGCAATGTCCGTCTTGCTGAGACTCTAGAGACTTGAAATTTGGAACATATACTCATGTATGCTCCCGAACTATGAAGTGTAAAGTTTCCGAAATCTCGACATTCATACGGACGAACGGTCAAACGGTCCAACGGATGGACAGACGGACAGGGCTATATCAACTTTTTTTTTTTTTGTGCTGATCAAGAATATATATACTTTGTGGCGTCTGCGACGTCTCCTTCTCCCTGTTACATACATTTTCACAAAACCATTATACCCTGAATTCCCATTTTCAATGGGTTCAGGGTATGTCGGATAAATCTACGTCGGGCGTGGTAAATCGGGAAAAGCGCATCTTTCACACCTTTAAAGCTAGAACGCTGAAATTTGGCATGTGAGTTAATGTTATAATTCTATGAAAATCGATCAAAAAGTTTGATGTCCACGCCCATTGGGCGCGTGGCAAATCGGAACTGAATATATAGTGATTTTTCAAATTGTGCTTATATTTTGAACACTTTTAACACCAGAGTCTTGAAATTTGACATTTATACTCGGGTTGACAACCCAAGATCAATAAGCTATGGTAGATATATCTACGTCCACAGGGGCCGTGGTAAACCTCAAAAGCCTTTATATATCACAGTTTTAGAGCTAAAAGCTTCCACATTGAATGGTTCTGTTACTAATGGCCTCCTCCATCGATGACCCAAAAATAATTTTTCATCCTCTTTGGGGGCGTGACATATCGAAAAATACCCTGTAATTTTCGTATTATTTGAGTGCAAGCAACCAAATTTTGCAGTTATGTTACAAAAAGTTTTCATCAGGATTTGAACCCAGCTATTTTAATAAAATGCTTTCGGTTGGATTTGAACCAACACCACTGGCGTAAGTTGCATAGATTTACCACTGCCCTGATCTAAAATTTTCTAGCTAAACCTAAATAAGACTGCTATAGAGGCTTCTTTAAAAACTAAAAATTCACAATTCAATCGCAATTCTTAGAATAAGTGTACACACTTGGATGTGTATGGATGTGTACAGACGTACAAACATTTGTATGTATGTATGCATGTATAGGAAAAACGCTTGCCTACGGGAGGTGTGGCAAATCGGAATCTTAGTTTCTAGTAAATGCACAATTCATATGCATATAAAAAGCGTATAAAGAAGCATATAGTAAGCTGGCAGCAAACATTTTATTATAGCGCAACTACCCTGATGTAAGATTCGGTAGCTGACAAAACTAAAGTAACGATCGAAAACTTCACAATTCAATCACAATTCTTTAAATATCTTGGAATGCAGACTTTTCCTTGTGTGCATGGAATCACAGCTGAATGTGTGCACTCTTACATACATCTGTATGTACATATGTATGTATGTATAGGAAAAGCGCCACATATTTCGTTTATTAAATTCGAAATATGACAACGTTACGGGCGTGAATGAGTCTTATACAGTCGGTAACGGTCGACTGCAGCGTTCTCACTTGTTTTCAAATTGAGGGCGAAGCGGGCGTGACATCCCAAATCTGAAAATTACAGAATCTGCGGACGGAGTGACGGACAGGATCATATCAACTTATTATTCGCGCTGATCAAGAATATGTATAATTTATGGGGTGTGCGACCCACGGCATCAATTACGCAGTTAGCAGAGCGCACGTTATACATATCAGTTTTTTTTTTGCTGGCTTCAAAGGATCTCGTAGTGTTGCAGTCTCGACCAGAGCCTTCATACTTGGTTTCTTTTATAAATTTGATCGATAATAAAGAGTTTTCACAGACAGACAGACTGACATGGCTATATCGATTTAGCTTGTCGTCCTGATCAAGAATATATATACTTCATGTGGTCGGCCACGCCTCCTTCTGCCTGTTTTCTGACAATCAAAAATAGATTATTTGACATAACGTAGACGGGCTCAGTATAATTCAGAGAAGTTTTTAGAAGAACAAGACAAGTCATCAATCAATTTAGCCAAAAATACGCACGATTGACTTGGAATATCTCCTGGACGCTTAGCCTTGAAGGTATACCTGTACCTATCTCCGATATGGCTTATTCTATTGTGCATTTCTCTGTATCCTTGAAAATTCGATAAGGACGATAAAGCTGCCGTGCGTGCATAAATAGTCATGGCACGTGACTCAGCGCACAGTACTTGATTGGCATCGCCTAACTTTCTGCTTTTACAGATTTAATGTTTCACTACAAATATTGTGATACGTATTTTAAAATATTGTATTATCAAATAAATAATAAACAAGTAAGAAAGCTCTAGTTGAGACTGCTCGACTACGAGATCCCCCGAACCCTTCTTCAAACGAATAATATTCCAAGATTGCTTCGTTTCGTTTCTGTACGCACGTACAACTATACATGTACAAGCACGCGCACACACACACACTCTGATGTACGCTTGTACGCATGAATGTATGTATGCATTGCAGGCGTCTTCCTGTCTCGCTGCCTCATTTGCTCCGCCAGGTGAGTTTTGCTGCGAGAACTTATTTGAATAATAATTCTGTTTCTAGACGGACAAACGTAATCAATTTTCCAGATTATGATCATGATATTCATATCTATATGCCAAACCAAACTGCATGTCTCTAGTATTTGAAATGCATTTTCTACACATTTTGGGGGTGTGGTGGTGAATAGGGGACCGGATTCCAAAATCAGAAAACTTGGTGCCTCTAACGCTAAAGTTGAACGCGATATAATTTTATAACTGACTGTCGATATTTATTTTGATCGACAACTCTGGAAATATACTTTGGTTTGGCATATAGCTTTGAATGTCAGGATCATAATCTAAAAGTTTGACTACGACTTTAATATTAAGTCAATAAGTTCTTAATCAAATAAGTTCTCGCAAAAGCGAGACAGCAATACGCCTGATATCCTTACACACATGTGTACATACGTACAAACGTACATACATACATATATCAGCGTGTGGCTGCGTGCGTGTGTGTACATGTGTAGTTTGATACGCGAGCAGAAACAAATCCAATAATTCTTTGAATATTATTGGTTCTTCGAGGGGTTCAGGGAGCTCGTAGTCGAGCAGTCTCGACTAGAGCTTTCTTACTTCTTGAAATATAATATGGTATACTTACCCTTTTTAAGCATAACTTCGTCGACTGCAATAGAACAATTGTCCAAGCGAACGGTTGGGCCACCAATATTGATGAGATCACTTGGCGGAGTCAAAGGATGTCCTGGAAGCAAAGTTGGAGCAGCTGACGCGCCTCCACTTCCATAACCCGATACAGATATAACTCCTGTAGATGAAGCCATTTCGCTGCCATTCAAAGGAGCCGCATACCAGGTCCCAGTTGGATAATGACGGGATGGCCAACTCTGCTGCTGGTGCTGGTTATGTTGCTGCTGGTGCTGGCTATGCGAGTGAATTGGAATCGAGTGATTGGAGTGTGGATGCGGACTAAAATGGCTGGGAACACTCGTCGTCAACTGTTCGTGATTAACCGGAGCCGCAGCTGGCATTGATAAGGCCGGATCGAGTGTCGGGACATGATGAGTATTTATCAATCGTATCTTCTCATAAATAGACTCCTGTTCACTTCCCTCTCCCGAATTGCTAGCACCTCCACTTTCCGAAGAGTTCAACGGTGTTGCTGTTTGTATCAAATCATTTGTGGTGCCTGTGGCGCCAACACCAACACCAACACCAACACTAGTACTTACACCAACACCTCCACTTGTACCGCGCATGTTATTATTATTGCTGCTTCCATTGCCGTTGCTGTTACCATTGCCTTGGCTTGTGCTTGGATTAGGATTGAGATTCGTGTTGGAGCTACTTGTTCCAGAACTTTGCTGCTCCTTCTGTGCTGCTAAGTTTCTCAAAACTCTGTTTATCGAAGACACCTAGAAGACAAAAAACATTAACAATTGATGGCCAATTGTAGTCAAGAATGAAACATCGCATAAATCATGCGTGGCAAACCACAAAAGTTTATTTCTGCCAACAATTTAGAGCTAGAAGCTTAAAAATTGGATGGTTCAGTTACTAATGCCCCTCTATCGATGACCCAAAAATAGTTGTTCAGCCTTTTTAGAGGCGTGGCATATCGTAATTTTCTAGTTTTTTGAGTACATTTTGCAGTTGTGTTAGCCTCGCCTCTTTCTAAAAACTGGCCAAAAATTATGCGTTTACACCCACTACAGCCACTGCGTGGCAAATCGGCAAAGAAGTTTGTTGTGGTCAACTGCATAACTCATATTATAAGCGTTCAAAGTTCAGCCCAACGCACCCCCCAAGCCACAGCAGCAACTGCGCGGTTAGCAGAGCGGTGGTTAAAGAACTATCACTTTTTTTGCAGGGTTCAGGGTATCTCGTAGTCGAGCCGTCTTACTTGTATTATGCTGATCAAGAATATATATACTTTATGGGGTCTGCGACGTCTCCTTCTGCCTGTTACATACATACAAAACCATTATACCCTGATTTTCCATTTTCAATGGGTTCAGGATATACAAATTTAAAAATAATAATTTTTGGAAAAAAGTTTTCTGCGGGATTTGAGAACCCACGCATCGAAGTGCAGTTTATGTAGCGCTTACCACCAGCACCACTGTCTCAACCTGAGCCTCGTTAACTAAAACCAAATAAGGCATTGCTAGAGCGGCTTTTGACAAAACTAAAGTAACGATCGAAAAATTCCCAATTCAGTCACAATTCATAGAATATTATAGCATGCAAGCTTTTGTATGCATGCATAGAAAATCGTTTGTATACTCGTATAGTGTGTACATATGTAAATCTGTATGTACATATGTATAGGAAAAACGTTTGTTGCTTGCCATGTACGTTTGCTAATTGCCGAAATATTTCGATTATTAATAAATGTTTATTAAATAAATAAACGGCGCCTACGGAAACAGAGTCCCTCGCAGCTAGTTTCGCCCATCTGCAACGTTCTTACTTGTTTATTATTGATTTTCTGTCAGAAATGTGTTGGAGCCTGTAATTATCAGGAATAAGCATCACATATTCAAAAATTATTGGACTTCACTGATCGGAATCTGATAATATAATATTTCGCAGAGCCTCTATAGGTTATGCCTATATTAAACAATTCAAAAGGCCCCAGTCGAGACTGCTCGACTACGAGATACCCTGAACACTGCTAAAAAAAACTAATACTCTTCTTTACGCACGTATAAGCGCGCTCTGCTTACCACGCAGTGGCTGCCGTAGCTGGGCTATTCTTTGGACGCTTGTAACTCCATTTCTAAATGAATAATCTTCATGAAACTTTGGGAATATAATAATAGCACTAAAATGTGTCTGTTTTCCAAATTTCATCTGAAAATGAAAACCTGAAAATGGAATCTTCGTATCCATAATAACTATCTAAATATACAAATTTGAAGTCTAGCTCAAACGGTTATGCTCAAAAACCTAAAAACAAGTAAGCGAATTTTCAATATTTTTTATCGATAAATAACAAATGGGATAAGCTATCGAAAAAATAAAAATAAATAAACTCGTACTGCGTAACTAACATACGAGTAAAATTTCAGCCCTCTAGCTTTCGTAGTTTCCGAATTCCGAATATTCAAATTGTTCAGGGTTTAAAAAAAGAAGAAAAATAATATATATATATATATATATATATATATATGTATATATAAATATATGTATATATATGTAATATATATATGTATATATAAATATATGTATATATATGTAATATATATATATATAATAAAATACTAAAAGAAGCATAATATTCAAAGATCTAAATAAGTCTTCTTCCGGCCTGATTAGCACTTCGATATTTGAGAATTAAGTTCGATCCGAGTTTATGCCAGCATCCTTTAGATATAGGATATCCACTAGTCTGACATTACTGCTGTTGCTTTTCTATTGTTATTTTAGGTCCATGCCTGTGCATGACAGCGCTTTTGAAATGAATTCAAAAGGCAACAGCAAAAGCAAAGAAATGAAAGAAAGAACAAACGCGAAAAACATATAAATGAGCGAGTGAGAACAACAGGGAAAAGTGCAGTTGAGTGGAAAAATTAGGCAGACATGTCCTTTCGAGGGAACGAAAGCGAACGCTTGTAAAAAAAACTTATTTTTTTTTAAATAAAATGAACGCCATCCCCGAGAGCATTTTACGCACATACATACATATGAACCCAAATCAATATATGCATGCATATATGTATATATGCACATCCATATATTATACCTTTAATATGCATACCCCATCCCCAATTCAGGTATGTCATACAATACTTGTATATAGATATAGATATATATATATATATATATATATATATCAAACAAAACAAAACAACAAAATTATATATTATATTACTTTTATTTCGTTTGATTTACGAAATAAAATAAATCTATAATACAAAGTAGCTAGTAGGTATGGTTTCTAAGAGACAAGTAGTTTCCACTAATAAAAAAGAAGGTCCTGAGCTACTTCAAGTCTGAAGTGCACATGTAACGGTATCTAAATCGAGAGGCCTTTATATACTCAAATTTGGAAATGTTCTTTATCATCAAAACAGATATTAAAATAATATTAGATCTAAATATATGTTGATGATTGATACAAATATGTAAGCCGAAGAAATTTAAATATATGCTTTTACTTATTTTCAGACGCCAGCCATTAACCACCCTAGTGCTTGGCTACAACGAATTCCTTGGACTCTCGAAAGAAATTAGACCGTGCGGTCAACATCCAGCGATTTAATTTCTAACTGCCAAACGCTTTCACCCCTGAATGATTTTTTTTAGCTCTCCCGTCCAATGGGTCGATTCAGTTTCTGTTGCTGTTTCTATATTCAACATAAGAGGAAGAATTGGATTTCCCTCGCGCGTGAATTTCAACGCCTTACGCTTTGTGGTGACGGGCTGGGCCGTATTTATTTAATATTGTACGTTTTTCATACTTTTTCTAGCACTGATTTCCCTTTTTGTCGTTTAATGTGCATAAAAGATTTTCCCTTCCATTCGAATGAGCACATTTTCCACACAACTGTCAATGAGGCAAAGTCCTACGCAGGCTATCCGCATCGTTGTCACAATTCATTTGCCTTCTTTGCTGTTTTTCCTTTTTGGCATACTTAATAAACAATAAAAAAATTGTATTGCTAACTATATATTTGAATGACAGAAAGAGAAAAATGGCGTCAAGCTTACAAAGAAAATTCAAATAGCGAGCAAAATGGCAAATAATAATGTAATGCTTAGAAAATAATTGAAAACTTGATCAATGCATCTGACTTGAGCAAATATTATAGAGCTAGCCTGGTTGTTGCTTCTCTGTTTAATCACAAAAATTGCTTTAGGTTTCAATTAAATTTAGTATACTTTTCCTTGGGGTAAACACACAGCCCATAAATATGTGGGGTGACAAAGATTGCGATTAGACCAGTAAAATATTTTCTGTGGTTGCCCAACTTAACATTGTATATGTATATGTATTTCATTATATATAATTATGTATACCAGGGGTATAATAATATCTTAAAGTTTACTTACACTTGGAATGTTATCATTTGTGCATACATTCTCCTGCAACAATCTATCTCGGATCTCCCAAGCAAATATGCTGGGACATTCCCGTTTATATTGCGAGATTTTGCTAACGACTTCTGCTGTCGCTACTCGTGGCTTGGAGCCTCCAATCGCACGTGGTCGAATACTTCCTGTTTCATAATATCTAAAATATAAGTATATATAAATGTAATAATAAATATATCCAATAAGCAACGTTATTTGCATACTGAGTCCTAGGCCAAATGAGCTATCAGCTATCGCATCTCTAAGAGAACATGATTCTTTGCAAAAACATTCATTCCTCCTGCTATCTACATATGTCATTACATACTCTATACATACATATGTATATCGCAAATTTCATGTTTTCAAATTTTCCCCCATTAACAAATTTGAAGTCTACCGCTGCTTTGACGGGCAGACAAACAGAGCTACATCACCTTCAGCTTTTATTCATCATCAAGAATATTATTCTGCTAAAAATATCGTAACAAAGTCATAATCCAAAAGAAAGCTGCAAATAAATAGTCGAAGTTTTTAGAACTCTAAGTAAAACAAGTAAGATACCCTGAACCCTGCAAAAAAAAGTGATACTCTTCTTCTTTACGCACTTAGAGGCGCGCATTCTGCTAACTGCGTAGTTGCTGCTTTGGCTGGGGGGTGGGTTGGGCTGAACTTTGGACGCTTATAACTCCATTTCTAGATCTACGATCCTTATTTTCAGAGTAGATTAAGAGAATCTAAATCTATCTATGTGCCAAATTTCAAGTCTCTAGTATTTGAAGTGCGTTATTTTCAAATTGGGGGCGGAGGGGGAAGTCTCTAGCTAAAACGGTGTAGAGGTTATACCCAAAAAACCTAAGAAATGGAAACGATTTCGATAATTTGGAAATGGGACGAGTTATCGAAAAAAAACAAAATAAACTCGTACTGCGTAGCTAACATACGAGTGTTCATGTGAAATTTCAGCTCTCTAGCTTTTGTAGTGTCCGAAATCTCGACGTTCATACGGACGGACGGACGGACGGACAGACTCAATCAACTTATTTTTTTATGCTGATCAAGAATATATATACTTTATGGGGTCTGCGACGTCTCCTTCTGCCTGTTACATACATTTTCACAAAACCATTATACACTTAATTCCCATTTTCAATGGGTTCAGGGTATAATAAAAGCTGGAATTTTTAATAGAGCACATCTAATTTTGTATGTCAAACTCAAGCTGAATTAATGATTCCTACCAAACATGCATCTATTCGCAAACAGAAAGTATACAAGTCTGTAACATCAAAATAACAGTATTAAAGTAACTTTTTCTTATCAGCACTCTTAATATTTTATACAAACTGGAGTATTTAGAACATACCTGCCTAAAATTTTGCTAACGCATCCATTGGAAACTTGCAGGATTCGAGAAATATCACATGGTCGAGCTCCGGAGTGTGCGAGCTCAACGATTTTTTGACGTGTCGAGTCTGGTAATGGCCTTCCTCCAACAAAAACACCACCCAGTTGATTAACTCCACTGTGACCTGGAATATAAAATGCACTTTACTAATATTTTTGTTAATTAATGCGATAAGACTTCACGGTTCTGAAAAGTCGCCGAAGCCCACAACGAATTTTATTTGTAGTCGACATTAGTGATGTAAATTTGAATGAAAACATCGATGTCGATGTCCATCTATGTGTTCAAAATCAAACATCGATGTTGCGTTGACACATCGGATTGAAAATTGCATCGATGTATGGTCGATGTTTTAAAACATTCCCGTTTGACAATAAAACGAATATTTCATGTTTTTTAAACTCCAAAATTTGGTTTGTAATTTTGTATAAGTTGGGATAGGTACTTTTCATACCTTCCCAAACACATAAGGGGTCGCTTTCGAATGCGGTTAACTGCATTTGAAGATAAGCAGTTATTTCTAAATCCATGTCCACATTCGGATTATGACGTTGAGCAAGCTCATAATGGTGATCCCAAAAAGATATGGAGCTCACGATAGTCTGTGGTATGACTTCATTGGTTCAAATAAGAATTTAATTTTTATAAGTGCGTTGGCACATGCCGAAGGATCACTAAAATTTTAAAGTTTGCTGTTCACTGATCACAAAATGGCAATGTTATGTTATTATGAAATTAAACCATTGATGTTTTGCAAAACATCGATGCATCGCTCAACATCGGTATCAGCACTAACCATACAACACATAGACTGGACAACTGGTACAAATTAATGTGCACACTTATTTTTTGACTTTAGAACCCCCCTAGCTTCATATTTGCTCGGGTTTTTACTTTTAGGGTCGGGAGAGAAAAATTGCTGATGGCAAAATCATTCCGCTTCGAGCGCTCGACGGTGATGGTCGATTTTCCAAAAGGCCTGACATGTGCCGCTCTTTCCCTTGCTCTCTTTCTCTTTCTGCCCCATGCTTTTTACTCTCTGCTCTCTTCTCACAAAAATATATGTATGCTGGCACAAACAGCAAGCAGCTCACAAAAATTGAAATTTCTTCTCGACTCGCGATCCCATTGGTTCCCTTCTGAGCGAAGAGTATACCGAATTCTCAAACTGCTTTGCCATGCTCATGCAAAATGTTAGCGCTTTTATCAGCGAAAACATCGAAAAACATCGGAAAAATCAGTAAAAAAAAAACATCGATGCTCAATGCATGATTTTGTACATCACTAGTCGACATTATAAATAAATAAAAAATTTCATTTATTAATTAATTTCCTATCAATTTTAGAATTGTGACAGACACTCTAAACCCTGCAACAAAAAAAAAAAAAAAAAAAAAAAAAAACTAATACTCTTCTTCTTTACGTACGTGCTGAGGCTTCAGATTCAGAAACTCGATAACTATTTCCGTTACAGAGTTGTCGATTAAAATATTTATCGAGAGTTAGATAAACAAAAATGATATCTCGTTCATCTTAAACTCTAGAGTCTCCAAGTCGTTTGCATATATATAGATACTAATTGTTTTTGTTAGATTTTGGATACCGTATTTCAAATACTAGAGACATACAGTTTGGTTTGGTCATGATCATAATCTGATTACGATTGCCCGTCTACAAACTCTAGCTTTATCGGTATTCAAATTATACGCATAACAAAAAGGCGTTAGTCGAGACGGCTCGACTACGAGATACCCTGATCCCTGCAAAAACAAAAACTAATACTCTTCTTCTTTATGAACGTATGAGCGCGCGCTTTGCTAACCGCGCAGTTGCTGCCGTGGCTTGCGGGTGGGTTGGGATATACTTTGAACGCTTTTAACTCCATTTCTAGAAGGACAATCTTCATGAATATATTAATAGCATCGAAATGTGTATATTTGCCAAATTACAAGTCTCTAGTATTTTAAATGCGTTTTTTTTTTGTTCAAATTGGGGGCGAAGGGGCGTGGTATCCAAAATCTGAAAATTACAAAATCTGCGTATTCATAATATCTATCTAAATATACAAATTTGACGGACGAACGAACAGGGCTACATCAACTAATTTTTTTCTGCTGATCAAGAATATATACTTTATGGGGTCTGCGACGTCTCCTTCTTACTGTTACACACATTTTTATAAAACCATTATACCCTGAATTCCCATTTTCAATGGGTTCAGAGTATACAAATCGAATTCAAATTTCGACTATTAAGGATAAACACAAGTAAGAAACCTCTAGTCGACTACGAGATCCACTGAACCCTTCAAAGAACGAATAATATTCCGAAAATTTGTCTCTTCGTTTCTGCATGCGTAACATTGTAGGCGTCAAACTTTCGTAATCAAACTTTCTTATTATGATCATGACATTTATATGTATATGCCAAACCAAACTGTATGTCTCTAGTAATTGAAATACAAAATCTGACAAAAACCGAAATTGTAATAAATTAATAAATGAATTAACAAGTAAGAAGGCTCTAGTCGAGACGGCTCGACTACGAGATACCCTGAACCCTGCGAAAAAACTAATATTGTTCTTCATTATGCACTTATGCGCGCGCGCTCCTAACTGCGCAGTTGCTGCCGTGGCTTGGGGGTGGGTTGGGCTGAACTTTGGACGCTTATAACTCCATTTTTAGATGGACGATCTTCATGAAACTTGTAGAATAGATTAAGAGCATCTAAATCTATCTATGTGCCAAGTTGCCTCTAGTATTTGAAATACGTTTTTTTTTTCAAATTGTGGGCGAAGGGGGCGTGGCATCCAAAATCTACAAATTACAAAGTCTGTGTATCCATAATATCTATCTAAATATATTCATTTGTAGCCTCTAGCTAAAACGGTGTAGAAGTTATGCATAAAAAAAACAAAAAAATTTAAACGAATTTTAGATTTTTATCGATAATTTGGAAATGGGATAAGTTATCGAAAAAACAAAACAAACTCGTACTGCGTAGCTAACATATGAGTATTCATGTCAGATTTCAGCTCTCTAGCTCATACAGACGGACAGACGAACAGGGCTACATCAACTAATTTTTTTCTGCTGATCAAGAATATATACTTTATGGGGTCTGCGACGTCTCCTTCTGCCTGTTACATACATTTTCACAAAACCATTATACACTGAATTCCCATTTTCAATGGGTTCAGGGTATACAAAAATATCTATATCTATGCAGAAGACTTGGAGACTCTAATTCTAAAGATGAATTAAATTTAATTTTATAACTCATTCTCGATATATTCGTTTATCGAAACCTTTGCAAATATACGAGTTATCGAATTTCTGAAACAAACTCGTACTGCGCGTGCAATATACGGACCTAACACAAAAAGAATGAAGTCTCTAGCTCTTATATCTTCTGAAATCGACGCGTTCAAACATACGAGCAGATGGACACACGGACAGACGGACGGACGGACAGAAGGACAGACGGACATGGCTATATCAACTTTTCTCGTCACCCTGATCAAGAATATATATACTTTATGGGGTCTGCCACGCCTCCTTCTGCCTGTTACAAACATTTAACAAAACGATTATACTCTGATTTCCCACTTTCAATGAGCTAAGGGTGTAACAAGTAAGAAGGCTCTTGTCGAGACTGCTCGAGAGATATACTGAACCCTGCAAAAAAAAACTTTACGCACGTGTAAGCGCGCTCTGCTAACTGCGCAGTTGCTGCCGTGGCTTGCGGGTGGGTTGGGCTATATTTTGGACGCTTATAACTCCATTTCTAGATGAACGATCTTCATGAAACTTTCGGAATATATTAATATGTGTCTATTTTCCAAATTCCAAGTCTATAATATTTGAAATGCGTTTTTTCAAATTGTGGCGAAAGGTGTGGCATCCAATATCTAAAAATTACAAAATCTGCGTATTCGTAATATCTATCTAAATATACAAATATATCTATGTATCTAAATACATATATTGAATTCTCTAGCTCAAACGGTGTAGAAGTTATACTAAAACAAACCTAAAAAAATGTAAGTGAATTTTCGATTTCTTAGCGATAATTAGGAAATGGGGTGAGTTACCGAAAAAACAAAATAAACTCGTACTGCGTAACTAACATAAGCGTATTACTGTGTAGTTTCCAAAATCTCGATGTTCATACGGACGGACAAGCGGACAGGGCTATATTAACTTTTTTTTGTGCTGATCAAGAATATATATACTTTGTGGGGTCTGCGACGTCTCCTTCTGCCTGTTACATACACTTTTACAAAACCATTATACCCTGAATTCCCATTTTCAATGGGTTCAGGGTATAACAAAAATAGATAATCAAATAAACCAGTCAACCAAAAGAGAAAAAGAAAGAAAAATTCGTCAAGTCGATGGATTTCCACTATATTTCCTAGTATTGTTGCTTGTGAGATAATCCCTAAATCTGCGTATCAATTTGATTTTTTTTTTCTTTTTTTTTTTTTTTTTTTTTTTTTTTTTGAGGCCAGTGATGCGGTAACATGCCGGCAAGTTTGACCCCATTATCGAATGCCTCGAGATGAGGGTCAAAGACTTTGAAAGGCTAATCCCGACTCTATATTTTGACGACCGTTTGCACCAGTTGAGCAGGCAAATGATAAACGTTAAGGCACCATTACCATTCAATTTAATAGAAAACAGATTACAGTGATAACAGCGCTTACTTTTTGTTGCTTCTCATATTCTTATCTAAGGCCAATATTCAAATATTCCAATTAAATGAACACTACATATTTCAAAAGCCCTAGTAGCGAGCGTCATCACTGAAGATGTGAATACGTCGATAAATAGTTTGTTGTCATTTTAGTAATCAATTTTTAACTGTAATAGACTCATTTACATATTTATATATAAAAAATCTTTCAACAGCAAAATCAATATTCTTCAAATTACAATATTACTTGCTGCATCCATTGGTAATGAAAGCATTTTTCAGTCTCATAAAATTTATATACCACTCATGTCACAAGAGCCACATTACAAAAGACTCACCATAAATAACATGCCTAATAAAAGCAAAACAAATAAAAAAATTATACAAGTAAGAAGCCTCTAGTCGAGACGGCTTGACCTAATAGATACCCTGAACCCTGCAAAAAAAAACTAATACTCTTCTTCTTTTCAAACGAATGAGCGAGAGCGCAGTTGCAGCTGTTGTTTGGGGGTGGGATGGACGATCTTTCTTTCGGAAAATATTAATAGCTCAAATCTATCTATTTGCCAAATTACAAGTCTCTAGTATTTGTAATGCGTTTTTTTTTTCAAATTAGAAGCGAGGGGGCATGGCATCAAAAATCTAAAAATTACATAATCTGCGTATCCATAATATTTATCTAAATATAGAATTTGCGATTTTTTATCGATCATTTGGAAATGGGACGAGTTATCGAAAAAAACAAAATAAACTCGATCTGCGTAATTAACATATGAGTATTCATCTAATTTCAGATCTCTAGCTTTTTTAGTGTCCGAAATCTCGACATTCATACGGACGCACGGACAGACGGACAGGGCTATATCAACTTATTTTTTGTATGCTGATCAAGAATATATATGCGACATTTCCTTCTGCCTTTTACCTACAGTTTCTTAAAACCATTATACCCTGAATTCCCATTTTCAGTGGATTCAGGATATAAAAATGTTGCCAATAGAATTAACACTGTAATTGGCACACAATACAATTGGCATACAATTTGGACTCCGGCCCAAACCTGGACCTGAGCCTGGACTCAAAAGTGAGAGCAATACGCCGGCCATAACACTGCGATGACAACGACATGAAACAACCGCTAGGAACCCATAACATCACATCGCACAATGACTGTGCCGCTAAAGAGGCTCATTTGGGTGATGTGAATGTGTAAATGGGATAGTTGTGTGCCAAAGGAAATAGCTACATATAAATATTAGGAGGGAAGAACATGTTTCAGTTGACTCGATGTGCGACACGAGCAGAATATGCACATTAATCAGACAAAACAAAATGCTGATGCTTTTGTTTATTTTCCATTCGACTTCGGCTTTCAGCGTCACGATAATTGTTTTCATTTGTAACGACATGACACGAAACGGTCTCGAACATAGAACACTCTTCAATTTTATTATATCGCTGGAAAATGATTGTATTGATTCATAAAACAAACAATGGCACGGACATAACTAAAAGTACTTATCGGCACAGCAGGGCTGCAAGTGTCAGGTAGGAAGAGGATGAGGAGACTGTGAAACAAGGGTCGTAAAACGGGGAGGGAACCCTGTCGATCGGGGACAGTAGCTTCAATCGGCTATGGGTTCTTTGCCGATGGCGATTCCCCTTATATGCTCAATAAACGTCTTTACTTGGCGTTAAAGAGACCTGGAACTCGGGGTCGCTCTCCCCCGTCTTCGAATCCGTTAGCCATTGTCCGCACTGATCAGCTTGCCTCTGGTTTTTTGTTCTCGCTTCTTGGTGTGACTATAATTGCCAGCTTATGCTGCTTCAACATGCATTGACCAAGTCATTCACAGCACAAAGCCAACAAACAATTGGTGAAAAATTCAATGAAGACTTATGTTTCGCAATTTTCACACCAGGTCCGACACATTTCAATAACTCGTTTCAACGACTGATCAGTGTACCCTTATTTTGGGTAGTACTAAAACTAACTCAATTAGGTAAAATTATGTGAATGTGGATGGAGCGAGTTTGGGGTCGGTGTCAAAAATCTAACAAAGGACGGACGGACTGACGGACAGGGCTTACTCTTAATTGAAAAAGTCTTTTACAGTAGTCCCTTTGTATTTAACATTTGACTTACTTAATAATTGCCCATAAACTTAATGCTGATGTGTGAACACATATCTTAGAATGCCAGCTTGTAATAAGGCAATACTCTATTTAATTACCTTCTAGTACTTCTACGACATTGCTTCGCCCAACATATTTATAAAAGTACTTCATTTTTTCTCTTGTATTTATTAATAAGCATATATATCTTAAAATGAAGCGAACTAATCTAACTTCTTGTTGCTCTGCCAAGCCAATACCTTTTTTGGACAAAGAATTCAAAAGACAATGCTACCTGTATCCTGAAATAAAAGCTACTTATAACTTGTACTCTTAATCTAGACGTCAAGCTTAGCTTAATTCTGTATAACGACAGTGATTTCATAAGCCACAAACAAATTCACCCATATTGTTATGTACGATACCCAAATATAATATGTACAACAGTACTCATTTGCTTAATATCTCTTGCCAATCCCTTATTTGGTTGTTAATGACGAGTAAAAATGTCGTGTGTCATCGGTCTATGTATCTGCAGACCAAAACATTGACAGATAAATATAAAATCTATATTTATACTACTCATTCACGAAAAATAAATATTCAAATAAATTTATTTGTTTTGTACATGTTCCTCATACTGTCCGTACATGTTTTTGTAAATCTTCCCATAGGAACGCAACCCTTTTCAACGGAATTAATCCTCTCTACTTCTTCATTCATATATCTTATATCGTATACGCCTATATCAGCATGTGTGTGCGTGCGGGTTTATGCATGTATAGTTTGTTACGAGTGCAGAACGAGGTGAAGAATTCTTGGAATATTATTGGTTCTTCGGCGGGTCCAGGGGATCTCGTAGTCGAGCAGTCTCGACTAGAGCTTTCTTACTTGTTACATCTCGAACCCATTGAAAATGGGAATTCAAGATATAATAGTTTTGTGAAAATAATCTTGTTCAGCACAAAAAAGTTGATTAAGCTCTGTCCGTCCGTCCGTTCACATGAATACTCGTATGTTAGTTACGCAGTACGAGTTTGCTTTGTTTTTCGATAACTCATCCCATTTCCAAATTAACGACAAAAAATCTAAAACTCGTTTACTTGTTTATGTTGAGCTGAGTCGATATAGCTCTGTCGTCTGTTCGTCTGTCCGTCTATCCGTATCTAGAGACTTCAGTTGTATGAGCGGTATATGACTTTGTTTCAGAAAATTGATGACTTTTTCCATTTCCGAGTTATCGATTAAAATATTTATCGAGAATCAGTTATAAAATGATATCTCATTCATCCTTAGTGTCTTCAGCATATATCTAGATGCTAATATAATACAATTTCGATTTTTGTTAGATTTTGGATACCGACCCCAAATTCGCCCTATCCCCTAAATTTGGAAAAAACGTAAAAATACTAGAGACCTGCAATTAGACCCATTTTATTGCTATTATTACTCTCAAAGTGTCATCAAGATCGTCCATCTATATATAAATAGACTTTTAAGAGTTGAAAGTATAGCCCAACCCACCTCCAAGCCACGGCATTAACTACGCAGTTAGCAAAGCGCGTAAAGAAGAAGAATATCAGTATCAAAATGATTCTCCTACTCAGAATAAGAGCATGTGTATATCCTTTTCTTTCTGAATAGAATGAGAGAAGTGAGTCGGATAACTGATATTTGCGACCTATGTTTAAAAATGAAAATTGATTGAAAAAGTTTAGATGATACTAAAAACATACATTCATCATCTGTCAAGTGGTAGTAGGTGGTGGTAAAGTAGGAGGATGTTGAGTGTGGTGGCTGTGGTGCTGTCGTTGCATCCGCAGCTTCCATCGCAGCTGTTGCAGCAGCCTTTCCGCCAATACCGCCTAGTCCGTTGCCACTTGCCACGGCCAAACAGGGCAGATTTCTCATAGCAAGAACATTGTCTATAAGAAAAAAAGATCAAATCAAATGAAAAATAATCACAACTGCTGTCAAGCTTACACAAAATACAATACTTATGTTGTCAAGGTAATGATATTTAAAATTACTTCAGGACCGAGTGGTATTTTAAATATTATAAAATTCGTGTAGATACATTTACCCTCTGACAATGCTAAATGTCCGTATTTTTGTCTATCATCACGCTATCTCTATGCGTATATAAGGAAGCTATTTCGATGCAATTTTAGACACTTCACATTAAAATATATATCGTAAATATCGGTATTGCATCAGCAATACTGTCGCATTTCGCCAAATAAAAAAAATAATATATATATATATAAATATATATATATTTATATAAAATTTGCTAATTTTAAAGTGATTTTAAAGATATATTCAACTATAACGGGTAAAGATCTCTGAATACAAAACTGCGAAAATCATATTATTAGACCAATTATATTGTTAGCCAATAGTGTGCACGTGACTCCATACATTGGACCTTCCGTTCAGGACAATCCAATAATTAAATCCTCTAGTTAAACCACAACCACAACCACCGCATAGTTTAAAAAGCTTTTAATGGCGGGGATTCCTTGTTTCACGGTAAAACAAGCTGATAATACATATTTCATTTCAATAAAAATTAAAAATACTCCTATCAATTCAAAATTTAGTATTAAGTTTTTTTTTCTGATATTGAAAAAATGATAACGCAAGAGAAGAGCATGTTAATCTGTTATAAATCATGTTAATAATTACAGGACCTTTAATAACGCACCCATGTAACAACAACTCAATTTTCCAAAAATGCATATATATATATATATACATATATATAATAAGTAAGTATCGTATAATATAATAATATAATAACTTAAACATACATATGTCTGAAAATGGATTTCACATATGGTTTTGAAGTAATTCTTTCTCGAGAACTGAATAACAGTTCTTCGAAATCTAATGATTGCGAAATGTTCTTTATTAAGGGTTATATATAAGTTGTTAATATCATCATACCCTTATGATTTATATCATCCAAAGTTGGTAGTCGTTCAATCAGTGCTCCTGTTGACCAAGGCACTGTTCCAATGGCTGCAGGCGTAGATTGAAGAGTAAACATTTTTCTATATACCTATTATTTTCGTAGCTATTCCTAGAGTCAAATTCGATTGCTCGTTGATTTTGCTTCTGTTGTTAATGTTAATTTAAACTTTTAAAGTTCAAATGGAAATTGGTCATAATATTTGGAGAATCTCAGTTATGAAGTGAACGAGATACTCGTCATTTGAGTGCCAACAATGAACATATAATATAAGTACTAGAGTTCACTGTAGGCGGTAATAATTCACACTGGGCCACCACCACAGGATTCTGTTGGTCTCAAAGGAATTCATGCAGATGGTAATTATTTGCTGTATATTGATGCACTTTCTGTTTTGATGTATTTCTGTATTTTAGACTGCATTACTTCTGGCAAATCCTTTGTTTTTATTTCTAATGTGAGCATCCGCTATATTTCAGTTCACTTGATTTTGTGCACTCTAGCTTTGTTTTTAATTTCACAGGAATATCAGGTCCTCGCGTTTTCACTCTTTTGTGTCATCTTTGGCAGTCATATGTGCACATATATTCCACGTTTATCACAAAAATATATGTATGTACATATTATATTATTCTCGCTTGTTGAATTACTTTCTGCATACATCTAGCAGAAGTTACGCAGCGATGAGAAACCGTTACCGTTACCGTTACCGATACACACATATTAAGCTCATAATCGAGGGCCGCCGGTACAAGTAGTTACAGTAAATGCGCGAACGACAGTGCCAATGCAAATGCCAATATGACTATCGCATGCTTCACAATTTGTTTGTGTGGCTCCGTCATCTGGGCTAATTTGAAGCGTGGTGAATAGCGGCTTTCTGATTGGCTCGCAGAGCCCATCCACTTAATATCCACTTCCAATGTTGTCGCATACAGCTCAATGATTGGCCGTAAGCCAGTTCACATGCTATCTTACTCTATCACGCATTGCATATGCCAGCTGTGTGTATAGTACAGCAACACAGGCTGAGCCTCAATAACTGCCTGCGTTGAAAACAGTTACAACGCTTGTTGCGCCAAAAACCAAAAAGGTCAAGCAAAGGCTTATTGTTTCAGGCACAGATATTTGTATTTATTGAATAATTTTTCTCTTCCAACAACTTTTACAACAATACCTTTTATTGGTTAATGTGGAGATAATATATATTTTAAGTATTGCATGCTAAAAGTTTAAACAATTAAAATCGTTGCGTATATTAAGATATGTACATTTTTATATATAATATGCCGGTAATATGCATATACAAATAAATAATAAAAATAATATGTATATGAACATGTATGTGTGGAACAATGTATGTAGATGAGTACATGTGTATGTCTGCTTGTTGAGAAACTGGAATTTTATTTGAATTACCCGAATGAACGGGTGAGTAAGCTGCTGCCGCCCAATTGAATTGTTTCATTCCGATACAATAACCGCTAGACTGTTCCGTTAACTACCCACACGACTTCCGTTTCGACAAACACAAACACAGCACGAATGTGAATGCGAACGAATGGGCGGCATGCAGCTTCAGCAGTCTGTTCCTGTTCCCAATTTCATTTCTGTTTCTGGGCGTGGGCGTGGGCGCGTGGTTGTTTTCAAAATGAAGACAAGGACGGACGCGGACACGGACACACCCACATTTATATAGGGAACTGCATATCGAAAGTGTGTGTTATCGTTTGTCCTGCTTTCGCTGGCTTGCGCATCGCTCGCCTGAAAGTCGGTACTAGAGAGAGATGGTCATACATGTATACATATATGTGGACCGAACAGTTAAGGACGCATATTAACATTTTTGCACAAAATGTTTATAAAATGCTTATGGAAATTTTTACTACTACTACTACAACGAGTTGCTATAATCCCATTGAATTGACACTTTCTTGCAGGAAAACAGATTTGTTTTCTAATTTCGACTATGTAATTGTTCTCATGAGTCAAAAATAGGTTATGTGCGGTGCAGCTTATATAAAAGTATAAGAAATCGAACAAAAATAAGCAATCGACAAACTATATCTTTTTAAGAAAATCCGTTCTTATGTTCGTATGATTCTCCGCAAACAAATTATTCTGTCTATTTGACAGGGATACTTCATAAATTGGCACCGGATCGAACTATAGCTACATATATAAATAAAACTTGTCTTTATCTTGTTGAAAGGGAATCAACGAATGGAAAACATAATGCGTGGATCTAAATAATGAAGTTAAATATCGTCTGAATTTGTTAGAGGTCTCGTTGAAAATATTTCTAAATGCTCTAATAACTCTAATTATACCCTGATTTCCCATTTTCATTGGCTGAATGTATTAAACAGGCAAATGGAGACGTCGCAGACCCCACAAGGTAGGTATACATATTCTTGATCAGTACAAAAAAATAAGTTGATATAGCCCTGTCCATCTGTTCATCTGTCCATCTGTCCGTCCGTCCGTCCGTCCGTATGAACGTCGAGATTTCGGAAACTACAAAAGCTACAGAGCTGAAGTTGCACATGAATAGTCGTATGTTAGTTACGCAATACGAGTTTATTTTGTTTTATTGCCCATACGATCGTAAAGAAGAATACTATTAGTTTTTTTTTTTTACAGGGTGCAGGGTATTTCGTAGTCTAGCCGTGTTGACTAGAGCCTTCTTACTTGTTTTTGTGTTAAGTCCGTATATTTCATGCGCATATCAAGTTTGTTTCAGAAAGTCGATAGCTTCTATCGTTTCAAAACTATCGTCTCAAATACGATTTATTTTAAAAATGTTGAATAAATTAAAGTGGGTTTGAAACCCATTTTGTGAATAATGAAATTAAATATATATATCTATATTCAATAAATAGACGAGTATAACAAACAGTTTAAATTTTTGTTTTGTGTCTTATTTGCCAAAATAATCAAATATATTCGGATTTTACAAAAATATCAATTTTTACGATGGAAGCTGCGCTCATTCATAACAGAATACGACGTAGTTATGATGCATGGAATTTATTTTCGCCACTTCTCACAGATAGGGATCCGTTGATAGAATTTGAGCCGCCAATAAAAGAAAGCCAACGAACGAACCTTATATTACCGGATGCCCTTTTCCTTTTATGAATGTGTTAAAGTAATGTGGTTGCATTCAATATTTTTGGACATCAGTTCAAATCGAAAGTTTTAAATTGGATCAAAAATAGAACGACGTTAAAAACATATCACGTACATCAGAGTTGCATGCGCTTTGTTGCATTGGCCAACAGCTGACAGCAGCTACGACTGCATATTTGACTAATAAAAATGCAATTCAAGTTAGTTGAATTAATTTAAATTTTGTTATTTGGTATATTTAATTTAGAATGAATATACCAATTTTTGTTTTCTCTATTCAATATTTTTTGTTAAGTTTTTCAAATGAATTATAAGTTGAATGTATTAAATTTCATTTGTGTTCAATTACATAAATAATAAAAAAGTAAAAAATAGTACGGTGTATGGTGTATGGTGGAAAAAATGTCACGTTCGACACGTCAAGTGCGACCCTGATTCAAACTAAAAAATAAATATTTTGGCATCATTTGAATTTTGAATTTGAAGTCTTTCAATATGTGTCTTGAATACTCGTATGTTAGGTACGGAGTACGGTTTATTTTGTTTTTTTAAATAACTCATCCAATCCCTTATTATCGATAAAAATAGAAAATCTTTACTTTTTTACGTTTTTTCCGTTTCAGCTAGAGAAAGATTACAGAGATCTGTTAACAAATGGCTTATAACGACAACACTGGCCAACTGAGGAAGGTGCCCAAGAAGAGTATTACTTGATTTGTTATTGCAAAATCATCATCAAACGTGATAACAACACGTATGCAGAAGAGTAAGGAATTGCACAAAAACCCATTCAACCCTCCAACTTGACAAGTAGCCCTTTTTAATGAAAGTAAGAATTTTAATTTGTTACGATTACATCTGAGATATCGCCTCGGTTGTCGTTCGGAATCATTCGAATATTAACAGATATACCAAGAAAGCGAAAACGAAGCTTACACACAACGGAGCAATATAAGTATGAATCCAATTCATATTAAGACTCATGAAAGTAAGTCTCTCAGCAGGAAATTGTGCTCGTCCTGCAGATCATCTGGCCTTGCTTGTGCCACGTGCCGTGTAGAACGCCATGTGGAACGGCGTTGATGCAAAAGTTTCCCGCATTGAGGGAGGATGAGCACTCCATCTAAGCCATAGGCCAGATCCGTTGCTTGTTGTGTTGCCCGCCTGTTTCGCACCAATAAGCAAATTAATGATTTCGCTTTGAATCTAGATACGAGTGTACCAAGACATATAAATACTAAACGCTCTAGACTCACCAGTCAAATCGGGTAGCTAGAGCTCAACTATTCTATCTTAAATGTCATGTGCTGGTTCCGTATTTGTATCTGACCGAGATGGAATTACAGCCGACTTTGCTATACTCTTCCTTTATGGGGGACCCCAAAATCAAATCAATCAAATTAACTACTATCAAAAATATTTGATTTTCTATATGTAAGCTATGTACTATATGAAGCTCAACTAGCATAAGCTTCGGTCTATAAATAAATACGAAAATAAGATAGCATGACATACATTAATCCTTTCCTTTTAATTCATGAGGGAGCGTTAAAATTTGAAATTTCTTGTGTGTACATTTTCTATATCGTCTTTTTATATTTTTTCCTCAGTGCCGTAGCTTTGGACGTGGCAAGGGCAGCGTCGTGCAACCATACGATTACGACTAAGATTACAAATTGATTACCGTAAATTGTTACATCATTTTGCATCGCTGCTTTACCGGGGTTTAGCCCCCAGTTATTGTTATTGTTGTTGTTCGCTGGTTTTTGTTGTTGATATTGGCTGAGCAGCATGTGACCGTTTGATATGCTCACTGTGTCCTGAGTGAAGTCTTGCGAGTAAGCGATAAGAACGCATTACCTTACTATTCAGAGCAAGCGTTGCTAGGCAAGGCAAAGCCAAACTTAAACTTACGTTGAAACCAATAAGATAACAACCTTCCACCATGCCATTTGGCAGAAGGAACATAAGTGGAGACATTCAAAGAATATATGTATTACAACTTGAATATAAACTAAGAAAACGTAGTCTGGCCCAATGCAGTATTTTATTCTCGCCCCATTTGAGATTTGATTTTTATACCCTGAACCCATTAGAAATGGGAAGTCAGGGTATATTGGTTTTATTAAACGTATTTAACAGGCAGGAGGCGAGGCAGACCAATAAAGTATGTACATATATTCTTGATCAAGGAGAGCAAGCGCGCCAGCGAGACAGCAAGACGCGTGAAATGCACGCACCCATACATGCCTACAAGCGTATATCAGCGTGTGGCTGCGTGCGTGTTTGTGCATGTACATATGTATAGTTTGTTGCGCATGCAGAAACGAAGGGAATATTTCTTGAAGTATTGGTTCTTCGGCGGGTTCAGGGGATCTCGTAGTGGAGCAGTCTCGTCTGTCCGTTTGTCTGTCTGACCGCGTGAACCCGTGTCAGTACCTTCATACATATACATATGTAGTTTATTGTACAAATTCTGCTATACTTTGATCACTGAAGGTCTATAGAAATACATATGTATGTACATACGTATAATAGACATTGTATGTACATACATACATATATATACATATGTATATAGTATAGGGGGCATGGTAAATTGGGAAATGTAATCATCTTGTTATTAGAACATAAGCGGCAATATAAATGCATAACACTATATACATACATACATATGTATGTATGTATGTGTGTGGGAATGTGTTGTTGCCAACAACTTATTGGCAGAGCTCGCAAGTATGTATTTGTTGAGTATTTCTTAAAGTCAAAATTGCAACTGTCCTCACTCGTACTCAGACTGCAACGATCTGTTTCTGGGGCTTTCCCTGATCGTCAATTACAGACGTTTTTGTGGCGCTTAATGCACCTGAATATTGTTTGTGTGTGTGTGTGTTGGTGTGTATGCGGTAGTTGTTTTCGCCAGCGTGCGTGTCCGGATAGCTCGAAACTCTCAGACGAAGATAGAGTACGTGAATCGCTTAATTCGCGAGCTACAACCAACAACGTTGTACTATATCAATAATAGAAGCGGAGTGTTGTTTTCCTTTCCACAAATATTTATGTATACACGCAAGCACTTACAGCCTTTCACGCCTTTTTAGCACTTTCGTTCTTATAATACATATGTATGTATATATAATTTACACCAAATTTGCTTAATCCATAATAAAACGCTACAATTATCACATTTGAAAATGCAGCCCCTCTTTCTGGTTTGTCGTCGTTGCTCCCCACTGGGAATTTAACTAACGAGCCATTAAACAATTAAAGACCGAGTACTAGTAACAAGGCAGAAAAGCAGCCAGGCAGACAGGCCTGTTGATGGCCAGCCAAGCATTTGACCAGCCAACCAAATACAAACAACCAAAAACACATATCAGAGACACACCATGGTGTGTGCAATCACTGTGGGAAACTGGCAAGTGGGAAAGGGGAAACGGTAAAAGAGGAAGCTAGGAAGTGGAACAAGAGGGAAATCAATCATCGGGGCTTACCAAAGCACAACAGCCAAGTTTCACGAACGCCCATTTCCACTGTGAATATGCTTCAATTATTATGAGCATTTCGGTCCGTATCTCTCACACCACCACATCTCCCATACCGCCCACACATATCACATAAGGATTATCACTTAACAGAAGTCCAATCCCAACCCCCATCCGTGAGTGGTTGCTCTCTAGAACAAGGGGAACCCATTGAGTGGCAGTAAAGGATGCATACGTAATTAAAGGAATCCATGCTGAGTCGCCCATCCGACAAATATTTTTCAAAATTAAAAACGTTGTAGCAAATCAACATTTTATTTAATTTCAGGCCATGGATGTGAAATGAAGAGCAAGCTTTGCCACTACTTCATTGCATGTGACACGGACTGCCAATGTGTAAAGTTGACTAAAATCATCAAATTTGTTGCATTACAAAGTAACTTCAAACTGCGAACTGCGAACTGCGAACTGCAAACTGCAAATTAAAATATTCTTCATAGTAGTAATCTACGGGTATTATTTATGTACGTTAAGTTTTTCCAAAATTGTCGAATCAATAATAAATGATATTTACCATCCCCATCCCAGAAAATATGGGGAAATGGACACTGCCAAGCATCATAACAATGGCCATCTCTGCGGCATTTATGAATTTACTGCTTAAATAGCTCTTGGAACTTAGTATATGTATATAGTCCACCGAAAGTTATGTATAGTCTATCTCTATCTTCACCAATGAAGTACATTTTATCTAATTGCTGATCCTTTTCTGGAAATCGGAGAAAGCAGTCGACGTTGTGATCGATTTATCATTTCAGTTTTAAAGTTAGCATTAATGGGTCTGTCGCAATTTCCATCCAATTTTTATTTGGACTTCAAAATGAAAATTCAGTGTATAATGATTTTGTGGCAGACCCCATAAAAAATAAATATCCTATTCAGCGCTTCGTTTTTATTCGTTTTTTTACGCGTAGATTGTAAACGGATTGAGCTAGAGACTTCAAATTTTATAGTTAGGTAGGTATTATAGATAGGAAGATATCATTTTCAGATTTTGTATGCCATTTAGCAGCGCGCGCTCATCTGTGCATATAGAAGAAGAATGTCACAGGGTTTAGGGGACCGCCTGGCTTCGAGACTGCTCAGCCAGCTACAGCTTTCTTAAATAAAAAAAAACTTCCTCAAAATTACAAATCTATTTGTTTACTATTAAGCTATATAACAGAAAACAATAATAAGTTTCATAAACATAGCAGAATTGTTTCAGCATTTATCTGTTAAGTTACACATTTTCAACAGTGTATCGAATGGCCTCTTGTGAGCTAAACAAATAAATGCTTAAATACCTCTCAAATATACCTCTCAAATGTATGTAAAATGTATTGTAAGTGCGCAACGAACTGTTTACTGTTACAGATACACGGACAATTGCCACCCTTCTATCAAAGAAGCATTTAACATATATAAACAATTGGTTATTACATACTACTTACTCGCTTTCTTTCTCTGTCATGTATTAAATTCAATATTTAAAACAACTTTATTTAAGTGATACATTCCAAGTTGCATGAATATGCGTTTATTGGTTCCAGAAATACAAATAAAATAAAACTAACTAAAGACTAGCTTAAATTGGGACATTCCCCCTTTGATTTTTCAGCTTCCAAGTGGATTCATGTGCCGGCCTGATATGGTAAAGCAATGGGGAAATAGAAATAGAAATGCTGTATGGTGGATGATGAATGGTGGATGGAGACCGAGTCTGGGAAGCATGTGGCCTGCAAGTGCTGTGATTTAACAAATGGCAGGAGTAAGCGTTGGGTTTCAAAACTCAACTGAGTGGAACAAATAGAAAATCAACATTTTTGCCAGTTCCGACGAACGAAAGCATTAAATAGGCAATTTTTTGTTAGTACTAGACCAACCAATAACCCAGACTAAAAATACCAGTATGTGTGCTTTGAGTCGGGAGCTCCCAAGAATGAGAATCCTTAGAAATAGATTGTTTACGCATTTTTGGGTGATTAGGAAAATATAACCTGAAAGTCAAAAGCTCAATTTGTGTGAGTTGCGTTGTTCTCATCATCATCATCATCATCATCTCTCTCTCTCTCTCTGTCTCTCTCTCTCTCTCTCTCTCTCTGTGTATCTCTTTATCTCTATCTCTTTCTCTCTCTCTCTCTCTCTCTGTGTATCTCTTTCTCTCTATCTCTTTCTCTCTCTCTATTTCTCCCTATCTTCTCCTGTACCTTCCACAATTCTGGATCTTCAAACCTGTCGTCACCTCTGATTATAGTTTGTTTATTGTATTAGACTATGTTATTTATTATAATCTCATATTAGTTGCCAATTGGTGTTCTTAACAAGAAATGTCAAAATGTATACCTTTTTTACGTCATTGTATGTACATATATACAACTAATATTAGTTCTAATGTATTAGTTCTAATACAAAAAAATTAAAATTAAAAAAATAAAAATGGTATATATATATATATATATATATATATATATATATATATATATGAATATACATATGTATATAAGTATAATGAAGTAAAAAAGGCATCCCTTAAAGCACATCAGTAATAATACAAGTAAAACCATAATTGCATGTTTTCACACGAGAATCGATATATAGTCGTCTTGTCGCTTTGAGGGTTGTTGATCACAAAGGTCGCGGTGATCTACACTATTTGTTTGAGCTAAGAAAATCACTTCACAAAGATCACGCTGATTTTTCACCTCATGCTGTGACTTTGACTGTTCCTGTGCCCAGTCGAAAGTTCCACAGATCAAAATCTTCAATCTGCAAAAAGAAAACAAAACAAAGTAAAGCAAAACAACAAATCACAATAAACAGATGCTGTGCCAAATCAACTTCTCAAGGCAACTTGTATTTCCCTCATTTCATATATGTATATACACACATACATACATATACATATACATATATGCACTCTTACCGTAAGCTGTAAATCGGCACATTTTTAGATTTTATATACCGGCCCCCATATCTCCAATTGAAAATGGGATTTCAGGGTATAATGGTTTTGTGAAAATGTATGTAACCTGATATATGTATATATATGTATAGTGGCGAGCACATGTGGATACATGTTGCCCAAGTTGACGTTAAAATGCCTGTAAAAACTTGGATTTTGATTCATTAGATATATTTTAATAAGGAACTGAAAAGGTTTTTTTTTCAAATTTGCTTACAAACTAAAGTCTTGAGCTGGATATATAAATTGAGCTATGTATCCATTTTTGCTCGTTTTTAACTTAGTATTATGTCCAAAGCCCCTTAGCTTTGATCATATTGGCAATGCGCCTAGGCATACCATCCACCAATTTCAACTCATCCCTTTCGATGCTGTGTCGTATTATGAGAGTCGTTTTTTAAGCAAAGCCCATGCGTTTTCTATAGGGCTTAAGTCTGGACTTTGTGCAGGCCACTCCATTATCAAAAATTTTTGACAATTTTCGCTTTCTGCTTGGGTTCCTTTTCCTTCCTTTTCCTTGGGATACGCACTATCAACAAATTCTGGTAGGTTGCTACTGAATATTTAGATAGTCTTCCATCTTCATAATTCCACCGATCTTAACCAATAGGCCGATGCTCTACCGTGTGAAGCAGCCCCACACGACCAGTCCACCTCCACCATGCTTCATGGTCCTTTTGACTTGATGCGTTTTGATCGCGTCGATCTCAGAAACTATAAGATATATATATATATATATATATATATATATATATATATATTATCAAACATTCGAGAAGAGCTTACGGAGCTTATTTTATTCAGTTTATATTCGGACGAGAAAGAGTTTACACCTATTGTTCCTAAATTATACAAAGTTATATAAAATACATAATAATATGTTATTTCATTGAATCCAAGTGTATTTATCTACGCGAGAATATATGTAACTCAGCGTACCTAATCGCTACTCTCGTAGTGTGTGTGCGCTTAACTTACATATATAATTATATACTTACATATATATTATATATTTTACATATATATTATACTTATACTCTACATTTGCATTCAACGTGCAAGTGTAGCACACCGAGACTTAACTACAAAGTTTGCGTGTATGTGTGAGTCAGTGATGAGTTGCTCTTGTGATTGCTGTTTGCGGTTGTGGGTGTTACTATGGTTTGTGGTTTGTCAAAAACTAAGGGAATGGAAAGCAATCCTTAATGTCGGTTGCTCTCGTCACTTTCAGTTATTCTAGAAGTCCGGAGACAGTGATTCCACTGAGAAACCCTTCAGAACGGATTATTTATAATTAATGTGACGCATATTTTGTGAATATATTTATGATATATATTATATTAATTAATAATTATATTAATTTTAATTTACGGACAAATGGAGGGACGGAAATGGTTAAATCGACTCAGCTAGTCGTCTTGATCAACAACATACTATATAGTATTACTATATGAAGTCTGATACGCCTTCTGTTCAGTGAAGTTATTTCAGCTTATTTCTAGCCAGATCTGGCTATTTTGGAAATGCGATTACGGGAAAAATTTGAAAACAGCAGGCAGCGGGAATTCTAGCTTTTTTAGCAAATTGAATCTTTTTTTTTATCTTTAAAAAAAATTTGTTTGTTTTTTTTTTATTTTTATTATTTCAATTTGGTGAGTGGTTTCTATCGCATTTGAAGATTGAAATGTTAAAAATCGAAGTCTATTAGTAAAGTATCGATATTGGATCAGTACTAATGATCTAAAAACCCATTTTGGAATAGCTGCTCTGCAGGAAAAATGCAAAACAGCTAAAATGTTGTATGAATCTTTTTGTGACAACAAAATCACTGCCTTGGTCAAATGCCGAAGTTGAGAGGGTTTTTAGCCAACTAAATCTGGTTAAATCTAAAATACGAAACAGGATGAACGTTAATACGTTAAACACTATATAAAGTATAGGGTCCATATATATATATATATATATATATATTTTTTTATACCCTGAACCCATTGAAATGGGAATTCACGGTATAATGGTTTTGTGAAAATGTATGTAACAGACAGAAGGAGACGTCGCAGACCCCATCAAGTTAATATATTCTTGATCAGCATAAAAAAATAAGTTGATCTAGCCCTGTCCGTCTGTCCGTCTGTATGAACGTCGAGATATCGGAAACTACAAAAGCTAGAGAGCTGAAATTTTACATGAAGACTCGCATGTTAGCTACGCAGTACGAGTTTGTTTTGTTTTTTCGATAACTCATCTCATTTCCAAATTATCAGCTCTCTAGCTTTTGTAGTTTCCGAAATCTCGACGTTCATACGGACGGACGGGCAGACGGACAGGGCTCAATCAACTTATTTTTTTATGCTGATCAAGAATATATATACTTTATGGGGTCTGCGACGTCTCCTTCTGCCTGTTACATACATCTTCACAAAACCCTTATACCATGAATTCCCATTTTCAATGGGTTCAGGGTATAAAAACAGCTTTTTTCCTCTTGTTTTGCTGTTTTCTTGAGTCGATTTAGCTGTTTTGGCGTAACAAAAAATCACTGCTTCTGTTACATAAATTTATTTAACAAAACCATTATTTCCTATTTTCAATAGGTTCAGTGTATAAAGAGAAGGTTCGTGTATTCGCTTAATGCACAATGTTTATATATTGACTCACTTAACGAAAGGCTGCGAACTTAACTCACTAAACGAAATTTCGATAAGTGAGTAAGTACAGTGATGAAAATCGGATGCGCATATGTTTTGAAAGATTCACAGCAGTTGAATAATATTAGCAATCAAATTTAATCTTGTGCTGTTCTTTAATTTCTTAAAATTACATTGGTATACTTTGCCGGGACTTCACATATACATATGTACATACATAATCCCAGGATGCTGTTTTAAAGAAAGTATCGTGTTAGACAATTTTATTTAATTCATATGTACATATGTATGTACATACATACATATGTATGTACATATGTAGGTATCTGAAAAAACATAGCAAAGTTTTTTTTCTTAAACTAAGCTAATGGAAAGCAAATTGTATATATTTCTTTGGCCAACGTAACTGAAGAAACAGAAGTTGTTGAAACCAGTTAGGACATTAATAAAAACTAACGTTCTGCAAAATGAATAATAGGAAGCCAAAAGTCAGCAATTGATTTCCTCTTAACGATCAAATGAGAACCACAACTTTCTCATAAGCTTTGCATCGCCAATGTTTTTTGTGAAATAACAAATAGTTGAAATTTCTTTACGTGTTTATAAAGTATACAAATAATAATATGGGAAAAATCTAAGTTCTCTAAATTTTTTATTATTACTAATCTGTTTTAAGATGAAGTCTGTATATTTGGATTCACGGAAGTAGAGTATTCAGATTTCGTTGAGTGCCACAGTAAACTTAGTCGTATTTCGAGGCAAGCAAGAACAAGTAAGTGTGCATACAATCAATGAAGTCGACATGAAGATACCCTTCACAAACATTCTTTACAGATATTCTTTGCCAATGTTCACTAATATTGTTGTACAAAATTGTATTTTCATATACTTTAAGTATGCAATAATAAAGTAACTAGTACAAAATGTACGAATTATACCACGGATTTCATAAGGGATATGTATTTGTCGCAATGTCTCATATCCATTTGAAGCACTGCAGTGAATATGATATATGTATGTACGAGGAACAGTGCCGAAATCGGAAGCGTAATGTAATGCAGTTTGCAATTTTCTCCAATATAGTATATTATATGATAGTTTAAAAAATATATATAGAGTTATTCGTGCTAAAACTTATTGATTATCAGTGTGTGCTAAATTCAAATTGTAATATGCACGTATATTATTATTTTTATGAATAATGTACAGAGCGTTCCGTTGATGGTGCCCACCCACACACTGAAATGGGACGTGGTGCTACGACCGAATGTAGCGCACACTCATCCTCAGCACAACAGCTTCTTGTTTATGTCTGTGGATGTGTATGTCGATGCGGATCTGTCAGTTAGGTATATGGCACGGTCAGGCTATGTTGTATATCGCAGCATTCACTGTCGTTGCTGCTGCCGCTGCCGCAGCCGTTCTTCTTTCTGCCGATCCCTGTTTTATTAATAAATTTATAATATATTTTTTTTAAAGCAGTGCGCGCTGGAAGTGAAATAATTAACATACATATGTGCAAATACTTTTAATACATACTTATTATCAAACAAGTGTATAGCTATATGCATATGTACATATGTACATGTGTACCATGCTTGAAAAATGCAAATTTTTGCGAACATATGAGTAAATACATACATACATACATACATTTATTCATATGTATGTACATACATATGTATGATGAGAAATATGCACACATACATGCATACCTATGTACATATTTTCATGAACGTGCCTGCATACATACATATACAAGTATGTATACATGTATTGGCATACATTGTATAAAGTACATTAATAGAGAATCGCGAAATATTCAAAATAGAATTCGATTACATGCCCACAAACATGTGAGTGTGCTCACACACACGTAGAAATATATAAGTACAAATATACATACATATGTATGTATTTATACATATGTATTTGTATAACTATATACAAATGCATATAAGACTGTTTGTTATCGCGATTCTTATATGTATGTATGTACATACATATTTACTTATGTGTGTTTTGAAATACGTAGCTAATTATGTATGTAATTATTTACAAATATATATATATGTATATATATATATATATATATGTATATATATATAGTAAGTCTTATGCATTAATAAATCTGAATGCTTCAAAAGGAATAACTGCACTTTCAACGCTGAACTGAAGTTCAAGAACACAAAAATTGATAATGGTGTTTATAAATGGTTTTAATTGAATACAATAGAGTAAGAGTGATCCATCAAGAGCTTCTCAGTGAGATTCACTTGAATATGAATCGTTTATGCACACCGTGCACACCATACACAAAGCACACACAATAACTCAGGCGAACCAATGCAAATGTATCTACATATATTTGTATGTCAGTACATAAACATATACATATGTATCTTTGCACATGCATATTATTAATTTACATGTACAAATGTATGTGCACGTACGTACACATCGGTAAACATTAAAGAGAATAAACAAGCTCTGAAAGCTACACATAAAACGAAAGAGCTCCGAGCTGAGTGTGAATAAAATATGTGCACACACACGGAATGCAGATTTATTATAACATAATGTATTAAATTCGGCAATAAATAAAAGAACTTACACTTCTCTGGCGGCTTTATGACGGTTAATGGGTAAATTTGTGAATAGTTCCTCGTAACAATGCATTTGACTTGAAAACTCTAAAGAAAAACCGGACCACTTACATTTACATATGTAAATTCATAAGTACATATGTATGTACATGTGTACACAAATTAAATATACATACATATGTACATTCATGCATACTTATGGACGTATGAAGTATATTAAAGCAGAAAGTAACAAAAAATATAACAGAATATGCTGAGATTGAAACTTTTAAGTGATTGTGAGTGCTGATTGTTCAATTGGATAAGACAGATGGTAAGTACGTTTATATGCATGTATAAAGCTATAAGAATCTAAGAAAGGGCATCTTGAAGCATTGTGTATCGCTATAGGCACTTACAATATATTAATTAATAAATAATCATATATTAATTAATATATACAAATATAACATACTCTAATAAAAAAAAAGAATAAGTTGTTAATGATATCAGTCTCTTATTTATCTGTCTGTAGAGAACGACAACAGTAATATAATCTGATTGACCCTTCTGTGCGCAGCTACATATACATATATACAAATATGTATATATTTGTAGAATTCTCCAGTCTCCTTTTCGAGTTTTAAATTGCAATAGTTCCTTACAGAAGAGCGCTTACGTTTTTAAAAACGTAGTTCAGTTAATCAAAGTCAGTTGAGCGCTGCATAAAACTAATTATAATTTACTTATTTTGTGAAGAAAATTAAAATGATTATATTTGAAATTTTATTGTCTAACATATTGTTCATAAGCAACACATTTTTCTCTCGTTCAAGGCCAAAGTCTACAATTGAAAGTTGGCAAACAATACAAAGCCATGAAATCACTCAAGGGAGCTACAAGGTTAACCGAAAAACGAAGAAAGCAACCTAAATTTAACAAAACGATCGATTGTTTTATTAGCATTGATGAAGCCAATTGCAATTCCGTTTCCGATTGTCTCAATATATCTATGAAAAAGTCTTGCCAATGCAACACCGCTATGATGATTATGAGGACCAATAGGATCTGGCAGTTTCGATCGGTGGTCGCCCGATATGCGACTACACTTTTACTATCGATTTATTTATCAATAATTATTTTAGCATCTGCCCAAGAAGCCACGGGAGACACAGATAGATTTCTCAGGTCAAACAGCACAGAAAGCCACCGAAATGAAACACTTACAACTGCTATACACACTCAAGTCCAAAGTCAAAGCCAGAGGAAAAACTTGAGACAACCAGATCAGCCAGTAGGCCAGATTCCAGCAAGTGTACAAGGCTTTAGCGTGAACAGAAATAGTTTGATTACTGGAGACTCTGTGTTGCAACGTCAGTTGAGGGAAAAAGCGAAACAAGATAGCTTGGAATCGATTAAGATGCATATTTTGATGCGACTGAATTTGAAGAAACTACCCAACATAACTAAACCAATATCTGTGCCGCAAAACATATTGGAAAACTTTTATAAAAACTATAACGCTTCGCTCTTAAATTCGATGTGGAGCTATAATAATAAACCATATGCTGCTGCTCCTCCTCCTCAAGATACACCCAGATCGGCTCTATATATGCCAGGGGAAACTGTGACAAAATCTGCGAATTTTACACAGAACAATAAAGAGAGCTCAGATAACCATTCTAACTATGATTCGTCTAATCGAAATGCGTCATTAGAAATGCAGGGTGACGATCCCAATAATTTTGAGGACTTTCACTATATCTATAATATCGAAGTTGATGACCATCAAAAGCCTCCTAAGTACAAAGCCACAGACTTTACAGTTAACGACGATGATATTGAATATGAAAGTATACTTTCTCATATAAGCAGTGTTTATATATTTCCAGAACGTGAGTTAAGTACGAATACTATTTATGTTACATTCTGGTCAATTTTATTCGTAATGACAATTGCTTACATACTAACTGTATATAAGAATTTCAAAGGGTATATAAATAATCATCAATTCTTATATTTTTATTAGTTTAATTTCATTAAACAATAATTACATAAATAATAATGTTGCGCTGACAACATAATACCGTTAAATTGTGGAGCCCGACCTTCCTATCCCTTACTTGGGGCAAATTTAAAAATCCTTTTCTCGTAAGTGGACAAACGGGCCAATAGCAAAAGGGAATGTAGAAAATCAATGTACTCTTTCACATCGTGCGTGAGAACTTCAGGTTTTGGATGCCACGCCCTCTTCGCCACAAAAAAAAAAAAAAACTCATTTCGAATACTAGGCTTGCAATTTGGCAAATTGTCACATTTTAGTGCAATTAATATACTCTGTAAGTTTCATGAAGCTAGTTCATCTAAACATTGAGTTGTAAGCGTTCAAAGTATAGCCCAACCCTCCCACAAGCCACGGCAGCAACTATATTTTTATGCCCTGAACCCATTGAAAATGGGAATTTAGAGTATAATGGTTTTGTGAAAATGTATGCAACAGGCAGAAGGAGACGTCGCAGATCCCAAAAGTTTATATGCTTGATCAGCATGAACGTCGAGATTTCGAAAACTACAAAAGCTAGAGAGCTGCACACTCGTATGTTAGTTACGCAATACGAGTTTGTTTTGTGTTTTCGATAAGTTATCCTATTTCCAAATTATCGATAAAAAGTAGAAAATTCGTTTACATTTTTTACGTTTTTTGGGCATAACTTCTACACCGTTTGAGCTAGAGACTTCAGATTATGGATGCCACGCCCTCCTCGCCTCCAATATGCAAACAAAACTAATTTCAAATACTAGAGACTAGAGGTGGGCATGGGCCGAAATTTTGCACCCAACCCGACCCAGCCCATGGGCCGAAGAACAAAATTTTACCCGTACCCGAAAGCTACAAAAATTTTGCAACCCGGAACCAACCCGCCCGCCCGAAAAATTTGTTTCTTCTTTTTCTTTTTTCCTCCGAGCTTTCTTTTTTTAGTGATCACAATTGTAATAGCTATTGATGATAATTATAATTGAGATAATAGATAACAAACGTAATCGAAAGTGTACACGAAGTTAAGAAAAGAAAATATTTGCAATCCAAATTGAAAATATTAAAACATTTCACAATTGCGTTCTCATATTTCCAAATTGTTTCGGGTAAAGCGGGTTGAGCGGCGTAACCCGCACCAGCCCGCACCCAACTTGAAACTCGATTTTCCAGCCCATACCCACGGGTGCCCACGGGTACCCGACAAAAACCCACCACATGCCCACTTCTACTAGAGACTACACAACTACAAACATTTGGATGCTATTAACATATTCTGAAAGTTTCATGAAGATCATCCATCTAGGAAAGGAATTATAAGCGTCTAATGTATAGAAGTAAAGTTTATATAGCCATGTCCGTCGTCCTTCCGTCTGTCGCGTCGATTTCCCAAGGCATAAGAGCTACATACTTTATCCTTTTTGCGTTAGATCCGTATATTGCACGCCCAGTACGAGTTTGTTTCAGAAATTCGATGACTTTTATATTTCCAGAGGTATCGATAAAAACATGTATCGAGAATCAGTTATAAAATTATATCTCCTTCATCTATAGAGTTAGAGTCTCCAAGTCTTCTACATATTGTATATAGATACTAATTTAATACAATTTCGGTTTTTGTCAGATTTTGGATTCCGGTCCCCAATTCACCCCCACACAACCAAATGTATAACAAGTAAGAAAGTCGTAGTTAGGCGCAACTAACTGTGAGATACTCTGTTCCCGTAGGTGCATTTTATTTATTTAATAAACATTTAATAAATGAAATATTTCGGCAATTAGCAAACGTACATGGCAAGCAACAAACGTTTTTCCTATACACACAGTATACAAGTATACACACTGCGTGCGGCCAAATTAAGCGATTCATGTATACTTACAAAGGCTCCATGCTATAGCATTCTAAGAATTGAGATTGAATTGTGAGTTTTAACTTAGCAGTGAACTTATTTAGGTTTAGCTAACGATTACATGTTATTTTCAAAAGACCTGGGTTCAAATCACGCCGGAAACTTGTTGTTTATTAATCGAAAACTTATAAATTTGATTTATTTAATTCATTAATATTTGTATATTTATGTTAAAATGCTTTCTGCTATCTTAGCAATTACTACTAAGCTATTTGTATGCATGAATTATTCAGTTGGCCACAACAATCTTCTTTGCCGATGTGCCACGCCCCCAGTGGGCGTAGACGCATAATTTTTGGCCAGTTCTTTGAAAGAGCCGAGGCTAACATAACTGCAAAATTTGCGAAAATTTATACTCCAAAAAATTCGAAAATAACAGGGTATTTTTCGATAAGCCACGCCTCCAAAAAGGTTGAAAAATATACATATACATATACCTTTTTAAAAGATCTTAATAGAATCATAGCATTAACTCACATGCCAAATTTCAACGTTCTAGCTTTAAAGGTGTAGAAGACGCATTTTCCCGATTTGCCACGCCTCCAATGGCGTATATCCGCCATAGTATACATTCCAAATTGCAACTGTCTAGCTCATCAACTAGTATGATTACTGACATACGGGGGTTTTCCGATTTGTCACGCCCCTAGTGGGCGAATCGGGAAAATTTTTATACTTTATCATTCGAAAGCATACATGAGTATATGTTCGAAATTTCAAGTCCCTAGCTCTAATAACGCCGAAAAATATTGCGTTCATACGGACTGACGGACGGACAGCAAGAAGGACATTGCACAAACCCAATATACTCTTTTTCTCTTTTTGGGAATAGAGTCTTAAAAAATATATTTCAAATACTAGAGACATACCGTTTGGGTTGGCATATAGATATGAATGTCATGATCATAATTTGAAAGTTTGATTACGATTATCCGTCTGGAAACAGAATATTAATCAAATAAGTTCTCGCAGTTCTCCCATAGTATAGTTTGTAACGCTTGCAGAAACGAATTGAATAATTCTTGGATTGTTATTCGTTCGACGAAGGGTTCGATGTTGGACGACATCGCAAAACAAAATTTGTTTTATTGTAAACGTATTCAATGGTTATATTCTTAACAAAATTAAATGATATATTCGATTAAAATTCATTCATCTTTTCACAAATTCAAAACTTCAAATAAAACAAGTAAGAAGGCCCTAGTCGAGACTGCTCGACTACGAAATCCCCTGAACCCTGCAAAAAAGTGATACTTTTCTTCTTTACGCACTCAGAGGCGCGCGCTCTGCTAACTGCGCAGTTGCTGCTTTGTCTTGGGGGTGGGTTGGGCTGAACTTTGGACGCTTATAACTCCATTTCTAACTGGACGATCTTCATGCAATTTTAAGAGTAGATTAGGAATATCTAAATCTATCTATGTGCCAAATTGCAAGTCTCTAGTATTTGAAATGCGTTTTTTCGAAATTGGGGGCGAAGGGGGCGTGGCATCCAAAATCTGAAAACTACATAATCTGCGTATTCATAATATCTATCTAAATAAATAAAGGCCATTTTCAATGGATTCAGGGTATAAAAACTAATACTCTTCTTCTTTACGAACGTATGAGCGCGCGGTCTGCTAACCGCGCAGTTGCTGCCGTGGCTTGGGGGTGGGTTGGGCTGAACTTTGAAAGCTTATAACTCCGAATGAAATTTTCAGAGTAGATTTAGAGTACCTAAATGTATCTATATGCCAAATTGCAGGTCTTTAATATTTGAAATGCATTTTTATACCCTGAACCCATTGAAAATGGGAATTCAGGGAATAATGGTTTTGTGAAAATGTATGTAACAGGCAGAAGGAGACGTCGCAGACCCCATAAAGTATATATATTCTTGATCAGCATAAAAAAATAAGTTGATCTAGCCCTGTCCGTCTGTCCGTCCGTCCGTATGAACGTCGAGATTTCGGAAACTATAAAAGCTAGAGAGCTGAAATTGTATATGAATACTCGTATGTTAGTTACGCAATACGAGTTTGTTTTGTGTTTTCGATAAGTCATTCCATTTCTAAATTATCGATAAAAAAATGGAAAATTCCTATTTTTATACGTTTTTGAACATACCTTCTACACTGTTTGAGCTAGAGACTTGGAACTTATATATTTAGTTAGATATTATGGATACGCAGACCTTGTAATGGGATCGTGAAAATATTTACACTATAATTCGGGAGTATACATGCACATGAGTATGTGGTGCAAATTTCAAGTCTCTAACTTTAATTTCGCCAACAAAAATTGCATTCATACGGACAGACGGGCGGACGAACATTGCACATAACCAATATACTCAATTCACTTCGTGAACGACTCTAAAAGTTCTGCGGCGGGAATCGAACCCTCGCCATTCAAGCGCAGCTTACGTAGCACTTACCATCACCGCCACTGCCTTGATATACATATGTATAACGTATCAGCGTTACCCAGATTACTTCACAGCTTGAGCGCATTTTGACAAAACTAAAGTAACGGCTGAAAAGCTCACAATTAAATCGCAATGCTTAGAATATGCTAGAGTGCAGACTTTTGATTGTATTCATAGAATAAATGCTGAATGTGCGCCTACTTGCCACTTGCGTTTGCTAATTTCCCAAATATTGGGTTTATTATACTCTAAATTAAATCGAAAGTAGATATGACAGCGTTGGGGCAATGAATGAGTATTCTGCAGTCGGTATCGTCCGACGTTCTTACTTGCTATTATTATTTTTGTTTCGTATTTTTTATTTTTTTAAGAGCCTCATGTGCGCCATAATCGGAAAACAGATGTTCTACGTTTCAAGTTTGATTCGAGCTCCTCAGATATTTCATATGTGACACTTCACTTGTATTTGCGAGGATTGGAATGGATTAGAGCTTATCAACCGAAAATCCTTGACGAATTGACCGATTTTCAAAATAAAGAGATTGTCGTGGCGTTGAATCGGGCCATACGTCGAGCAAATAATACAAATTATACACACAAAGCAAAAATCTTTGAGTTTCGACACAAAATTCCTACTGGACCAGGTCAATGGGTTAACGTTGATTTGAAACCTTTAATAGGAACAGGAGCCGCCATAGATCCCAGTCAAACTCAGGATATTTTTATAAAAGGTGTCGAGCCATGGATGCGGCCCTTAGTTGTCACGACAGACAGTACTGCAAAAAATCCATTGGTATATATACATATCTATATAATTTATAATAAACAGATATTATTCCGAAATAACATTTTCTGTATATTCAGATTTTAAATCAATCAATTCTCCATTCCGTCGCAGTTTCTATTAATTTAGATTTGTGCCTATAGAAATTTCATTTAGTTTACTATAATACAAGTACTACAGAATTTTTAGATACATTTTAGGGTCAAAATAGTTTTTCCCAATTGAAGACCACTTCATTGCTATTGTTCTCTTTATGAATTATACATTAATTGAATTTCAATAAATACACATTTTTTATGAAATCTACAATTTGTTTCGTAATAAAAATTGTTTGTCGTAATAAAAACTGCATATTTCACTGCACTATTTATACCTTGAACCCATTGAAAATGGTTTTGTGAAAATGTATGTAACAGGCAGAAGAAAACGTCGCAGACCCCATAAAGTTCATATGAATATATATCACCTGTATGAACGCCGAGACTTCGTAAACTACACAAGCTAAAGAGCTGAAATTTCACATGAATACTCGTATTTTAGTTACGCTACGAGTTTTGTTTTTTTGATAACTCATCCCGTTTCTTTATTATTGATAAGAAGATATCGAAAATTCGTTTACTTTTTTGCGTTTTTTAAGCTACACCGTTAGCTCGAGACTTTAAATTTGTATATTTAGATAGATATTATAGATACAAAGATTCTGTAATTTTCAGATTGTGGCTGCCACGCCCCCTTCTCCACCAATTTGGAAAAACGCATTGAAAATATTAGAGATTCTTACAATTAGGCAAATAGACACATTTGGATGCTATTAAAATATTCTGAAAGTTTTATGAAGATAGCCCGTCTAGAAATGGAGTTATAAGCGTCCAAAGTATAGCCCAACCCACCCCCAAGTCTCTGCATCAACTACGCAGTTGGCAGAACACCCGCTTATACATACATATGTATGTATGTATGTATGTACGTGCGTAGAGAAGAAGAGTAATACATATGTATGTATGTATGTATGTACGTGCGTAGAGAAGAAGAGTAATTATTTTTATTTATTTATTTTTTTTTTTTTTTCATGGTTCAGGGCATTTCGTAGCGAGCAGTATCGACTAGAGGCTTTTTATTTGTTTTATATTAAATTAATTTTTAACAAACCCTTGGCATTAGATAACATATTATAATTTCAATGTTATACATTTATCTGTACCATTTTCTATTGCTATTTACAGACAGTGCACATTGAGATTGGTTCCCGTAAAAAACATAGACGAAAACGTAGCGTTTATCTCGACTGCACTGAGAATGATCACGATATGCGCTGCTGTCGATATCCTTTAAAGGTTAACTTCACCAGCTTCGGATGGCACTTTGTTGTGGCACCTACATCATTCGATGCATATTTTTGCAGCGGCGACTGCAGAGTTGGGTACTTGGAACAGTATCCACACACGCATTTGGCAGCGTTGACTACGTCAGCGTCACCATGTTGTTCGCCAACGAAAATGAGTTCCTTAAGCTTACTGTATTTTGACGAAAATCACCAACTTGTGTTGAGTGTAATACCAAATATGTCCGTTGAGGGATGCAGCTGTTCCTAGCCGATAAATTCAAAATTAAATTCACAGATACACATACATACAAAATGATATGTAAAAATTATATGAACGATTAATTTTATGTAAATCGTTTAGATATAAATAAAGTAGAATAAGCGAACACATACATACATATGTACACATATTAAACATATAAATACTAGCATTCATAATTATACATACATACATATATGTATGCACATACATATACGTTAAAGTACCTGTAGTGATATGTTAGAGTATTGCATGAACGTATGTACATACATACATACATAGAAATGTACGGACTTACAAACATGTATACAAAATTATGCATTATAAAGTATACAACATTTACAAGAATCCAGTTTAATATAATAAAACAATATATATATACGGAATGTTTAATAAAACTTTTTATATGACTAAATAATGTAAGTCTGCATTTTAGGATTTGGAATTTATACATACATATGTATGTAAATCTTTACCACAGCAATAGCAATCAATGTCATATTTTTGCTACAGTGAACAATTGTCATCACCAGTGCTGCCATTTTGACAATTTCGTGGCTAGGTCTGGCAACTTTAAAAAATTTTCAACTTTTACTTTTAAAATGCTATTAGCCACAAATTTAGCAATTTTTGTTGTTGTTGTTTTTTTTTATTTTTTTATAGCAATTTAAAGAAATTTTTAATAAAACAAGCAATTCTTATGTTTTTTATGTATATGTAATTGAATAAGATAACGTTCCTTTTTAATTTAAGTGTTTCTAATTTTTATTTTTTGTTTGTTAAAATACACATGTATATTTGTTAAAAATCAAAATTTTAATGGTTTAGCAATTTTTTTTTGGCAATTTTCACAAAAAATGTTAAGCTATTTTTATCCATATTTTTCCCAAAATCTAGCCATTTTTGCTTAGGAGATTCTGTCAGCACTGGTCTACACGATTGAGTATTAGTGGTATTACAGAGTCTTAACAGTGTTTGTCTGTAATTGCCATTCACCATGAGTGCTAAAATACTCTATTCGTTATGACCGCATTTCAGAATACTATCGTACATTAAGATAACAATTAACTTTATTAATATTTTATAGTATACATTATAATTTTTTTTGCTTATAAATTTAACAGTTTACTTAAGAAATAACATTAAAGTGTTAAAAAGTTTTTCAAATAATCGATATTAATAAGATTTTAAAGAAAAATATGCTTTGGTCACACAGTCGCGGCGAATTTAATAATGATAAACGATGTCTGAATTTCTGTTGTGTGGGTGTGGATTTATTTCACGGAAAAAAAACGCATAAGGATATGTAACTTGTTATCAAAATGTGCTCTAAAATCTGTGTTAATGTTGTTGAGTTAGATTATGTTGTGCTAAAGGTTGGTTTAAATTGCAGAAAAACTGAACTGCACGCAAAGATGATAAACTTATATACATATAAGCACGATCTCAACCATAGGCATTCATGCTTACATATGTAGATGTAATAATGTGCAGGCGTGTACATTGGAAATAAATATAATTAAATAAGTATTTTATTACAGCTAAATGGCAGCGACATTACATCATTATCTAGTTATGACGCGGTTCAAATGTTCCTTCAAGCTAAAGATCCCCTAGTAGTTGAATTATGCCGAAAACAAAATCCCGTCAACCCCAAAAACCTGCAGGAAGACGATATTTGTGTAAAAGTAAACAGTGTTCAAGTATCCAATGCAAGAGCAATCAGTGCCTCAGGAAATTTTAACTTTCATTCATTGCCGACATCGCCTCTATTATCAGAGTCAGCTACAAATCAAGTGATTTTAACTTTACGAACATTTCAAAACAGCGAGAAAACCGAACTAATATCAAAGAAGCAACAAACAATTGACAAGGTTGTTGAATTTAATAAAACTAAACAAAAGGTTGTCCATACAGAAGATGTAGGTCAAACAATAGCCGAGCATTTTGTCGAGCAAGAGCATGATCTGTTTGAGCAATGTTTGGAGCCAGAGATTGACATCGAGGTAAGGCTTAATACATATAAAAACAATATCTCATAACACAACATTTTTAGGAAGTGACACTGGTGAAGAAAACAAACGACCAAATTGGACTCACTGTTTCCTGCAATAACTTCTATAGTGCCAAGGATTCCGACGAGAGTATTATAAAGCCTGTGATATGCAACGAGAATACGAATACAGATCTAATGACAGATGATGCGGATGCGGATGCGGATGCTGATGCCGATGACAGTGATGAAGTTTTCATAAGTGATATACAGCCTGATAGCGTGGCCGAGCGTGATGGTCGGCTCCGTCGTGGTGATCAAATTCTCCGCATTAATGGCATAGACATCAAGAGTAAGAAACATGCCGAAATGCAAATAGCTGAAAATTCTTCGGCTATAACGTTGCTAGTCAGTCGACTTCTATATGCCGTAAGTACATAGAAAGACACATAAACATTAGCTGATATTCGTTTTTCATGTAATAGGAGGATGACGACGATGATGACGATGATGATGACGATGATGAAGACGATGAAGAGATCGCTAGTAACTTTGAGTATGCAACCAGCATTCTATCTGATGATTACACAAATGTCGTAGACAAATTGGACAAAGTTCTGTTAACGCAGCAACGGAATACCATTACAAGCGCTAAAACTGTAATGACAGAACCGGCGGCAAAAACCAATAAATCTCTTTTACCTCCAACTTGTAATGGTTCGCAAACGATGGCAGAAAAAAAGAAAGGACAAACACAAACTAACGTCACAGAAAATACGTCTATTGATAATGTGCGAGGATTGAGCCAGAAATCGGACTTAAAACCAATAATGGACAAAAGCCTTTTAACAACAATAACTAGTAAACAATATGAATATGATGATTGTGAGCATATTTATGAAACAATTCCCGAGGATTCGGAATCAGAGCCCCTTTATTGCTCACCATATCAAAGCTCTAACTATATGACCGCAATGGGATCTTGCTCATCTCCAATGATGGCTGAGACGGATGTTATAGAAATGCAACAGCAAACGCAACGAGTGGCCCAATGGTTGGGCATTAAATCACAGAGATCCGTACATACGCTAGCTGGCCGTCCAAACTTATATCATAAGCAACAACATCGAATATCCAATAGAGTGTATACGCTACGCAGTGCAATAACAAATATAAGTGGATCAAGCAGCAGTGGAGCTAACTACAGTGCAACTAATGTCGACAACGAAAATAAATGCATAAATCAACAGCAGGAGGAGGTGGATAATTCTTCAAGTGCCTATAATACGGGAGGCTCTAATAACAGTGCTTCGCCTCATCAGAATGCCATGCATGTAGAGATCGAATCAATTTCAGTTGCGACAACTGCAAATGCAACTCCTAACAATCATAAAAACTCGTTTCAACTGGGGCCGATGTCAATGCTGCCATTTGGAAAGTCTGGTCGCATAGTTTGTTCCCAATATAATTCCGGTTCGTTGTGGACTTAATTGAGACACACACTTTCAATTACTTAAACAATTAAAATTAAAAAAAAATTAAAATTTACTTTATATATATATAGTTAATGATAATATCAATAACAATAAAGTAAATTTTAATTTTTATTCTTTAAGTATATATATATAAATATATATATTAAACATATATATATATTTTAGAAACTGTCACACAAAATAAGGCATCTACGGACGAGCTAAATCATTTCGCATCAACTGCTAAAGTAGACGCTAAAATAGTGCGACCCAAACCGATCGAAGAACAGCAAAACCAATACCCGCAATTTAACGCTCCCAATTTGAGTCGCTATCATTTTGTTAGCAGTCAAGAGGTAAACACGATGGTCATTAAATAAATTATGTAATGCCTATAAGGACGATAATAATTATCGATTGTTTTGTATTTTACCTTTTCCAGTGATAAATGTTATCAATTTATCATTTTTATCAATTAAAAATCTCCAGTTGTCGGTTTCTTAATTTCATTTTAATTTTTATACATAGTAAATAATGTAGAAATATATAAATAGCAGTCACTCAATTATAAAAGAAAGAATAATAATCAGCATTTACATTAAATAATTAAAACAAGTATGAAAGTTGATGCTATATCGACTGTTTCACACTATAGACTTTTTAATAAAACAATGCAAACAATTTAAAATAAAGCAGTTTAAGAGATCTGTCTTAAGTGTATATATACTTTGCTTTTATACATTTTTCTTAAAAAATATTTCGAATAATGAATTTCAATAGATTTACTAATGCTGTTTTCTCTAGGTCGCAAATAAGAGTGTTGCAACACCAAAGGCAAGTTCTATTTTAGTAGCGACGGAAAATGTCTCCGAGGAAATTCCAATGGTGTGGAAAGTAAAGCGACGCCCAGATGGAACAAGATACATAGTTAAGCGGCCAGTACGGAATAATGTGACCATGGGTATTCGTAAGAATATACACAAGAATGAAATAACAACAACTGAGGATGACACAATATCAGAGGTTAAGATCGGGCGTTATTGGACTAAGGAGGAAAAGAAACGTCATATAGAACGTGCACGCGAACGCCGACACCATCAGCAATTACTTCATAAGCCACAACAGTAGTAATTTCCCACACAATTAATATAAAGTGATTACCTTTAAAGATTTTCCGACCTGTAAATATATTGAATTTCACTTTACCCAATATATGCGTCTACTTATATTCAATATTACAGGTTTCAAATGTCATAAATCATTGTTTTATATATATCAGACCACATTTTGTATAATATATACAATATATATAGTGATTTATGTATAATTTCCTTTTTTTTATAATGTATAATACCTATGTAGAAATAAAGCTAAAAATCCAAATAACGAAACAGTTATTTATCGTCGATAGAAATAGCTTTAAAAAATCGAACCATACTTAAAACTATATATATTGTATATCATATCCAAATTGTTGTTATATATATATTACATTTTCCATATTTAAGGTAGTAATGAACAAGCTCTTAAAGTTAGTTGTATTGTATATAACCAATTCTTTTTATCAATATTTCCCTCTAATAGTATATTCAAATGTATATAAATAAATAAACTTTAAACGTACCTTGTTATTATTATTATTAAATTATTACTAGACTAGCATATAATTATCATAATCATTCCCTGATTCAACATTGAATATTTTACAGATTGAGTTATAAGTGGTTTGATGGCATCTTGCTTATCTAAATCGCCATATTCCGGATCATGTCGCTGCTGTTGATTTGTGTGTGTAAGTAAACAAATGTGTACCGGTGTTAAAGTAAGTCAGATGAGGCTATCTATACATTGATTAGAAATTCAGGCGTGAGCAGCAAATTTCGAGCAACTAAATGTTGCTCGTGAAATATGTACAAATGGTAATGGTATTGAACTGGTATGAATGCCGCTTATATAATACATATGTATTGTACGTGCGGTGGAGCTGCATTTTGTCTCAATAGAGTAAGCCTGCGCAGCAACATGTTAGGCCATGTTGTAGCTACATAGGAGAGAACAGTCTGTTGTGCGCTCTGTACATCTTTCATCCTGTTAACTTCTGTACATGTTCAAATTATATGTTATTTTGTGAAGCCGGCATAAAATTACTCCGTAGCCGGCTAAGTTAAAAATAAAATAGTTTCTTATAAGTCCGTTTAAAAAAGATGGCCGGCGCCTGAACAATTCAGAATGGTTTGTTGCTAATTGAAAACACTAATAGTATATGCTCTTCTATGAGTGGTGCAACCCAATTTGTTTGTGCATCTCTACATATATCCTATGCATTAAAAAACGAGGCGTGGCTGTGATCCTAACTGTGTGGTGATATGCAGATGCGATTCATTTGCATGTGTGAGCAAGTCTGTAAAGAAATCTAGATGTGTGACAGAACATCATCATACGCATTCCAAATCTTACGGTATCAAAATATTCTGTAATGTTGCTGGGAAAAGATAACTTAGGTGTAATATTTGCTTATATTACATACATATATACATATACACATTTTAGTAAGGATGCGAAAGTTAGAGCTCTGAGAGCAGTTATAGGGTGAGTGACACACAAGACCTATTGTTAGTTACTTAGGGGTTGTTCCAAGCAGAGAGAACGCCGTATGCGTGTACGGCACGAATACATATACATATATATATATATATATATATATATATATATATATATATATATATTTAAATATATATATGTGTGTGTACGTATGTATGTTCGGGAGCGACGCGGCTTAAACAGTAAAACGGTTGAGATTTTTATGTCAAATAGTTCTATTGGATTTGGTATTATTCATTTCAATTAACAATCATAAATACATGTAAATAAATAACTTGAAACACTCATATATATATATATATATATATATATATATATATATATATATGTATATATGTATATATGTATATATATGTATGTAAGGATAAGTACGTAGTAAGTATAGGCACAGTAAATAAGCCTCTATATATCACATATATGTATGTACGTACATGTATGTATGTCCGAATTACATGTCTATATTATACACACAAAGTCACACACCGACACAGACACTGAGGAGAAGGCGTGTATGTATAACAAATGCAATTCAGTATTTCTGTCTATTGCAGAACAGGGAATTCTACTGCTGCGGAAGCAATGCCAAATCATTGACAAATTCCATTCATCATTCGCGATTAATATATCAAATTTATGTACATATAAAGTACTGAGACACATAAAATGCATAGCCTGTTCTTATATCATGAACGCATCAGTGATGGCGCTGACTTACAGCTGCGTATAAAATTAGCATTTCACATAGATAAAAGCATAATTGAAAAAGAAACACCGAAATATCAAATAAAATGAAATGTTTCAAACTCAAATCGCATAGGAGAAAAACTGATATACCGGAGTGAGTTTGCTCACGATTGTTATAGCATAGCCAAAGCAACATCTACAGCAATAATAATAATTCATCGCCAATATCATCGTGTGAGCGTTAAATTGTGATTCTGGACTATAATAGTTCATTGCCCTCGTCGTTGTAGGCGGCGGCGGCATTTGTACTTCATACACAGGTCGTATTCAAAGATAGTTCCACTACATCCCTCATTACTAACCAATGCTCTCTAATAATGTCTGCTAATGTTAATTCTGATGTACAAATTACGCCACAAATACTTAATGATATTAACATGACAGACTCAATTCACAAACAAATGATTGAACAGCAAAAAGTGCACACGATTCCATTGTCTGAAGACCCACGTACACTGCAGTTGGCATTGGAGCTTTCCTTAGTGGGCCTCAATGAGAGTAGCCAGAATAATAGCTACGCTCAGCCAATACTCTCACAAAGTGACTACGACATCGGACCCATTAATGTAGTGCCTGGTGCATTCACTAGGGTCGATGTGGGGCCAATGAACAATCCTCCGCTACTACCAACGACAGCATCTGGTCTATTAATGGCCTCCATTAATCTAGAGGACAGATCAAAGAAGTCCCAAAATATGACCGAATGTGTTCCAGTTCCCAGCTCTGAACATGTTGCTGAAATCGTGGGACGCCAAGGTAAGCAATCTACATATTGCCTTTTCTATGAAACAAACTGTAAAACTATTTTTGTTATCATTATTTAGGATGCAAAATAAAAGCTTTGAGAGCAAAGACGAATACCTATATCAAAACTCCAGTACGCGGGGAGGAGCCTGTATTCGTTGTAACAGGACGCAAAGAGGATGTAAACAAAGCTAAAAGAGAAATACTTTCAGCTGCTGATCACTTCAGCCTAATTCGAGCCTCACGGAAACCATCTCTAGAGGGATCGAACAGCGTTATTAGTGGAAGTGGTAATTTAGGTTCAATAGCCATGGGCATCATTGCACGGACGCAGTCTGGGCCGCCCTGTTTGCCCGGTCAAATCACAATCCAGGTGCGTGTACCCTACAGAGTCGTGGGTCTAGTCGTTGGACCTAAAGGTGCCACCATTAAGCACATACAACAAGAAACACAAACATACATTGTCACCCCGTCTCGTGAAAAGGAACCAATATTCGAGGTAACTGGACTGCCCGAGAATGTGGAGAACGCACGCAAACAAATCGAGGCCCATATAGCCCTACGTACGGGCAATAGCAATCATGGTAGTGAGAGTGGTGCATCAAGCGAATATGCTACCCTGCACACGATTAATACGCTCAGCCAGATACTGAATGACGATCTTAATTCAGATATTTTGTCATCGATCTATAAGAGCGATATTTCACCCAATATTAATTACACATCCAAATCTCTTAGAATCATTGATAACATTCCAAATTCGAACACTGCCAACTCTATCATGCCAGTGCATAATTTAACAAAATGTTTTCCAAATTCCGATCTAGTAGATCCCGTGCCCAATGAAACAGTAACACCGACAACAACAACAACGGACAGAAACATCGCGTTGACACTTTCGGGCACTCTAAAGGATCACAACGAGCAGGTTTCAAAAACAAATTCATTATTCCGCAACACAAATACCAATTCCAATGCCAATGGCAATATTAATACCAACGGTAATACCAAATCTTTGACATTCTGTCCGCTTTCTGCAAATGTTTCATCAGGCCCGTGCCAATCAATCTCAGCTAACATATTAATGCGCTCATGCTCATCCGCCTCCTCGACAGCATCAACTAAAAGCACGAACAACAGTGCGAATAGTACTAACAGCGTTAATACTCCCCCAGAGCTGTTGAATATATGGAAAAATTTGAATGATTCAATTGACGTTGATGAGGGCATTGGAGACTCTCCCAGCATTTGGAATCTTCCATCAGCCACAACAGCCATAACGGCATCCCATTGCTCGCCAACGGCCTCAATTAGTCCAACGGACTCACTGCTAGGGGATCACAGCCTAAATATAAGCCATAAAATTTCTGGCAACAATACCTTCAAGGAGCCATGCACCAAAACTAGCTCTTCCTTATTACATCATCAGCGGAACACATTGAAAAGTAGTTCAAATAAAGTGCATTCGGATAAAATGCATCGTGAATGCTTTGTATGCAATGAAAGAGAAGTGACGACCGCTCTAGTTCCCTGTGGACACAATATGTTTTGTATGGACTGTGCCAATCAGATTTGTGTCTCAATGGAATCTATTTGCCCCATATGCAACTCAATTGTTTATCATGCCATGCGTATTTTAGCTTAAACTCCATGTATATATAATTATGTTTTTATCTTTAGATTTTATACTTCAGCCCTGGTTATATCATTTTCCATTTTATAAACCAATTCCCATTTAAGTTAAAAACTTATTTTTAATTGGAAAACAATATTGTTAATGACAAAATTGTGAATTTAGTTTTTACTAAAACAAAGAAACCCCCATTACTTAATAGGCAAAAAAAAAATTTTATTTTGTTCCTTGCTACACGGAATATACGAGCCACATAAATATAACATATGACATAATAACCTAACCTTCAGCCAAATCTAAAGTAGTAATATCTAGTATAATGTAGATATTGATGAAGCTATATTAAAGTTTAAGACAAGAGTGGTTCAGTCAAGACTGCTCGATTAGTAGATCCCCTTAACACTGCATAGAAGTAAAAGTCTTCTTTACGCACGCATAAGCGAGCGCTCACTGCGTAGTTGATGCAGTGACTCGGTGTGCATATTCGGCTATATTATGGGCACTTCTAAATCCATTTATAGATCGACTATCTTCATGAACCTTTCAAACCGTACCAATATCATATCACATTTGAATGTGTCTATTTTTTTAAATTTCAAGTCAACCCACCCTTAATCCACGACATCAACTACGGAGTCAGCATAGCGGGCGCTAATGAGTATCCATGCAGGAGACCTCCTAATCGAGCAGTCTCGAGTACTGCACTAATTACTTCAAATGAGAGAGGCTGATAAAAGTAAATTTATAGTTTTTCATATAAAAGATTATATGGGTCTGACTATATGGGGGAGACTAGATCATTTTCACTCCTAAAAGTATTATAATATGTAGATTCTAATTTAAATAGGAAACTGAGGGGGCAACAATAAAAATTATTCATTTTAAGGATTAAGATACTCTCAATGAAATGCAAGTCATTTTTCATTTGTAATATTCAACAAATTGGCGAATTCTTCCAAATGCTATTTCAAATTCACAACTATTAAATCGCATTTAAAATTTCGTTAATTCTGAAGCATATTCGCTTATATATATATATATATATATATATATATATATATTCACCATACAAATAGAAGCATAATATTTATAATTATATTCACACATTTCAACGCACGTGAATATATAAAACATTTGAATACTATTGCATATGTAAATTAATAGATTTTATTTAAGATCTACTTAAAACAAAAAAACTATTTTTAGATTTATAACTTTATAATAATCTAGAAAATTATTATTAATGAACAAAAAAATGCAAATATAGCTTCTTAAAATGTTATACTGCACATATATATATATATAATTACGATTCTGAAATGTGAAACGTATATACAACAAAAATGAACTTGTTCACGTCGTCAAAGCAAACTATAATTACAAAACACATTTAAGTTGACTGATAAATAAGCGATACTATATTAAGTGAAGCATATGAGCATATAAAAGTTGAAGTCAAAATAATATAAATTATTAAACACATACATAATATATACCTACATACATAACACAACTTAATAGAAACTTAAAAACAAAAAAAAATATTTATATATCATAGCTATAATATTTAATTGTGAATAATAAGACTTATGTAATGTATATATTTATATATATATATATTTATTTATTTATTTATTTTTTTATTTATATATATATATATATATGTATATTAGCCAATCATATAGAAAATTGGCAAACAGTAATCCAAAAGTTATCGTTATGCAGATAGGACATGTTACGGACGCCATAACCGAAAAACTGACTTCATATAGCTATATCCGTCTGTCCGTCCGACCATATGAAAGCGGAGATTTTATAAACTAGAAAAGGGCGAGAGCTGAAATTTTAAAAGAATACACGCAGTACGACTTTATATACTCATCCCATTTCCTTATTATCGTAACTTAATCGAAAAGTCGTCTAGTTTTTCTTCGTTTTCGGAATTGAGAAATTCATTTTGTGTTAGGTTCGTATATTGCACGCGGTGTACGAGTTTGTTTTAGAAATTCGATAATTCCTATCGTTTAAAGACTATCGATAAAAACATATGTCAAAAAATTATATCTCTGTCATCTTTAGAACTAGAGTCTTAAAGTTGGCTTTATATATAGATACTAATTTAATACAAGTCCCAAATCCCAAATGTGTAAATGATGTATTTCAAATAGTAGAGGCATACAGTTTGGTATGGCATATAGATATGAATGTCATGATCGTTCGAAGACGGGTTCAGGGGATCTCGTAGTCGAGCAATCTCGACTAGAGCTTTCTTAAATGTTACAATTGATTATATTATAAACCCATTGAAAACTCAGCGTATAATGATGTTGTGAAACTGTATGTAACATGCAGAAGGAGACGTCGCAAGCTTTATTCTTCAGCACGAAAAAAAAAGTTGATACAGCCCTGTCCGTCTGTCCGTATGAACGCCGAGAGCTGAAATTTAACATAAACTACATGAATATATTAGTACGAGCTTTTATATTTATTTTTTTTCAATAACTCATCTCGTTTCTTTATTATCGATAAGAAATCGAAAATTCGTATGCTTTTTTTTGCATTTTTTTTAATAATAGCTTCTACACCGTTTGAGCTAGATACTTTAATTTGTATATTTAGATAGATATTATGGATACGAAGATTCTGTAATTTTCAGATTTTTACTGCCACGCCCCTTTCGCCCCCAATTTAAAAAAAAATCAAATACAAGAGTGCAATTCGGAAAATAGACACATTTGGATGCTATTAATATATTTGAAAAGTTTAACGAAGATCGTCCATCTAGATATGGAGTTGTAAGCGTATAAAATATAGCCGCGCGCTAATACATGCGTAAAGAAGAAGAGTATCACTTTTTTCACAGGGTAAGGGTATCTCGTAGTCCAGCAGTCTCGACTACAGCGTTCTGTTATAATATGATTTTGATTTTATTTCGAAATTGTAGAACCGTAAATATGAGTGAGACTAAATACAGTTAAATAAAAGCGCAAATATTGAATATTGACAACTTATTTAATCCCCGACAATGCATATATACATAAAATAATACATTATGAAATGGTAATAAAAATGTATATTTTACAGATTTTTGTTATAAATATACAAATTAACTGACAACAAAAATTTGAAATGGAATATTAATAACGACATCTTAAGTATTAAATAAATATTGACAAAAAGTAAAGATTATTTAAAATTTGCAAGCGATTACTTTGCATTAAATCTATTCATGTGAATAATTGCATATATACATAAGCTTTTATTATTATTATTTAACCAATGAATAATTAATTAAATTACTATATATATATATATATATATATATATATATATATATATATAGATATATATATAGTATTTTATGATAAATTAAATAAATTAATCAAGGGTTGAATATTCTCCTTAATTATTTATATGCGCAATCATTATCGTATTCACAAAAAAAAAAAAAATAAATAAAATGAAAGAGAAGAAATAAACAAATGTTTACAATTCATTGCAGTATATCTCAGTCGCATACAAATATTTTTGGAATGTAAGCGGCGGTTAAAGTATTTACAACGAATATTTTATAAATGTTTCTTATTAATATAGTAAGATCAATATATATATATATATCTATATATAGCGAATAGTGAAATATCCACATTGTGTTCGAAAGAAAATTATATATATATATACATATATATATATATATATATATATATATATATACATATATATATATATATCTCATAAATCAATTTTAGTCGACATTAATTTTAAACAAATATTAAGCAAATACTGATGTCGATTAATAACTTAACCTTATATAAAAAATATATATACATATGTATCACTAAATGGTTATAAAAATAAAATTTCCGAAAATTATTTCCTTTTTTATTAAATATATAATATAATATATTCTAAATTAGAAAATTTAGAAAAAAACAAAAATTTATCAAAACAAGTCCTATAATATATTTAAAATATATTGGTATGCATGCCATACTTTAAAGAAGAAGAGTGTTCCACTTGAGATTGCTCGACTATGGGATACTCTCAACTGATATTTAATGATTTCCTCTTTTCTTTTCGGTACATATAAAATTCAACACATATACAAACACATGAACATTGTATGTATAAATGTATCAGATATTCGTTGGGTGAAAAGAAAGGAGTATTAGGATAATGTTCATTTTTATACTTTGTTCCCGAAGGGGAGTATATTGGGTTTGTGCAATGTCCGTCTTGCTGTCCGTCCGTCTGTCCGTATGAACGCAATATTTTTCGGCGCTATTAGAGCTAGAGACTTGAAATTTTAAACATATACTCATATATGCTCCCGAATTATAAAGTGTACAAATTTTACCGATCCGCCCACTAGGGGCGTGGCAAATCGGAAAACTCTTCCGCCCATAGTCAAGTTATCATACTAGATGATGAGCTAGAGAGTTGCAATTTGAAATGTATACTCGGGGTGACAACCCAAGTTCAAAAAGCTATGGCGGATATATCTACGCCCATTGGGGGCCCATTGGGGGCGTGGCAAATCGGACCTGAATATATAGTGATTTTTCAAATTGTGCTATATTTTGAACACTATTGACACTAGAGACTTGAAATTTTGCATGTATACTCGGGTTGACAACCCAAGACTAATAAGCTAATGTAGATATATCTACGCCCACAGGGGGCGTGGCAAACCGCAGAAGTTTATACCTCCTACAGTTTTAGAGCTAGAAGCAAAAATTGAAAATTGGATGGTTGAGTTACTAATGTTCTCCTCTATCGATGCCCCAAAAATAATTTTTCAGCCTCTTTGGGGGCGTGGCATATCGAAAAATACCCTGTCATTTTCGCATTTTTGGAATGTAAGCAACCAAATTTTGCAGTCATGTTAGCCTCGGCCCTTTCTAAGAACTGGCAAAAAATTATGCGTCTACGCCCACTGGGGGCGTGGCAAATCGGCAAAGAAGTTTGTTGTGGCCAACTGCATAATTCATGCATATAATAACTTAGTAGCAATTGCTAAGATGGCAGAAAGCATTTTAACATAAATATAACAAGTAAGAACGTTGCAGTTAGGCGCAACTAACTGCGATATACTTTGTTCCCATAGGTGCATTTTATTTATTTTATAAACATTTAATTAACGAAATATTTCGGCAATTAGCAAACGTACATGGCAAGCAAAAAACGTTTTTCCTACACATACATACAGATTTTCACATGTACACACTATACGAGTATACACAAAATTTTCTATGTATACATACAAAAGTTTGGATGCCTGAATATTCTAAGAATTGTGACTGAATTGGGAATTTTTCGATCGTTACTTTAGTTTTGTCAGAGACGCTCTAGCAATGCGTTATTTGGTTTTAGTTAACACAGACCATATTAGGTCAGTGGCGCTGATGGTAAGCGCTATGCAAGCTATACTTGAGTGCGTGGGTTCGAATCCCGCAGAAAACCTTTTTTCAAAAATTATTTATTTTTTATTTTTTTTATATGTGTATATTTATTATAAAATGCTTGCTGCCAATTGATAATCATTTATAAACATACGCATATGAATTGTGCATTTAAGTAAAAACTGAAACTGCTTTATGCTTTCCGATTTGCGACGCTGTGTGGCAGGCAGTTTTTCTATGCATGCATATATGTATGTATGCATGTGTACGTGTATACACATCCAAAAGTGTATACATATTGCAAGAATTGCGATTGTATTGTTTTGTGTCGTCACAAGCTGCTGATCAGCTGACCAGCTGATCAGCTGTGAATTTATTTAGGTTTAGCTAACGATTACATATTATTTTCAAAAGACCTGGGTTCAAATCCCGCTGGCAACTTTTTATTTATTAATCGAAAACTTATAAATTTTATTTTTTAAATTCATTAATATTATTATATTTATGTTAAAATGCTTTCTGCCATCTTAGCAATTGCTACTAAGCTATTATATGCATGAATTATGCAGTTGGCCACAACAAACTTCTTTGCCGATTTGCCACGCCCCCAGTGGGCGTAGACGCATAATTTTTTGCCAGTTCTTAGAAAGGGCCGAGGCTAACATGACTGCAAAATTTGGTTGCTTACATTCCAAAAATGCGAAAATTACAGGGTATTTTTCGATATGCCACGCCCCCAAAGAGGCTGAAAAATTATTTTTGGGGCATCGATAGAGGAGAACATTAGTAACTCAACCATCCAATTTTCAAGCTTCTAGCTCTAAAACTGTAGGAGATATAAACTTTTGCGGTTTGCCACGCCCCCTGTGGGCGTAGATATATCTACCATAGTTTATTAGTCTTGGGTTGTCAACCCGAGTATACATGCAAAATTTCAAGTCTCTAGTGTCAATAGTGTTCAAAATATAGCACAATTTGAAAAATCACTATATATTCAGGTCCGATTTGCCACGCCCCTAATGGGCGTAGACATACAACTTTTTGATCGATCTTCTTAGAATCATAACATTAACTCACATGCAAAATTTCAGCGTTCTAGCTTTAACGGTGTAGAAGATACGTATTTCTCGATTTGCCACGCCCCCAATGGGCGTAGATATATCCGCCATAGCTTTTTGAACTTGGGTTGTCACCCCGAGTATACATTTCAAATTGCAACTCTCTAGCTCATCATCTAGTATGATTACTGGTCTATGGGCGTAAGAGTTTTCCGATTTGCCACGCCCCTAGTGGGCGGATCGGGAAAATTTTTACACTTCATAATTCGGGAGCATATATGAGTATATGTTTAAAATTTCAAGTCTCTAGCTCTAATAGCGCCGAAAAATATTGCGTTCATACGGATAGACGGACAGACGGACGGACGGACAGACGGACGGACAGCAAGACGGACATTGCACAAACCCAATATACTTTTTCCCCTTCGGGAACAAAGTATAATAATATTAATGAATTTAAAAAATAAAATTTATAAGTTTTTGATTAATAAATAAAAAGTTTCCAGCGGGATTCGAACCCAGGTCTTTTGAAAACAACATGTAATCGTTAGCTAAACCTAAATAAATTCACAGCTGATCAGCAGCTTGTGACAAAACAAAACAATACAATCGCACTTCTTACAATATGTGTATACACAATTACAAGCATCTGTGTATATACATACGCATGCGTAGAAAAACTGCTAGCCACACAGCGTGGCAAATCGGAAAATTTGTTTTAGTTTTAGCACTAACCATACAACACATAGACTGGACAACTGGAACAAATTAATGTGCACACTTATTTTTTGACTTTAGAACCCCTCTAGCTTCGTATTTGCTCGGGTTTTTACTTTTAGGGTCGGGGGCAGTGCTGCCAACATTTCGTTGCATGAAAACGCTAAATCAGCCTTTGAAAAACGCTAGAAATAGCTAGAAATGTTTCTTCATAGCTAAAAAAAACGTTAGAATATAATTTTCCGGTTATTTCAATATTTTATAAGATTTCATCAATTTAGATCATCTTCATCCTTTTTGTTTATGGAGGTTACATTGGTCCCTATCTTTCTCAAACATGCTACTGGTAATTTGTAATCGTGGCAGCATTTTTCTTGGAGGCGTAGTCAGTATCTACAAATATGATATTTAGTTTTGTAAAATATTACACAGCAATCCAAAATGGTCCACAGCTTTGATTGAACAATGTGATGCAATATACAAACATAGTCCCGCTTCTTGATCGCAAGTTCTCGATGAGATTAAAGAAACAAATGGTAGTTTGTTAGGCTGTGCAAAAGCCGCTGAAGTTGACTTGTGTTTAGTATTCTTGGCATGTGCGTGCAAGTCTGAAAACTTGGCATTAATGCTAGATTTGCAGTATTTGCAATAACATTTGCCCTCATCAGCTGTATCTAAAGTCAACCAATTTTTAAATTCAGGATCCATATAATACGCGGTTTTTGCTTATACATTTGTATTTGCTTATACAAATTTGTAAAATACCCTCTTGGTGATGGCATAAAACACGATTCGGTAGACTTCACAGACATCGATAAGATTGAATGCTCGTTTGGCTTATTGATGTTTTTTGCCATTCAAATGAAAAAATACTATTCGTATGAAAATGTGGCATCATAGAGCATAAAAATACACCAAGCTACCAGATGTTTCAAAAATATGAAGTAAAGCTAATGTTTCTTAAAAAATAGCTATAATTCCCGCTAGCCGCTATTTCATAATTTATCCCGCATTTCCTTGTTGCAACCCACTAGATCTAGTGGGAAAATAGCTAAATTGGCAGCAGTGGTCGGGGGAGAAAAATTGCTGATGGCAAAATCATTCCGCTTCGGGCGCTCGACGGTGACGGTCGATTTTCCAAAAAGGCCTGACATGTGCCGCTCTTTCCCTTGCTCTCTTTCTCTTTCTGCCCCATGCTTTTTACTCTCTGCTCTCTTCTCACAAAAATATATGTATGCTGGCACAAACAGCAAGCAGCTCACAAAAATTGAAATTTCTTCTCGACTCGCGAGTCGCGATCCCATTGGTTCCCTTCTGAGCGAAGAGTATACCGAATTCTCAAACTGCTTTGCCATGCTCATGCAAAATGTTAGCGTTTTTATGATTATTTGTGAAAAGGGTATGAAAGTGTTGATGTGCATAACGAATATTATTTCCCGATGACCATACACACACACATTTACACTTCCTCGCTATATGTGTAAGCATTTATGTGCCTGTGTGCGATACACTTGCTGCATGTAGCAATTTTGTAGCAATTTTTCCCAGCGATTGCTGTGTGGTAGCTGTTGTGAGTCTACACACACACATACATACATATGTGTAAGTTTGTGATGTGATAATCACAATCACTTGTATAGGCATTTGAATGAATGCTCTGCCTGGGGCATTTGCATGTTTCGTGCATGGGTCTCGAATATTGGGCGTGTGCCGCCTACCTCAACTTTGAATTAAGTGAACGATTTTGGGTTCGAATTGCAGGAGAGGTCAATTATTTTTTATTACCTGTTGATCTGTTATGTGTATGTGAATGTGTGTGCGTATGCTAGCTCAAAGCAGCTACCCAACCGAACGAACATCAACTGCTGCTGGGGGTTTTAAAAGTGCTCTACAGGCGGCAGCAAGAATATTGCACACAAGCACATAAATGCCTACACATATAGCAAGGAAGTGTAAATGTGTGTGTGTATGCAAGCTCACATCGCTACCCAACCGAACGAATATCAACTGCTAGGGGTTTTAATAGTGCTACAAGCAGCAAGAATATCAATCGCACACAAGCACATAAATGCTTACACATATAGCGAGGAAGTGTAAATGTGTGTGTGTATGGTCATCGGGAAATAATATTCGTTATGCACATCAACACTTTCATACCCTTTTCACAAATAATCATAAAAACGCTAACATTTTGCATGAGCATGGCAAAGCAGTTTGAGAATTCGGTATACTCTTCGCTCAGAAGGGAACCAATGGGATCGCGACTCGCGAGTCGAGAAGAAATTTCAATTTTTGTGAGCTGCTTGCTGTTTGTGCCAGCATACATATGTATATTTTTGTGAGAAGAAAGCAGAGAGTAAAAAGCATAAGGCAGAGAGAGAAAGAAAGCAAGGGAAAGAGCGGCACATGTCAGGCCTTTTTGGAAAATCGACCATCACCGTCGAGCGCTCGAAGCGGAATGATTTTGCCATCAGCAATTTTTCTCTCCCGACCAGGGTTGCCAACCCTCCGTCTTTTTACGTAGATCTCCGTATTTTGAAAGAGATCTACGTACCTACGTGTGAAGAGACTAAAACTACGTACTTTTTAAAAATATTGCAAAATACCCTAAAAACTAAAATTGTTGGGTAAAATCAATATATTATGAATTTAAAAAAAAATATATATGATTTATATTGGGTTAGCAGCACTAAATTCCGTTTTCAATATGTTTACGAATGCCATTTTCAGCGCTAAATTGCCAAAAAAGACTGGCAACGCTTACAATCTCTTTACAATTTGTGTTGAAATTTGAACGAACAAAATTTATGGAAATGGCAAGTGACACCGACGAAGAATGCATCTTAACTCCAACAAAGAAAAGGAAGGTGCACTATGATGTCAAGTACTCAGCAGATTGGGAAAAAAAGTATTCCTGGATAACAAAAAGCAGCAAGGGTAATCCTTTTTTAATTGCAAATCTTGCAAAGCAGATCTCAAATGCTCTTCAGGCAAGAGGGACTTAGAGAAGCATGAAGCTTCTGTAAAGCATAAAAAATATTTGAGAAGTATGTATAGCGTTGCGTTTTATAATTGTCGAGTTTGTGTCGCGTGCTTTTTGTGCTCCATTTATACGTTCGTAGTTCGATTTCTTTTAATATTTAACAATTTATTAATTGTTTTGTGAAAAATTTACTAAACAGTGTTTTATGTTGTTTTTTATATGTTATTTTAATCAGTTTTATTGTTATTATTTTACTGTTAGACAGCGATCAACCAACTATATTTTCTATATTGCCTGAGGTGTCAACTCATAAAAATATGGTTAAATGTGCTGAAATAAAGATGGCGTTGTTTTTGGCGAAAAACAATCTTCCCTTTGCTTTGGCGAATGACTTAAGCAGTGTCATGCAATCTGTTGCTAGCGATTCCAAAGTCGTACATTCATTAAACTTTGGACGGACAAAGGCTCAAGCTATAATAACTTCGGTAACTGGACAAGTGGCAGAGGACGAGTTAATAGAACGGTTAAAATCGAAAAAGTTTTCGCTCATTGTCGATGAAAGTACAGACAGATCTACAACGAAACATTTTGCTCTTATTGCAAGAACTGCAGTAGCATTTAAAGTACAAGATACCTTTTTGGGGCTTATTGCAGTCAGTGACAGCTCTGCCACGGCATTGCATAATGAATGCAAGAAATTTTTTGAAGAAAGGGGCATACCATATGAGAAGAACATGATAGGATTTGCTGCGGATGGATGCAATGCAATGTTTGGTGAAAACCATTCTCTTTCGCAACTGCTGAAGAAGGATATTCCGAATTTGTTTTTGATTAAATGTATATGTCACTCATTTCACCTCTGCGCATCTTATGCTTGCAAACCTAAAACAGGGAAATTCAACCCACATGTTTCCCATTTTGGCGGAGTTAACCCAAAACTTGCTTATTTTGCCACATAGCAGTGCTAATGTTGAGCGGTTATTTTCGGAGATTAATTTAATTAAGACAAATAATAGAAACAAATTAGACACAGAGACGTTAAAAGGGTTACTTCACACCAAAAGTGGGTTAAAAGAAAACTTAGAAAACTTAGAGCCTTCTGGCAAACATCTAAAATATTTTAATCAGAACATGTATACATTTTTGTGATACGTGTACATAAATAAATATGTATAATTTGTTACAGTTTTTTTATTGTTTTTAAACTAAAAAAAAAAGTACGTAGATCTACGTATTTCAGCAAAATTGTGCTACGGAAAAATACGTAGATTTTGGAGCCTGGCTACGTATTTTTCAAATTTTGACTTGGCATCGCTGCTCCCGACCCTAAAAGTAAAAACCCGAGCAAATACGAAGCTAAAGCTAAAGCCAAAAAATAAGTGTGAACATTAATTTGTACCAGTTGTCCAGTCTATGTGTTGTATGGTTAGTGATAAAATAAACGCTCTCTCTCAGTGTTCAGTGTACTAGAGCTGGCAAACTATCGATAGTGGCGCCATTCGATATTTTCGATGTTTTCAAGAAAAAAAGTCGATACTATCGATACTATCGCTAAAACCGTCTTTATTTTCATTTAAATTTAAAAATAACGAAAAATAACAAATTATAACAAGAAAACTTAACAAAATAACAAAAATTATATTAACTTAAAAAAATAACAAAAATTATATTAACTTAAAAAAATAACAAAAATTACATTAACTTAAACAAACAATCAGTTTTACTTCATAACTGACTTTTTTCTTAAAGTTAAAACAATTTTACTGGGAGATCCATTGATTGTGTTGTAGAAAGAGGAGCATATCCACATTTTTTGTTTATATTTTGTCAGTCTTTTTATACCCTGAACCCATTGAAAATGGGAATTCAGGGTATAATGGTTTTGTAAAAATGTATGTAACAGGCAGAAGGAGACGTCGCAGACCCCATAAAGTATATATATTCTTGATCAGCATAAAAAAATAAGTTGATCTAGCCCTGTCCGTCTGTCCGTCCGTCCGTCCGTCCGTATGAACGTCGAGATTTCGGAAACTACAAAAGCTAGAGAGCTGAAATTTCACATGAACACTCGTATGTTACCTACGCAATACGAGTTTATGTTGTTTTTTCGATAACTTGTCCCATTTCCAAATTATCGATAAAAAATCGAAAATTCGTTTACATTTTTTAGGTTTTTTAGGTATAACTTCTACACCGTTTTAGCTAGAGACTTCAACTTTATATATTTAAATAGATATTATGGATACGCAGATTTTGTAGTTTTCAGAGTTTGGATACCATGCGCCCTTCGCCCCCAATTTGGAAAAAACACATTTCAAATACTAGAGATTTGCAATTTGGCACATAGGTAGATTTAGATACTCTTGATCTACTCTGAAAATTTCATAAAGATCGTCCATTTAGAAATGGAGTTATTAGCGTCCAAAGTTCAGCCCAACCCACCCCCAAGCCACGGCAGCAACTGCGCAGTTAGCAGAGCGCGCGCCTCTAAGTGCTTAAAAAAGAAGAGTATCAGTTTTTTGCAGGGTTCAGGGGATTTCGTAGTCGAGCAGTCTCGACTAGAGCCTTCTTACTTGTTACTATTGATTCAATTAAAAAAGTGCATACTGCACGACCACTAACAGTGCGAAGATTTTGTTTAAAGTTTTCTAAATTATGTGGTAGACCACATGTTATTGGTATAATTAGTGATATAGTTGCTGTAGTGTTCGACGATACTTTGGTTGTTGCGTTATCAAACGGCGACAGAAGATCATATACATCTCGCAGTGTATTGATTTCGTCGATTGTCAGCGGTTGAGGTGCTTTTGAAAAACTTAGCAAGGCACTATTGATTTCTTGAGAAATCAGCAAAATTCTTTCAACCATTACATAGGCACTATTCCATCTCGTTGGAACTTCCTGTTTAAGGCCATATTTAATATCAGTATGTTGGGTGTCCTTTAATTTTTGGTACGCAATCGTACTGCTTTTAAAATAAGCTACAATACTCTTGCATTTTTTTAATAAAGCAACAAGGCAATCCATTTTAAGAGAATCTTGCACCACTAAATTGAGCGAATGTGCAAAGCATGGTAAATGCCTCTTCTGGAGCAGCTCACATGCTTTTACATGCTTTTCGATCCCTATCGATAGTGGATAAAAATATCGATGGTGGCGGAAAAATGTGAAAATTCGATATATCGATAGTGCTATCGATAGTTTGCCAGCTCTACAGTGTACTTCGACTACTTGTTTAGAAGTTTGTTTACCGGCACGAATTTGAACCGCGATAATTTCATACCACCATTTTTCCAAAAAATTTCTTTTGTGTTATAGAATGGCACAGATTTGAACAGCTGAAACAAATTAAAACAAGCTTTTGTTGTTTGTTCTGAACTCATTTATTAAAATAATAACTGTAACGTAAAAGTACTGAATCTTTAAATATCTTTCCAATTCTGGACTATAACACTGTCGCGGATGAATAATTATGTGCATTAAAGCTATAATTCTAGACATATATTACTTAGTTCGTTTAGTTAAAAAATCAGTATTTTAAAGAAAGAAACAGCTTAAAGTTCCAATAAAATGATATCATTTAATTCTCCATTAATTTAACAAAGTATGTTTAGTAAGGAAGTTAATGAGCAGTCCTGACTTCGAAACCAATATTATTAACTGCTAACTTAATAAACGTGCAAGCTGAATAATTAAATACCCTTGCAAGCGGACTAAATATATTTATATCCGTGTCAATAAAATTAAATTAAAAGAGTAAAATTTAAAATACAAAATATTCAATTAGTTATCATAACTAATTCATAATTTCACGAAATCTATATCAATAAATTTACCAATAATGGCTAGACTGTAAATACCTATGACGGTAACAAGCTTGAATCAGCCAATTGATGTATGTTTGTATATATTTCAGAGACATAATGGAAAAAAAGAAAGCACTTCTATTTTTATTAAGATGAAGAAGCTTCATTCGGTAGATGACCTAAGCGCGTACGAATTTCAGTAGAACTATGTCCACAATTTAAATGAAAACAAGTAAGAAAGCTCTAGTCTCGGTTGCTCTGCTACGTGGGTTTTGTTGCGAGAACATATTTGATTAATAATTCTGTTTCTAGACGGACAACCGTAATCAAACTTTCATATTATGATTATGACATTCATATCTATATGCCAAACCAAACTGTATGTCTGAACTATTTGATATACATTTTGTAACCACTTGAGGGTGTGGGAGTGAATCGGGGTCCGGAATCCAAAATGTAACAGAAATCGAAATTGTGTGAAATTTGTATCTATATCTATGCAGAAGAAATGGAGACTTTGAAAACAAATTCCTACTGCGCGTGCAATATACGGACCCAACACAAAAAGATGGAAGTCTCTAGCTCTTATATCTTCGGAAATCGACGCGTAACATAAGGACAGACGGACATGGCTATATCGACTTTTCTCGTCACCCTAATTAAGAATATATATATTTTATGACGCCTCTTTCTGCCTGTTACATACTTTTAACAAAACCATTATACCCTGATTTCCCATTTTCAATGGGTTCAGGATATAATAAAAATGAGAAATGAAAGAATATTAAATGCGTTCAGAATTGTTAAATCCTAATTGAATCTAGTATATATCTAAAATAAACCGAAAGTCGATGTTTTAAATGTTGTTTCTTCTTCTTATGACTTTGGTGCAAGGAAATACAATTATGCTGAGATACTTTTATACTTATTGCATTTATTATTTTTATTAGAAATTTCAGCTAATTAAAAAAAGCAAATTAAAATTTTGAAATTATTTCAAATTCAGACAAAGGTGAAGTGAATATGATCGTAAATAATAGATTAGGCTTATATTATGGGGACGGAAGTACCTCCTATTTATTACGAATGTGTGACTGACAGCTTGTGTATCAGTGTATGCATGTATGAATGTATGTTCTTATGTGTGAAAGTATATGTTGAAATAATTTGCAAGGGTAATTATAACTATAAATGTATATATAGTTAGTTGTTATTCTTATAATGTATTAAGTATAGGGGTTGTGCTGACTCTGGTTCTGGACTGATACCGGGGTATAATTGTACTATATTTTAATTACAGCTGAAGGTTATAAGCATGTACATATGTATAATTCGAACTTATCTCTGGTAAGACAACATATAGATATATATATTCTTTTTGTCACTTTATATATATATATATATATATATATATATAATATAAGTATCTATTTAGTTGTAGTATGCATGCATGGATGTTTTGCGTAGTACTTTAGAAGAATAAGTATTGGATTCATTCATTCATTAAAAGCACATTTACATATAATTATTTTAAACTTTTATTGATAAACGACACACTCATATCCATATTAGTTCCCCGATGAAAACATGTTGGTGTTGTCCCATTCAAGCTGATTGATGTGGGCAAATCCATCTTTAATCACTAAAGACCAATATTGTTAATTAATTACCTACAAACGACGAAAATTTATTTTTCTATATCTGTACGAAACGTACCGTCTTCGTCTTCTGAATCAGTATTATCCGAATCAGAACTTTCCTCAGATGCGGCATCGGTTTGCATCGGATTAATGGTAATGGTTAGTGCAGAATCGTCCCAGATTAAACCTTCGTCTGCTACCTAAAATTAAAGGTAATCATTATACTTATGAATGTAATATAACAATAAACACTAGACTAGAAGATGAACCTTTGAATGAACTAATATAAGAATGTATGTATGCCATAATGTCCTTCTTCTTTAAGCACACATAAGCGTGCGCAATGCTAACTGTGTAAATGATGCAAGGACTTGGGGTGCAGTTGAGCTATATTTTGGACGCTTATAAACCCATTTCTAGATGGCCTATTTTCGTCAATTTTTCAGAATTAAAATGTGTCAATTTGCCAAGTTTCAAGTGCTTCTATTGCTTTGCAAATTTGGGGCGAAGATTAATTCTTTTGTAGTCTCTAGCTCAATCGGTGTACAATTTACGTTTATAAAAAAAAAGCCAAATTTTTCATTTATTTATCGATGAAAATTAAATGAGATGAGTTATCGAAAAAATAAAATAAACTCGTACTGCGTACGTAATACACGAGTATACACTTAAGCTCAGCTCAGCTCTATAGCTTTCATACGGTTCATACGGACGGACGGGCAGGGCTATATCGACTCAGCTCGTCGTAATCAGGAATATACATATATACTTTACCCAGTCTACCTCATTCTGCCTGTAACAGGTTTACAAAACCATTATACCATGAATTATTCGAATATCTGTTATTCGAATGGTTCAGGAGATCTTGTAGCCAAGCATTCTCGACTAGAGCTTTCTTACATCCTTTTATAGTTTATATGATACAAGCTATGGAGAGAATTTAACAAGTGATCTAGTCGTGCCTACTCGACAAGAAGATCTTCTGAACCTGCAAAAAATGATTTTCGCTTTTATTTATACATAACAAACAACACATGCACACACGCGCTCTGCTACCTGCGAAGTTGACTTTGAGGCTGCATTATATTGTATGTGAATTTTCCCAAAGACGAGTCTTTAGAGTATTTGAAGCGAAAGGGGTGCGGTATCCAAAATCTAAAAAGATTGCCTACAAATGTGGTAATGTTAGCTATACTAGATTTAGATTATACTATCCCAAAAAGATCTGACAGGGTACACTTTTCTTCTGATCAGCTTATTTCTGAAAAAATTAATCTATTTTACCTTAGGACAAGGCTGATGTCGGTCTGTGTATTTTTGGTTACTTTTTAGCCTTGCAATAGAAATGCCACAGAGTACGATGACAAGAAAGACGCATATTAAGATTATCAGCATAGTTGGATGTGACGCCTCAGCTAATAGAGAAAATTTTAAAAATAATTATTTATTATTTATTATTATTGCACTGTTAATAATACAAGTGCTTAAGTGTGAACCAATTTACAAACCTTTGTGCATGATGGAGTGTATATGAGACTTGGGCTCCTGTACATCATTGATATGAAGTAAGGAGTTTGAGAAAAATTTCGTATCTGAAAAAAAAAATATTAGATCATCACACATCTAATCAACTATAGTAAAATTCTCAAATAAAATAGTCTACCTTGTGCTCCTGGATTCTCTCTCTCGCTTACACTGAGCTCATTGCGATAATTAGATAAGAAATTGTCGTTTCCTTCAACGCTAGTCACGGATATGGATGATGATGGTGGTGCATTGGTTGTCTTAAGCGATTGCTTCGGATGCAGGACGGTCAATGTGAGTGTATATTCAATACTCTTATATTGGGCAGATAGCTGCGAACAGGATAGCTTAAAGACTCTATTAAGATAATATGCCGGCTTTTTATTGCTATAGACTAAAGCATGCAATACGCTGAGATAACTGCGAATTGAATCGGCTCCGATCATCTCAACGCCATCCTTATTAATATTAGTTCTGATATCCATTGTAGATGACAACGACTCATCGCCATCTATTTGAATTTCCTCATGATCGGGGTTTAATGACGGAAATACAATTACACTGCACGAATCAATATTCTCTTTGGAGATCCCATTTTCACTATCAGCATCGGTAGAGAAACCAATGTGAACTTTGTCCAAGATATGTACGCCAAATTTAATTTCTTGATAAGAAACGAGTTTATTTTGGATTCCTAAGAAAAAAAAAATGTAAAAACTTATTTTGTTTGTCTTCAAATTAACATATGCACTAGTTGACACTCAGTTTAATAAGTTGATAAATGTTTGGATAGTGTGAATATCTCCTCAATAGAGACGTCCTAAAGTATTATAGATATACTAAAGTATTATAGATATAAGAAACTATACATGCAAAAACACGAGCACACACACACGCTGCTGTACGCTTATACGCCAGTATGAGTGTAAGCATTGCAAGCGTCTTGCTGTCTCGCTGCCTTTGTTGCTGCGCCACATGGGTTTTGCTGAGAAAACTTTATTGATTAATAATTCTATTTGTAGACGGACAATCGTATTCATCTCTTCAGATTATGAATATGATATTCATATCTATATACTAAACCAAACTTCATGTCTCTAGTATATGAAATGCATTTTTTACACATTTGGGGGTATGGCAGGCAATCGGAGACCGGAATACAAAATCTGACAAAAACCAAAATTGTAATAAATTAGTATCTATATATGCAGAAGACTCGGAGACTCTAACTCTAAAGATGAATTAGATATAATTTTATAACTGGTTCCCGATAAAGTGTTTTATCGATAACTTTGGAAATATACGAGTTATCGGATTTCTGAAACAAACTCGTACTGCGCGTGCAATATACAAACCTAACGCAAAAAGAATGAACTCTCTAGCTTTTGTATCTTCGGAAATCGACGCGTTCATACATACATATATATATACTTTATGGGGCCTTCCACGCCTCCTTCTGCCTGTTATATACCTTTAACAAAACCATTACACTCTGATTTCCCATTTTCAATGGGCTCAGGGTATAAAAACACGAGCACACACACGCTGATGTACGCTTATACGCCAGTATGAGTGTAAGCCTTGCAGGCGTCTTGCTGTCTCGCTGCCTCTGTTGCGCGATAACTTATTTGTTCAATAATTCTGTTTCTAGACCGATAATCGGAAATATTCAGATTATTATCATGACAGTAATGTCTACAAATGTATATGCCAAAGCAAACTGTATGTCTCTAGTATTTTAAATACATTTTTGTTGTAGAATGATCTCGAAAAACTCATCAACTTGATTTTCTTAGAAGTAAGCATTTAACGTAACGGTAGACAGTCGGTGCCTGTTCGAAAACTTTCTGGAAGAAGAAATCCAGAACATTCCATATGTAAGAGAAGCAAGTATAAAAGCATGCTGCACAACGAGTCAGTCGTCTTGTGTCGTACCGTATTGTATTGTGTCAGTTTGAATGTGTCTGCTCGGTCACACACACACACACACACACACACTGATATACGCATATACAAATATGCAGGCGTCTTACTATCTCGATTGATCTGAATATGGGCTATGTTACGAGAATTTTTTGATGAATAATTCTTATTGTAAATGGACTTTCATAATCAAACTTTCAGATATTGAATATGACATCCATATGAATATGCCAAACCAAACTGTATGTCTAGTATTTGAAAAACATTTTAAAAAGTAAAATTATATTTTTAGGTATGAGACTTAAGGCGATCACTTGTACTTTGTACTTTGATGCCTAGCCTCCTTTGTCCGAAGTCTGAAAAAGAAAGTATTTCCAACACTAAAGACTTGAAGTTTGGCAAAAATATGCATTTTAATGCTATTATTACGTTCTAAAAGTTTTATGATGATAGTCCACTTAGAAAAGTATTAGATATTAGATAAGTATTTTTTTTACCGGAAATTGTAATCTTTGTTGCCATATGTGAAGACTGCGATGTAAGCTGTTCAGCCTCTATTTGAGCTTTGCGATTTCCCACTGTATACAGACTACCGGTATCTTCGGCCAATTTTTCACCTGGAATTCTGGCTTGCTGAATAGGGCCATTTACCATGATATAGGTCTCGATTGTGGGCAAGGGTATATCACTCTGATTTTTACACATAATTGTCGTACGAACCTCAATATTTCTACGTCCTATTGTTGGCCTCTTTTTAATATTAATGTATTCAATTTGACGCATTAATTGCTCAATATTATGCTTGCTTTCTGCCTCTATATTTATTTCGTTCATTTTTGCATTGACCTGTACTTGAAAATCTGTCGACTCTTCCTCTGAATGCGGCTCAAGTTGAAATTCCGTCGATGGCAGCAGATGTTCGGCACAGCTCGTTCCACACTTGATATCCTCAACAGAGAGTACACCGTTGAGAGACAGTTTCACTTCCGATATGTCACCATTGAATCCATGCTTTAGACGATTTTCTGAACTCTGATAACATGCTCCTACTGCCAATGTGGTATTAACTCCATGTGCCGCATGTAGGGGCCAATCATCTATTACCTCCGGATTGGCATGATGGTCTTCAACGGAGCTCTCAAACTGTACGCCATCAATAAATAGCTCTACCTTGGACGACTGGTATACGTTGACGACGTAATAATGCCATTCATTGTCGCAAACTTGACCTATTTTCCATCTCCATTCTGCCGGGCTAAATATGTTTAGATCGCCGTCATTGAAATTCTTGCGCAACAGTAGAATAAGTCGGCAGTTACGTATGAATAATGCCATATGATGGCGATTCATTTTGTGATCGTCCGCGTTGCAAACTATATGTTCCTTTACATGTTTGTTCATTGGGGTTTTACTGCCATGACGAAAGATGGTCACAATGCTAAAGGGCTTCAGCGAGAAATCATGATGGTCAATAAACCCATCAGGTACAACTACTCCTGCTGAGCCATCGAAATGAAAGATCGGCTCGGAGCCCTCATCATAGCTCAAATCCTTCGTCCAGTTGGCGGCACGAGGTAAAAGATCCCTTATGTTTTTATTTACTGAACAGTTTGATATATCGCGATCGCAGCCGAATGATATGTGCTTAGTCTTAATGCACATTACAAGAATATCAACAAATTGATTGGGTCAATACAGATTTGTTTCAAAGATGTAAACATGCTTACCTTAAGAGAAACCGCTGCGTTAATTTTGGCACCATTAACTCTACATTCTATATTGCACAACTCCAGTCGCGCATTTGGAAATAGCTGCAAGCTCTCTTTACTACCGAACTAAAATGGTTTATTATTTATTAGGGATAGTCCAGGCATTCTTAATTGTATATTTTCATTTTGTATATAAGATCTGTAAATTAATCTTCTACTTCAAAATAATCTTAAATTCAAAATATAACTGTTTTGTTAAAATGTCTATAACAATCAATCGCCGTAACAGAAAGTATATACAGTAGAGTCTCGATAATTTGTACCCCGCTAAATCGAAAACCTCAATATTTCGTAAGAAATAGCTGGTCCCTTGAAAAAACTTCGTTAATTCGTAAAAATCCCATATATTTTGGTCCCATCGTTGATTCGTAATTTTTCTGCCCACTCGGCCATGATCTTTCCGATAATAATTCGTTTCAAAGCCTCTTATAATTCGTAATTTCGTTTCGAAACCTCTGGATTCTTGAATTTGGTGGAAGTTAAACTATTGTTACATTCGCAGACTATTATGCATGGCGCCTTTTTGTCGCTTCATGTGGGAAATTTCGTTGTTCTCTCATTGGATTCATGTATATTAGTTTGCTAATTTTATTTGAAATGTCCAGCAAACGTTCTCAGAACATGTTTTTTTTTTTTTCATATCATAATATTCCGAATAATGCAATTGATCATTTAATAAGCTTGGTAAACACAATAGAAAACAAGTAAGAAAGCTGTAGTCGAGACTGCTCGACTACGAAATCCCCTGAGCCCTTCTTCGAACGAATAATATTCCAAGAATTATTCGATTCGTTTCTGCACGCCTAAGAAACTATACATGCAAAAACACGAGTACACACACGCTTGTAAGCATGTATGTGTGTGAGCAATGCAGGCGGCTTGCTGTCTCGCTGCCTTTGTTGCCGCGGCACATGGGTTTTGATGAGAAAACTTTGATGATTAATAATTCTGTTTCTAGATGGACAATCGTATTGATATCTTAATCTGAATATGATTATGATATTAATATCTATATGCTAAACCAAACTGCATGTCTCTAGTATTTGAAATGCATTTTTTACACATTTGGGGGTGGTGGAGCGAGGTGGGGACCGGAATCCAAAATCTGACAAAAACCGAAATTGTAATAAATTAGTATCTATATATATCCTGAAGACTTGGAGACTCGAACTCTAAAGATGAATTAGCTAGAATTTTATAACTGGTTCCCGATAAATTCATTTATCGATAACTTTGCAAATATACGAGTTATCGAATTTCTGAAACAAACTCGTACTGCGCGTGCAATATACGGACCTAACACAAAAAGAATGAACTCTCTAGCTTTTGTATCTTCGGAAATCGACGCGTTCATACATACGGACGGACAGACGGACATGGCTATATCAACTTTTCTCGTCACCCTGATCAAGAATATATATACTTTATGGGGTCTGCTACGCCTCCTTCTGCCTGTAACATACTTTTAACAAAACCAATATACCCTGATTTCCCATTTTTAATGGGACCCTGAGCCCATAAAAAGTTTTCTTCGGGAATCGAACCCACCTACCTAAGTGTACCTTGCACAGCACTTACCACAAGTGCCATTGTCAGAGCTCCGCTAACTAAAACCAAATAAGGCACTGCTAGAGCGCCTTTTAACAAAACTAAAGTAACGATCGAAAAATGTTTGAACGCGTCGATTTCCGAATATACAAAAGCTAGTGAGTTCATTCTTTTTATACCCTGAACCCATTGAAAATGGGAATTCAGGGTATATAAAACGTCGCAGACCCCATAAAGCAGCATCGAAAAATAAGTTGATCTAGTCCTGTCCGTCTGTCCGTCCGTCCGTCCGTCCGTCCGTCCGTCCGTCCGTCCGTATGAACGTCGAGATTTCGGAAACTACAAAAGCTAGAGAGCTGAAATTTCACATGAATACTCGTATGTCAGCTACGCCGTACGAGTTTATTTTGTTTTTTCGATAACTCATCCCATTTCCAAATTATCGATAAAAAATTCGTTTACATTTTTAAGGTTTTTTGGGTATAACTTCTACACCGTATGAGCTAAAAACTTAAAATATATATATTTAGATAGATATTATGGATACGCAGATTTTGTAGGTTTCAGATTTTAAGTGCCACGCCCCCTCCGCCCCCAATTTGAAAAAAAAACTCATTTAAAATACTAGAGACTTGCAATTTGGCACATAGATAGATTTAGATACTCTTAATACTACTACTTAATACTACTCTTAAACTTTCATGAAGATCGTCCATCTAGAAATGGAGTTATTAGCGTCCAAAGTTCAGGCCAACCCACCCCCAAGCCACGGCAGCAACTGCGCAGTTAGCAGAGCGCGCGCTTATAAGTGCATAAAGAAGAGTATTAGATTTTTGTCAGGGTTCAGGGTATCTCGTAGTCGAGCAGTCTCGACTAGAGCCTTCTTACTTGTTTTATATTTATGTTATAAAACTTTCTGCCATCTTAGCAATTACTACAGAGCTATTATAATCTAATTCATGCATTCATGCTATTATAATCTAATGCAGTTGGCCACAACAAAATTTTTGGCGATTTGCCACGCCCCAATGGGTTAATATAACATAACTGCAAAATTTGGTAGCTTACACTCAAAAAAAATGCGAAAATTACAGCGTATTTTTCGATATGCCACGCCCCCAAAAGAGTCTCTAAAAAATTATTTTTGGGTCATCGATAGAGGAGGACATTACTAATTGAACCATCCAATTTTGTAGCTTCTAGTTCAAAAACCATAGGAGATATAAACTTTTGCCGTTTGCCAAGCCCCCTGTGGACGTAGATATATCTACCATAGCTTATCGATCTTGGGTTGTCAACTCGAGTATACATGCAAATCTTCAAGTCTCTAGTGTCAATAGTGTTCAAAATATAGCACAATTTGAAAAATCACGATATATTCAGGGCCGATTTGCCACGCTCCCAACGGGCGTAGACAAATAACTTTTTAATCGATCTCCGTAGAATCATAACATTAACTCACATTCCAAATTTCAGCGTTCTAGCTTTAACGGTGTAGAGGATACGTTTTTCCCGATTTGCTACGCCCCCAATGGGCGTAAATATATCCGCCATAGCTTTTTGAACTTGGGTTGTCACCGCGAGTATACATTTCAAATTGCAGCTCTCTAGCTCATCATACGGGCGCAAGAGTTTTCCGATTTGCCACGACCCTAGTATATGTTCCAAATTTCAAGTCCCTAGCTCTAATAGCGCCGAAAAATATTGCGTTCATACGGACAGACAGACGGACGGACATTGCACAAACCCAATATACTCTTTTTCCCTTTGGGAACGAAGTATAAAAAAAAGTCTCTTCTTCTTTACGAACTCATAAGCGCGTAGTTGATGCAGTGACTTGGAGTGCAGCTGGACAATATTGTACGCTCATAACTACATTGCTAGATAGACAATCTTCATGAAACTTCCAGAACGTAATAGTAGCATTAAAATGAGTCTATTTGTCAAACTGCAAGTCTCTAGTATTACTCTTTCAGATTTGGGGGATGGGGGCGAATTCGGGATCGGTATTTAAAATCTAACAATTGTATTAAATTGATATCATAATCATCTTCTAAGAAATACGCATTTATGTACTAAAGACAAGTCGGCTGTTTTAGAACTTCCTAGAATAAAAGTATAAAAGAGTGCTGCACATCGGGTCAGTCAGTCGCTCGGTCAGTCATATTTTGTCGGCTCGGTCAAAAAATCGTGGTACTTGAACTCTGTACACTTGAAAATAGACGAGTTCAAACATACGCACATGGCTATATCGTAACAGCTCGCTACCCTGATATATATACTTTATGAGGTCTGCCACCTCTGCCTGCTTCTGCCTGTTACATACTTTTAACAAAACCATTATACCCTGATTTCCCATTTTCAATGGGTTCAGGGTATAACTAAGATGACTCTAGTCGAGACGGCTCGACTACGAGATACCCTGAACCCTGCAAAAAAAAACTTATACTCTTCTTCTTTATAAACGGATGAGCGCGCGCTCTGCTAACCACGCAGTTTGTGCCGTGGCTTGGGGGTGGGTTGTGCTATATATTGGATGCTTATAACTCCATTTCTAGAAGCACAATCTTTATGAAACTTGCGGAATATATTAATAGCATTCAAATGTCTATTTGCCAAATTAAAAGTCTTTAGTATTTCAAATACGTCTTTTTTTAAATGGGGAGCGAAGGGGGCGAGGCATAAAAAATCTTACATAATTTGCATATCCATAATATCTATCTAAATATATAAATTTGAAGTCTTTAGCTCAAAGGGTGTATAAGTTATGTTCAAATAATGTACATGAATTATCGATTTTTATCGATAATATGGAAAGGGGATGAGTCCTTAGAGCTCTCTCTTCCTAAAATAAAATCATTGCTTTTAGCACACCTTAGGGAAATCACTCGCAATGCACAAGGCATAAGCTCTGGTATACATTATGTTGCTATTGTTGCTTGCAGTGATTTATCAATCCTATCAAATATTCTATTATAGCTCTTCCTTTACTCTTTTCTTTTTATTTCTTATTGCTCTTTCCCCCATCGGGATGGTGATACTATTGTAATAATTTGTGTATTTTTTGTAGGCTATTTGACTCTCGTTATGGCATTATTTTTAAATAAAATAAAATAGATAAAAATAAAATAAATGAAACTCGTACTGCGTAACTAACATACGAGTATTCATGTGATCATTCATTACAGCTCTCTAGCTTTTGTAGTTTCCGAAATCTCGACGTCCATACGGACATTCATACGGACAGGGCTCTATCAACTTATTTTTGTGTGCTGATCAATAACATACATACTTTGTAGGGCCTGCGACGTCTCCTTCTGCCTGTTACATACATTTTCACAAAACCATTACACCCATATTAAACGAAAATATGTGTTTGACTAGTGGAAACATATAGAGGCATAACTATTATTATTACTAATATATATATACTGATTGGTTTTAGTTAACGGAGCTCAGTCCGAGGCAGTGGCGCTGGTGATAAGGGCTAACGATTACATGTTATTTTAAAATGACCTGGATTCGAATCCCGCTGGAAACTTGTTTATTTATCGAAAACTTATCAATTTTATTTTGTTTAATTCATTAATATTTTTATATTTATTTTAAAATGCTTTCTGCCATCTTAGCAATTACTACTAAGTTGTTTGAATGCATGAATTATGCAGTTGGCCACAACAAACTTCTTTGCCGATATGCCCCCAGTGGGCGCAGACCCAAAATGTTTGGCCAATTCTTAGAAAGAGCCGAGGCTAACATAACAATCCAATTTTGAAGCTTGTAGCTCCAAAACCGTAGGAGATATAAACGCGTAGATATATCTACCATAGCTTATTGATATTGGGTTGTCAACCTGAGTATACATGCCAAATTTTAAGTCTCTAGTGTTAAAAATGTTCAAAATATAGCACAATTTGAAAAATCACTATATATTCAAGTCCAATTTGTCACGCCCCCATTGGGCGTGTTGTTCCAAATTTCAAGTCACTAGACATTGCACAAAATTAATACTCTTTTTCCCTTTTTGGGAACAGAGTCTAATAGTATAAAGAACATGAAACAAACAAAAATTACAGGTTTTTTTAAATATTAAATATCTCGACTAGAGCCTTCTTACTTGTTAAATATATAATATTGAAATTAATGAGTATTTTATTTATTTTTATTAAGTTAAAATTGTTAAAGCGAAGTAAAATATAAAAACCCCTTCAATTCGTATTTTGATTTTTATACTTTGTTCCCGAAGGGGAAAAAGTATATTGGGTTTGTGCAATGTCCGTCTTGCTGTCCGTCCGTCTGTCCGTATGAACGCAATATTTTTCGGCGCTATTAGAGCTAGAGACTTGAAATTTTAAACATATACTCATATATGCTCCCGAATTATAAAGTGTACAAATTTTACCGATCCGCCCACTAGGGGCGTGGCAAATCGAAAAACTCTTCCGCCCATAGTTAAGTTATCATACTAGATGATGAGCTAGAGAGTTGCAATTTGAAATGTATACTCGGGGTGACAACCCAAGTTCAAAAAGCTATGGCGGATATATCTACGCCCATTGGGGGCGTAGCAAATCGGGAAATACGTATCTTCTACACCGTTAAAGCTAGAACGCTGAAATTTTGCATGTGAGTTAATGTTATGATTCTAAGAAGATCGATCAAAAAGTTTTATGTCTACGCCCATTGGGGGCGTGGCAAATCAGACCTGAATATATAGTGATTTTTCAAATTGTGCTATATTTTAAACACTATTGACACTAGAGACTTGAAATTTTGCATGTATACTCGGGTTGACAACCCAAGATCAATAACCTATGGTAGATATATCTACGCCCACAGGAGGCGTGACAAACCGCAAAAGTTTATATCTCCTACAGTTTTAGAGCTAGAAGCTTGAAAATTGGATGGTTGAGTTACTAATATTCTCCTCTATCGATGCCCCAAAAATAATTTTTCAGCCTCTTTGGGGGCGTGGCATATCGAAAAATACCCTGTAATTTTCGCATTTTTGGAATGTAAGCAACCAAATTTTGCAGTCATGTTAGCCTCGGCCCTTTCTAAGAACTGGCAAAAAATTATGCGTCTACGCCCACTGGGGGCGTGGCAAATCGGCAAAGAAGTTTGTTGTGGCCAACTGCATAATTCATGCATATAATAGCTTAGTAGCAATTGCTAAGATGGCAGAAAGCATTTTAACATAAATATAATAATATTAATGAATTTAAAAAATAAAATTTATAAGTTTTCGATTAATAAATAAAAAGTTGCCAGCGGGATTTGAACCCAGGTCTTTTGAAAATAATATGTAATCGTTAGCTAAACCTAAATAAATTCACAGCTGATCAGCTGGTCAGCTGATCAGCAGCTTGTGACAAAACAAAACAATACAATCGCAATTCTTGCAATATGTATACACTTTTGGATGTGTATACACTTACAAACATCTGTGTACACATAAATACATACATATATGCATGCATAGAAAAACTGCTTGCCACACAGCGTGGCAAATCGGAAAATTTGTTTTAGTTTTGGCTTAAATGCACGATTCATATGCGTATGTTTATAAATTATTATCAATTGGCAGCAAGCATTTTATAATAAATATACAAATAAAAAAAAATTTTTTTTTGAATAATTTTTGAAAAAAAGTTTTCTGCGGGATTCGAACCCACGCACCTAAGTATAGCTTGCATAGCGCTTACCATGAGCGCCACTAACCTAATATAAGTTGTGTTAACTAAAACCAAATAAGGCATTGCTAGAGCGTCTCTGACAAAACTAAAGTAACGATCGAAAAATTCCCAATTCAGTCACAATTCTTAGAATATTATAGCATGCAAACTTTTGTATGCATACATAGAAAATTGTGTGTATACTCGTATAGTGTGTACATGTGCAAATCTGTATGTATGTGTAGGAAAAACGATTGTTGCTTGCCATGTACGTACATACGTTTTCTAATTGCCGAAATATTTCGTTAATTAAATGTTTATTAAATAAATAAGATGCACCTATGGGAACAAAGTATATCGCAGTTAGTTGCGCCTAACTGCAACGTTCTTACTTGTTTAAATTCCGTTAAATGAAAACCCCGGTAAGTCGAAACCCTTTATGATTCGTAAAAAATTCTTTTTCCTGGACATTACGAATTATCGAGACTCGACTATGTATATTTATATTATTAAAATTACTAATATATATACATATTGTAGATACTTACTGTGTAATCAATGCGCTCTGGTATGCCCAGGAACTTGGCATCGCACACACGGCGCACCTTGATGCTCACCATAATGGGAACGGACTCCTTCATAGCGCAGTCGTAGGCCACGACGGATAAAATGTGATTGTGAGATACCTTATGAGAGAGAGGCTCTGTATTTTTGATTGACCCCTCGTTATCAATTGTAAATGGCTCATCACTATTTAATATCTCATATTTGCAAACATCTCCAAACAATGGAGTGCAATCTTTATCTGCTGCTTCGACACGAATAATTTCTTTATAAAGTTTACCCTCTTCCACTTCGGTGACATATGATGGCTGTAAGAAGGTCGGAGCATACTCATTGATGTCGATCACTGTGATATGAACGTTAGCCGAGTTCGATGGTGTTCCGTCGCAGTAAATTGCGACAATCTCAAAATGGTAACTTTTACGCTTTTCACAATTGAGTGTGTGGCGAGCTTTTAGTATTCCAAGATTGTTAACCAACTCAATCTAAAAAATGTTTTTTTTTTTTGTTTTAATTTGCTTTTTTAATTTTGTAATACTGTCTTCTATTGTAGCGCGATTCCTCACCTGGAATGGAATTTCATGATATGGCTTCTTTACAATCCGAAAATTACAAATTTTTTCTTCATCAACATTAATTAACGGCGTTATTTCCACCAAAGTCTCATTTTCCCGAATCAATCCATGGTACGACTTTTCTAAAATATACTCTGAAATCGTAACAAAATATAAATTTGATCACACATAATTTATACTTATAAATTAAAAAAAAAAATAATAATAATAATATGATAATAAAAGAAAAAAAAATAATACTTTAAAATACACACATATATATGCATATATATATATATATATATATATATATATTTCAATTTTATATTTTTAAACAAACCTCGTTGTATTAGATACTCGTCCTCATTTTCAGTAGAAGCGTCAGAATGAACCGAAACTCCGAGGAAACCAATAATTATTAGGCCCAAATAAGCAAAATGTATGGTTTGTGACAACTCCATAATTCTGGATGAATTATGAATAACAAAGTATCCAAAATAAATGTTTTCACCAATCTCTGTATTTTCTGTAAAGATATGATAGGTAAATGTCAATTATATAGGTACATCAGTAGTTATACCTATCGTAGGCACTCAAATAGTTAATATTTGTTAATCTCAATATTCTTAATTTTAAATATCATAAAACTTTAATTTGAAAATATATCATAAATGAGATGCATCTTTAACTCTATGCATGAATGTGTGTGCATAGTGCTTGAATTTGTAAGATACACATTTTACGAGGTACATATTTATGCATATATGCACATACGTAACTAGATATATACATATACAGATAGGACTTCACAATTTTTGTCTCAAATATATCATTTGTCACGTATGGACTTCAAAACTAATCACCTTTGATTTCAATTAATGTTATTAATAAGCATTACAGTTTAATTTTTAAGAGAGTATTTGAATACTCAATTTTTCACACACTCAGGCCATGCAATAATCAATATTTGCACATAAACTTTTTTCTGTTCGATTCAATATTATCGATGTCTTTCTTAATAAGTAACATTTGAAATGCTAGCCACAATTTTATTTTCTTTTTTTTTAGAAATATAATAATTGTTTATCTGAGATTTTTTATGCGTTTACCGAGAAAAGAATCAGTTGACTTCTAATACCCTAAATAATCCCTAATAGTTATCGAGTCTCACTGTTGTATTTTTCCCCATCAATCAAGTATAAGCGTTTATAGAGCGATTGCATAAAATGCAGAGCCGATATTAATAATCGAATATTGTATATATTGTATATATATATTGTATATATTGCTCATATAGAGTATATACCTTTTTAAACAAGAATATATTTTCAAGACTTATTTTATATTATTTACGCATTTGTCACACAACGCATAAAAACGGTAAGAAATTTTAAAATTTTAATAGAATGACTCTAAAAATAAAAACAATTTTTTAAGATGAAATAAATAATTTTAAATTCATTTTAGCAACACATTGTTTTAACTTGAAGGGTCACACTGTCGAAAAAAGAGCGTTATTTAAAGAATGGTTTTAAAAGGCCACAAATAATAAAGTATGCAAATAAAAACAATATCTACTTTGCAATTCAATTAAATTAAATTGTTTACGGATTAAATTCCCAAATACATATGCTTCCATTTTATTTACAGTGCCAAGTCTACTAACTATTTAGATAGGTACATATGGGTGTATTTTTGAAATGAATTTATTATAATAAAGGATTTTAACGACTTAAATAATTAAACGAAAACCTACAAAATTATTTCCTTCCAATCGACGGGTAGAAAAATAATAAATTTTCATAGTTTTTATATATGTATGCCGAATTTTAAAAATCCTTTAAAAAGAAAAAGGAATCTAAGTTCGCTGAAAAGCATAGAGATTGTGAATTCAACCCCAGTTGCTTCTCTATAATTATTGAAGTTTGGAAAAAAAAGTCAGCAACAGTTCTTGCCCACGATTTCATTCATGGCGTAAATGTGTGCGCGCACATTTGGACATAAATATACTCATGTACATACATATGTAACTGAAAAACGACCACCAACGTCCACGTATACTTATCCGAAGCAGGCAGCCGAAGCACGACTCGGCATCGAATACAAACAAACTCGTTAATCGGAAGGAAGTTAGTGAACGGACATCTAGATTTTCAGAGCCACTCTGTAGATGTTGTGGGTTCCATTCAAGTCCAACCTTTGCTTGTGGAGTCCTTTTATTTTATTTGGCCCGCAAGAAAATTTAGTAATTCATTCAGTATCCTATATATACTAAAAACAAAGGCAAAGAAACTGCAACTTATTTTGTGTGTGCAACCGCGGTGAACTGAAATCATATGTGAATTCCATGTAATCCTTTGCAGACTGTTAATAAATGTACGTATTTATATATATATATATATATATATAAAAAGCTCTGATATACCTTTTTTTGTATCCAAGTAGAAGTCGCTTAAATCTGAGCGGGTAAATATTAGGTAAACGATTGTATGAAAGTATGAATATATAAGAAAATTTAGTAATTCATTCAGTATCCTATGTATACTAAAAAACAAAAACAAAGAAACTGCAACTTATTTTGTGTGTGCAACCGCGGTGAACTGAAATCATATGTGAATTCCATGTAATCTTTTGCAGACTGTTAATATATATACATATATATATATATATATATATATATATATATATATATATATATATATATATGTATATACATATTTAAATAAGCTCTTAAATACCTTTTTTGAATTTAAAGTTTATATAGTACTATCCAAGTAAAGTAAAGTAAAGTCGATATCTGAGTGGGTAAATATTAGGTAAACGATTGTATGAAAGTGTGACTATATTAGTGGATTGATATATTTGTCTGAATTTTAAATGTTCATGCCAGTGAAAGACGTCGATGGCTATGGTGGAGTAAACCACCCACGCCTCAGTGTCACTTGAGTGTGTGCAATGCGTGTGAGTATGTAATTCTACGCATATGCATAGATGAATATATGCATACACAGGTATATAAGTACACATGTATAAGTTTTGTACATATTTTTTAATATTGGTATGCTATATTTTCTATAGTGTAGCAGTTAAATAATTAAAAAAAAAATAAAGATGACTGTGACTTTTGGTAAATCATCGCATCAAAGATACAAACACGTCTATATACACGGGCTGAGGCTATCAACGAAAATGTTTCACTTAATAAATGGAAAGGCTTTTATATATTACAGAAAAAGTAAATCTTCTTAATTTATACAAACGATTCAATTAAATTAAATTCACGATTTAAATAACAGCACTAAAATTTGTTTTTGTCGAGCACCTGCACCAAATAGTTTGTAAAGAAAATTTCAAAATATATAATATAGTAAAAAATAGTCTAAGTCTACATATATACATATGTATGTATATACATATGTATGTGTCTTTTATATACATACATATGTATGTATGTATGTATATGTATATTTAATTTTATATTTTAATTTTCTATTATCTGCATAGGTACTATTCTAAACAATAATTCATTTCCATAAATGCAAGGTGTATATTTAATTCAATTTGAAGCAACTAAGAAAGCTCTGCTCGACTAAGAGATCTGTACCCTTTGAAGAACCTGTAATATTAGAACAATTATTCGCTTCGTTTCTGCATGCGTAAGAAACTATACATGCACAAACACGCACGCACCCACATGCAGATATACGCTTGTACGCATATGTATGTATGTATATATGTACACATATGTATGTACATACATGTATGTACATATGTGCACATTGTAGGCATCTTGCTGTCTCGCTTGCTCTGCCACGTGGGTTATATTATGAGAACTTAATTGATGTATAATTTTGTTTGGGTGGGGGTGAATTGGAGACCGGAATTGAAATCTGACAAAAATCAAAATTGACAAAAATAAAATTTTGAAAAATATTTTATATTTATAACTTTAGAACGATAGAAGTGATTGATTTTCTTTAACAAAATAGAACACCTCGTGCAATATAGGAACCTAACACAATAATAATGCAGTCTGTAACTCCTATATCTTCTGAAATCGACGCGTTCATACGCGTACATACGGATAGACAGACAGACGGACATGACTATATCGATTCAGCTCGTCTCCCTGATCAAGAATATATATACTTTATGGGGTCTTCTACGCCTCATTTTGCCTGTTACTTACATTTAACAATACCATTATACCCTGATTTCCCCATATTGGGTTCAATGGGTTCAGGGTATACAAATAATATTGCATAGATTTATGGGTATGCATATGTATGTATGTATGTATATATACGTAAACACTTATATGTACATACATACATATATGGATGTGTTTATGTACATATATGGCTATGCTTATATACATACATATGTACATATATCAACTTAAATTGTTTACATATGCATAATGACATGAAATAGAAGCACAATTCTTGAGACATTTTTGGGTAAAGGAATATTTGGCAAGCAATCAAATTTATTTAAAAAGCCTTTTAAAAAAATATTTATAATCATTAATTTTTCTTTAATAATAATTGTTACCGTAAATGTATGTGTTCAATTATCTTATGTTTCAAGGTTTTTTAAACTAATTAATTTATATAATATACATATGTATATCTCAATAAATGTGCTAATCCATTTTCTTATTTCGAACTGACAGACCATATCAATATATTAAAAGACAAATCTACTCGATGTTACATGCACAATACACATTCCTGGATTTTAATTAGATAATTATCAGAGATGCATTTTTATAACAATATGGTAAGTCTATCTTAGCTTGCATGTCGTTTATGTCACCTTACAGTATTTAGTAACATTCTCTTCAAATATGATCATATTCAACCATATACATAAATAGTAATATTAACAACAATAATAGTAAACAAGTAAGAAGGCTCTAGTCGAGACGACTCGACTACGAGATACCCTGAACCCTGCAAAAAATTGATACTCTTCTTCTTTACGCACTCTGCTAACTGCGCAGTTGCTGCCTTGGCTTGGGGGTGTGTTGGGCTGAACTTTGGATGCTTATAACTCCATTTCTAGATGGACGATCCTCATGAAACTTTCGGAATATATTAAGAGCATCTAAATGTACCTATTTGCCAAATTGCAAGTCTCTAGTATTTGAAATGCTTTTTTTTCAAATTGGGGGCGAGGGGGCGGGGCATTAAAAATCTGAAAATTACATTATCTGCGTATTCATAATATCTATCTAAGTGAAGTCTCTAGATAAAACGGTCTAGAAGTTATGCCCAAAAAACCTAAAATATGGAAACGAATTTTCGATAATTTGGAAATGGGATGAGTTATCGAAAAAACAAAATAAACTCGTATGCGTAACTAACATACGAGTGTTCATGTGAAATTTCAGCTCTCTAGCTTTTGTAGTTTCCGAAATCTCGACGTTCATACAGACGGACAGACGGACGGACGGACGGACGGACAGACGGACAGGGCTAGATCAACTTATTTTTTTATGCTGATCAAGAATATATATACTTAATGTCGGCGACGGACAGGGCTAGATCAACTTATTTTTTTTATGCTGATCAAGAATATATATACTTCAGGTCTGCGACGTCTCCTTCTGCCTGTTACATACATCTTCACAAAACCTTTATACCCTGAATTCCCATTTTCCATGGGTTCACAGCTTATTTGATACACTTCAGTTTTAAAATTTTCTCTTGATGTAATTCAAAAACTATAAATGATATCGAAATATTTTAAATGTAATTTTAATGAGGGCAATTCCTTGTTTTATATAACAAAAGATTTCATTTAAAAATACTGCTGTTCAACAGCAAAAAAAAAAAACAGTAGGAAGGCTCTAGTAGAGACGGCGCGCTACGAGATACCCTGAACCCTGCAAAAAAGTGATAATCTTTACGAACGTATGAGCGCAAGCCCCTAGTATTTTAAATGTGTTTTTTTTTTATGGGGGCCAAGGGGGCGTGGCATCAAAAATCTGAATATTTCATAAAGTGAATTCCCATCGGCACATGTAATTGTCTGATTGCGACTGACTCTTCATTTCTTCTTCTCATGCATTGATACATATACATACATACATATGTATGCTTCTCTTAAATACGCAAGCTGGACTACACTCAGCGACAGCATGACAACGCCGTCGCCTCACTCGTACGGTATTTTGGCCCCAGTCAAATTCTACGCTTATTGTAGTTTTGGCAACATTTGCCGTTCCGATGTAGTCCAAACCTAATCCAAAGATATTATATTTAATTGTATGTAATTGTTAACTAGTAAAACCAACCTAATTGCCAAAATAGAATTTAAGGTATCAATATGCAGCTTGTTCCTTAATTAGCTTTTCCACCTCAGCATTTGACCACGGCAACGACAGCAAAGTGATAACAAATGCACCCAGGTCCGAAAAGTTTTTGTTTCCTGCTGAGTCTGTGTGGTTCTGAACTTCAGTTCAGAAAGATACGACACTTTCTTTATCTCTCCATTCTAAAAGTTTTGTATATAAACTGCACTTGCAGTATTTGCAAAATGCCTTATCAATATTATTGGGAACGCGGCTAATCCATTTTTTTTAATGGGTCGTTTAACCGCGACACCCTAAATTTCAGTTTGTAAATTTCCTTTGACATTTTTGTTAAACTTTTGAAAACTTAATGATCGATCGATAAATATATTTTCGATTACAGGGCTACAGCGTTTGAAACAGTGATACATCGTAAAATATGTTGCAATAAAGCAATATTAAAGCGATGATATTGATTTACTTGACAAATTTTATAAACAACCTTTAACAATTAAAAAGGATGAAAAAAGGTCAAAATAATATAAAAAAAAAGAATTTTTTCCGGACAGGGGCTGTTTCTAAATTTTCGCGGCAGTTGTCATTTCAAAAAGGACAGATCTGTCCGGAAAAAGGCCAAGTTGGCAACACTGCTTGCAAGCACAGTGGTCAAACTTTGTTCATAATGGGACAGGCAGAATTGTTATTGGATATTCTTAAAGCGGATTATGTTATCTATTTTTAAGCCAAACAAATTTGTGCAGTTCCTTTAACACATAATTTAACTTTTCAGATGTGTAGTTCCTTTAACACAGGCTTTAACTTATCTTATGCGACCCCCGTCATAACATTGCTCTTCTGCTATGGTGTGGTCTTCAGTTTACCTATTGGGCAACAGACGCATCTTCCATTGTGTTTGGTCAAAATCACTAATGTTTGTTTACATGGAACTTTCATACCTATATTCTTATATTTGGGACCACCCCACTTGTCTCTCTTTACATTGTTCAACTCTTCTCACTTACACTCATTCGCCTAACTATAAGCAAGCTGCGCTTTCTCATACGTTTCTGTAATTTAGTCTATAACGAGAAATTCATGAATAAACGTTGCACCTACGATACGCTAAATTTGATATACGGCTCATTAGTTAAGTAGAATAGCACCCCTATACTTTGAAACTCATGCAGGACTGGAAAACACTGATCCTACATTTTGGGGCAGTGCTATTCAAAGTTCAGTGCAATATATTTAGAGTTCTAATTTGGCTTATGTACATACATACATACATATTTACATATGTACATCAGCGAGAATGTTTCAGCATACAAAGTGTTAACCTGTGCATACATGCGCTTTGCCTTGCTATTCTTCGCACCGCCGAGACACCGTTCATTGCTTTGACTGACTTCGCTGTCCTTCTGTGACCCCCGCTGTCGCATCACAGAGTCATCTCTTTTGTTTCTTCGTTCTTTCGCAGCAACAGCAGCTTCTGATTTGCAATCTTTATACTCAACGTCACTTCGCTGTCCTTACAATTCCCCGCGATCTAAGCAGCAAGTTACCGGCGTTGTGCTTTGCGATCCTATTCATCGCCTCATATTCTGCACGCTCAATTGAGTGAAATTTGTCACTTGCCTTGTTCGTCGCTTGCCAATTATTCTGCATTCTGTGTTTTTAATTGTGGCAGTGAATTTGATCAACGCTTATTAAATATATATATAAATAAAGAAAATATAAGTTGTTGGTCGAATCATGCATAGCCGCATTCATAGTGTAGTCGCTCCGAAACTAAAGGCAAATCTGCGCCAAGTCAAGCTGAATTAAAGTGTCGCTTGGAAATGTAGGAAGCCTACTTAAAGCAAGCAATGGTTTTGCAGACTCAAATAGAAAATTAATGTCCGACCGACACAGGGCGCGCCGATCTGGAGGAGCTGTATGTAGACATAAAGGATTCCATAACAGAGCAACTTACGGAAGAGATGCACGAATCAACCTTTGCTGCGACATCAGGACCTACACTCTCATCGTCTGCCAAGTTGCCCAGACTTACGTTACCCACATTTGATGGCAATTATGCGGACTACAAGAATTTTAGTGCATTATTCAATAAAATAGTGGATCAACAGAACAGCTTATCAAACATCGAGAAGTTTAATCAGCTGATTAGCTGCTTAAGAGGACCAGCATTGGAAACTGTAAAAGCATTTCAGATCACACCTGAAAACAATCGGAAGGCTCTTGATCGTTTAAATCAGCGCTACGACAATCCAACATTAGAGTTTTTGGATAATTTTTACAGCATTGTTCAACTCGCTAAGATCACTAGGCAACGAATCACAAATCGCGCAAGCAATGTTAATAGCCATTGTCATGGATAAGATGGATATGGAAACTAAGCGCAAATGGAACAAATCATTGGATTATTACAAGTTGCCTACGTGGGATTTGTGTGTACAAGTACTTAAAAGGCATTGCCAATATTTGGAATCATGCGGTAAGTCCGAATCAAGCCAGGCTCGAACTGCGACTGCTACCAAACAACGAATCCAGACAACCACGCGACATGGCTCGTCGTTTAATTGCTCAACTCACTCATGTCCTCTTTGTCTTAGTTCAGAACATAGAGTTTCACGCTGCAGTCGGCTTTAGGAGATGTCGATTGCGGAGTGTTATGAAACAGCAAAACGACATGCGCTGTGCCTAAACTGTCCCTCTACTACATCGGGAGGCAGCTGCGATTAGACCGGCATCTACACTGTCCATCGTTTCTAATTCAAACGATGTTGTCACACATAGACACATCAATCAAACAGACCAAGTTATCTTGGCAACGGCCATCGTCAAGGTCAAGGATGCATTTGGAAGCTACAGGATCGGCCGTGCGCTGTTGGATTCCTGCTCACAGGTGAACTTCATCTCGGAACAGGTCAAACGGTAACATTGGGGACTCACACACATACGTCAAGTTTTGCACTTCGGCCACAATCAAGTCACGATTGGAGGATTTCAAGATGCCCATTGATTTCTGCGTGACGTCACACATTGCATATCAGCCGGATCGACATTTCATCTTGGAACATACCCAAGAATACGCCTTTAGCGGATGAGCAGTTCCACAAAACTCGCCATATCGATTTACTTATTGGAACTGAAACATTTTTTGATATTCTTGCAGTGGGACAAATCAAATTGGGTCTCTGTCTTCCTACGCTTCAGAAAACGTTACTCGGATGGATTGTGTCTGGATGCTATAAAGGAACGCAGCGACAGGCACACTGGTACTAACTCTCACAGGACGAGTCAATCAACAAAATTTGGAAAAGCTTTGGCACATAGGAGACTTAAACAAACCAAATGACAAGTTCACACCTGAGCAACTGCAGTGGGAACAAATGTTTACTCAAACTGTACGCCAACAAACAGATGGTAGAATTATCGTTCGGCTACCATTTAAGGATGAGCCAAGATATCTAGGATCTTCATACGAGTCAGCCAAGCTGAGATTTGGGTCATTGGAACGGCGCTTAAATCGCAGATGCTAAAGGCATCATATACGGAATTTCTGCGCGAATATGAAAATCTGAATCACATGAGTTTGATAGACTCACCAAGGCTTGACGAGCCACACAATTACATACCACATGATTGCGTCTTTAAGCTAAGTAGCCTTTCAACGAAGCCCCGAGTTGTCTTTGATGCCCCAAATTGGACCGACCATTCAGACGGATCTATACACGCTTCTGCTACGCTTCCGAACATACAAATGTGCGCTCGCTATAGATGTTGTGAAAATGCTCAGGCAAGTTAGTGGACTGGCAATTAGTGGACTATCGTGACCGCAAATTTCAATACATACTTTGGAGAGATTCGGCAGATAAACCACTTCAGACGTATGAACTAAATATAGTTACATACGGTACGGCAGCAGCCCCATATCTCGCTATACGCAGTATACCATATTAGGCCGATCTACACATGCAAACTGACAAACTTGGAGCAAGCTATCAATTCATCATTCTACGTAGATGACTTTCTGTGTGGGCATGACACGGTGAAAGGACTGCAGCAACTCAAGGCAGAGGTCATCAAGATACTTGGCAAGGGCAAATTTGAACTAGCAAAATGACGTTCACATCACCCGGACTTTGTCGACGACAGCACTATCAAGGATTTGAATCTAGAAGACGACTCAGTTATAAGCACATTGGGATTAGCATGGAATCAATGTCAAGACATATTGCTATTTGCCTTTCGACCCAAGTGCTCCATTTATTTATTTATTTTGTTGTTGTTGCATATTCAGTGTTTGATCCATTGGGACTGGTAGCGCCAGTCATTTCAACTGTAAAGATCATCCTACAGGAGCTGTAGTTACTCAAATTGCAATGGGATGAATCTGTGCCGCAAACACTTTGCCTGGCTTGGAAATCGTTTGCAGCATCGCTTCCTCGATTCTGTATGCAGTCGAACACAAAGGAATTGCAGTTGCATGGATTTTGTGACGCTTCCATTCGTGCATACGGATGCTGCATCTACTCACGCACAGTTGCAGCGGACGGCAAGGTTCAAGTTCACCTGATCACGTCAAAGTGCAGAGTAGCGCCAACTCGTAAGTTATCGCTACCAAAATTGGAACTCCCTGCTGAAAATCCGAAACCGCGTTTCTGACATACAAGAAGCCACCGGACTGTCATTGGAGACACGTCCCAACACGCAATCCAGCCGATCTGTTTTCAAGGGGATGTAAACCCATGGAATGGAAAGAATTCATCTGGTTTATGGAGCCGGAGTACCTGAAGCAGAACTCGAACGCTTGGCCAAGGAAGAATTTAATTGTATTATTTGGAATTTGCAGCAACAACACTTCGCAGATGAAATTCACGCTTTGCACAAAAATATTCAAATATCAAGTCAAATAAAATTTCTAAATCCATTTTTACAGATGATAGACGGATACCTAGTTCTGAAGGTTGGTAGCCGCTCGAATTGGCAAATGCTACTTCTTCAAGCAAGAAAATCAACAATCAATAATTAGTTTATGCTTAATTGAATTTATAAACTTTCGTTTCATCCCATCATGGGAGAAGGCAGTGAAAACCGTTAAGGGACTTATGACTCGCAGCTTAATGAACTCCCGCTGCACATTTGAGGAATTGGCCACAATCACAGCGGAGGTAGAAGGAAGTCAACTCGCGCCCGCTCACCCCACTATCTTCAGATCCAGGTGACTTGGGTGCTCTGACACCTGGTCACTTCCTAGTTGGAGACTCCTTGCGGGCATTACCTGAACACAACATAGGACGAACAGCTGAAATCTTTAGACCGCTGGCGTTTGATAACTGGTATCAAACAATATTTTTGGCGACGCTAGTTGGCAGACTACTTTAACGAGCTGAACGTGCGTTCCAAGTGGGCCAAACCAGCACCCAGTATCTCTATCGGTGTCATGATCCTCATACATGAGGACAACATGCCTTCTCAGGAGTGGATAATGGGTCGAATTTCAGCTACAATTTCTGGACGAGCTATACTTCCTGTCTCTTGAAAGACTGCGTCATTCAATGGGGCCGGGATGTTGGGTCAAAATCCCTAATATTTGTTTACATGGAATTTTATACCTATATTCTTATATTTGGGACCACCCCACTTGTCTCTCTTTACATTGTTCAACTCTTCTTTAAGCAAGCTGCGCTTGCACATTCGTTTCTGTAATTTAGTCTATAACGAGACCTCCATGAATAAACGTTGCACCTACGATGCGCTGAATATTCGGCTCATTGGTTTAGTAGAATAGCACCCCCATACTTTGAAACTCATGCTGGACTAGGAAACGCTCCTGATCCTTGTGTTGTCTCTATCTTTACATAACTCATCGAGACTGCTCTACTACGAAATCCGCTGAGCCCTCCTTCGAACGAATCATATTCCAAGAATGCTTCGTTTCGATTCTCTACGCGTAAGAAACTATACATGCAAAAACACGAACACACAGACGCTTGTAATCATGTATGTGTGTGAGCAATGCAGGCGGCTTGCTGTCTCGCTGCCTTTGTTGCTGCGCCACATGGGTCTTGATGAGAAAACTTTGATGATTGATAATTCTGTTTCTAGATGGACAATCGTATTGATTTCTTCAGATTATGATTATGATATTCATATCTATATGCTAAATCAAACTGCGTGTCTCTAGTATTTGAAATGCATTTTTTTCACATTTGGGGGTGGTGGGACGAAATGGGGACAGGAATCCGAAATCTGACAAAAAACGAAATTGTATTAAACTAGTATCTATATATATGCAGAAGACTTGGAGACTCTAACTCTAAAGATGAATTAGCTAGAATTTTATAACTGGTTCCCAATAATTTCGCTTATCGATAACTTTGCAAATATGCAAGTTATCAAATTTCTGAAACAAACTCGTACTGCGCGTGCAATATACGGACCTAACACAAAAAAATGAACTCTCTAGCTTTTGTATCTTCGGAAATCGACGCGTTCAAACATACGGACATGGCTATATCAACTTCTCTCGTCACCCTGATCAAGAATATATATACTTTATGGGGTCTGCCACGCCTCCTTCTGCCTGTTACATACTTTTAACAAAACCATTATACCCTGATTTCCCATTTTTAATGGGCTCAGGGTATAAAAAAATTTTGAAGCGTCTGGCCACTGAGGTCGGAATTGAGCTTAGTGCAGCATATGCGATTTATAAATGCTTAAATGCTTTCGCCCAAAAGAACAAAATTGAATTTTCTTAAAAAATGCCGACCAAGACCATAGAATAGGATCAAGATTAAGAACAGCTATTTTTACTGGGATTTAGATTAAAAGATTTATTATTATTATTTTTGTTTTTTTTTTTTTTTTTTTTTTTTTGACAATTCAGCTTATTTTGCTAGGGGAAAACGGCAACACTGCACACTGGTTCCGCTTGTATGAAGCAGCGGCCAAAATTCCTTTTTATGGAATTATAGCGGGCTGGAATTTTTTACCAATGCACTATGAGCTACTTAAAAGTCAAATTTATAATTATTATAACTATTACCATTAAAAAAAAAAAAATTAACCCTCTAGCTATATTTTAAGACTTATGCTAGGTTTTTGTAAGCTCTCTTTGTTAAACATTTTCATGAACAAAAAAAAAAATTAAAAGTAATCAAGAAAGAACAACAATAAGATATAACAAATTAATAATAATAAAATTAAATTAAACAGAATCGTCTAATAGCTCATACACAGACGTTAATAAAGTCGACATGTCCTTTTTGGGAAGTTCCTTTTGTCCTGTTATGAATGGATCTGATCTTAAAAGTAATGTGTTCATAACATCTATGTTTGTTAATGTACGGGACATCTTTCTGCTGTGCTGAAGTCTACATTTTTATTTTCCTTATTGTTAGATTCGGCAGCTTCTTCAGAAAGCTCTCCAATCGACAATAACGCATTCTCTATTACTGCAGAACCATGCATTAAAACTTTATGCACCGTAGCAGGCAAATAATACCAAGGATAAGCACTAATTAGTTCTTTTGCTGTATCTAGGGCGTAACTTTTGAATTTAATGGCGTTCATTTTATATCCTGATGCCATGGCTTGTAATATAGTTGCGCATCTATAAATTTAATCCTCATTTAGTCCTGTAATTTCAGAACTTAAAAAAGCATTTGAAAAAATTTTCATTATATTTTATATTATAAATTATATTGGCACATTTCTCTGCATTAGACCCGGTTTCATTTACCCACAGGTGAAACAAATACCTGCGTTCAAATTCGCAATAAGCATAAGAGCCTAAAGCAAAAATTAAAACAAAATAATTATATTAAAATTAAACTAGATAAACAAACAGAAAAAGCACACATTTTCACAAATATTTGTAGTGCAACAACACAATCAAAACAAAAAATATCATGCACATAACCTCAAAAAGCCAGCGCGCCACGTGGCGGAGGCTATGCTTCGCGAATTTTACTACATAGTGTGGCAGCTAAATGTAATGATTTTATAATCTCAACACATTAACATATACTACAAAAATATTTGCAAGGGGGGGTTAAGGGGGGATCACAATTATAACTTTACCTAAAAATTACTAATAAAGACGCCAGAACACATATTGAGACGCTGACAAAAACAAACGATTTATTAGTAAACAACAAGTTTTTAAACATTGCCTGTTACATATAATTGCAGAAAATACCTCTGTTTTCAATATTCATTTTTATTTCAACTGATTTTGCAAACTATTTGTTTAAATTGAACACTTGACTGATGCGATTTATTTCGGGCTTAACGCAGGTTTGCATTTCATCGGTTAGATCTTCGCTCTTTTGACATTATTTGCAAAAAGAACGATTTGAATGGAACAAAATGAACTTGTTCAGTGAAAAATATGATCAATTCTGAAATGATTGCCAAATAATTCATCTGAAAATGTTGACTTTCATTTTTTGCATTTATGGCCTCTGACGGAACCACTGTGCACTGGTAACAATAAAAAACAAGTAAGAAATCTGTAGTCGAGACTGCTCGCTACGAAATCCCCTAAGCCCTTCTTCGAATGATTCATAAGCCAAGAATTATTCGATTCGTTTCTGCACGCATAAGAAACTGCACATGCAAAACCACGCGCACACATAAACGCTGATCTACGCTTGTAGGCATGTATGTGTGTATGCATGTGTGTAAGCATTACAAGCGTCTTGCTGCCTCGCTGCTTTGCTGCTGCGTCGCATGGGTTTTGATGAGAAAACTTTGATGATTGATAATTCTGTTTCTAGATGGACATTCGTATTGATATCTTCAGATTATGATTATGATATTCATATCTATATGCTAAACCAAACTGCATGTCTCTAGTATTTGAAATGCATTTTTTCAAATTTGGGGCGGTGGGGCGAAGTGGGGACCGGAATCAAAAATCTTACAAAAACCGAAATTGTATTAAATTAGTATCTATATATATGCAGAAGACTTGGAGACTCTAACTCTAAAGATGAATTAGCTAGAATTTTATAACTGGTTCCCGATAAGTTCGTTTATCGATAACTTTGCAAATATACAAGTTATCGAATTTCTGAAACAAACTTGTACTGCGCATGCAATTTACGGACCTAACACAAAAAGAATGAACTCTCTAGCTTTTGTATCTTCGGAAATCGACGCGTTAAGCATACGGACAGACGGACGGACAGACGGACATGGCTATATCAACTTTTCTCGACACCCTGCCTGTTACATACCTCCCTCTGCCTGTTACATACATTTAACAAAACCATTATACCCTGATTTCCCATTTTCAATGGGCTCAGGGTATAACAATGGTGCAAAAATGTTTGTTCTAGTTGTCCAGTCTGTGTTGTACGGTTATGGAGTAGGTGTATGGTGTTTTAGGTAGTTTTTCAACGCTCAAAATATTTTCTATGGTCAACTTTGTATTTGGTCGGTATTAGTGATGTAAAAAATGTTTTTTTTTTACTGATTTTTCCGATGTTTTTCGATGTTTTCGCTGATACCGATGTTGCGCGATGCATCGATGTTTTGCAAAACATCAATGGTTTAATTTCATAATAACATAACATTGCCATTTTGTGATCAGTGAACAGCAAACTTTAAAATTTTAGTGATCCTTCGGCATGTGCCAACGCACTTATAAAAATTAAATTCTTATTTGAACCAATGAAGTCATACCACAGACTATCGTGAGCTCCATATCTTTTTGGGATCACCATTATGAGCTTGCTCAACGTCATAATCCGAATGTGGACATGGATTTAGAAATAACTGCTTATCTTCAAATGCAGTTAACCGCATTCGAAAGCGACCCCTTATGTGTTTGGGAAGGTATGAAAAGTACCTATCCCAACTTATACAAAATTACAAACAAAATTTTGGAGTTTAAAAAACATGAAATATTCGTTTTATTGTCAAACGGAAATCACTAACCATACAACACATAGACTGGACAACTAGAACAAACTTTTTTCACGCACAAAAATATGAGCGAAGTGCCGCACAACTTCGTATTTGTTCGGTTTCGGCACTTCGCGCTCGGGCAGTCAAAATTTGAAACGACGAATTCACTGCGCTGTAAGCGCTCAACCGGCATGGTCGCATTTTCATATGAGCACATTCTGTGTGCTATTATTCTTTACTCTCCCTCTCTCTTTTTTCTCTCTCTATCTCACTCTATGCGAGCACAAGCCAGTTGCCCACAAAAATTGAAATTTGTTCGCGAGTGGCAATTCGCGACGATCCCGTCTGCCATTCTTAGTAAGAGTATGCCGAACTCTTAAACGGCTTTGCCATGCCCATGCAAAATTTTTGTGTTTTCGGAAGGGTATGAAAGCGCTGATGTGCATAAGCATTACTTTTTCGCGATGAGCATGCACACACACATTTACTGTGTCTTGCTACATGTATGAGCAGTTATGTGACTGTGTGCGAAACTTTTGCTGCCTGTAGCACTTGCAGGGCCCAACACTTGCAGTTTGTTCTCTTGCTACCTGCGCTATTCAGTAGTTTGTCTATTTTGTATGCTTTGAATTGTAGAGTGACTGTCAAATGAGCCTCTACGACTTGTAGCAGTCATTTTGGCAATAATAAGTACATAGTGTATTCTGACATTGTCAATACATATTAAATTCCAGATCCACTTAAATCGTTTATAACCCGTTCAAAAATGTTTTGTGGGCTATGTTACTAAATTAGTTATAGTAATTTTTATTTATTAAACATGTATAAAAAGAAATGCATATGTATGCATATAAACATACATGCCATATGCATGGGGGAAGTAGATTTGGCAGTCTACAAGGCCGAACAAATCTAAGACCGTTCCCACAATTCTAAGGCCGAGGTCCACAAGAATAACAAACTGCAAGTGTTGGGCCCTGCAAGTGCTACAGGCAGCAAAATCTTTACGAAAACACAAAAATTTTGCATGGGCATGGCAAAGCCGTTTAAGAGTTCGGCATACTCTTACTAAGAATGGCAGACGGGATCGTCGCGAATTGCCACTCGCGAACAAATTTCAATTTTTGTGGGCAACTGGCTTGTGCTCGCATAGAGTGAGATAGAGAGAGAAAAAAGAGAGAGGGAGAGTAAAGAATAATAGCACACAGAATGTGCTCATATGAAAATGCGACCATGCCGGTTGAGCGCTTACAGCGCACTGAATTCGTCGTTTCAAATTTTGACTGCCCGAGCGCGAAGTGCCGAAACCGAACAAATACGAAGTTGTGCGGCACTTCGCTCATATTTTTGTGCGTGAAAAAAGTTTGTTCTAGTTGTCCAGTCTATGTGTTGTATGGTTAGTGCGGAAATGTTTTAAAACATCGACCATACATCGATGCATCGAATTTTCAATCCGATGTGTCAACCCAACATCGATGTTTGATTTTGAACACATAGATGGACATCGACATCGATGTTTTCATTCAAAATTACATCACTAGTCGGTATCGTCCACTTAACACCATTGAAAGCGTTTTTGACGTCAAGCGTTACTAGCAGAACCACTGGACTTCTTTGGTGCGAAGCAACTTTTTGATAACTATTATTCAAAGATTTTGTGGTCTTTCGCAAAGTTTTTTACCAGACTCTGACTCTAGGGGGCTAGAGGCCTGCCTCTTTTGTATAGTGGGTGTTTGCACTGATTCCGAGGTATTTGTTTCTCTCTCTCTCTCTCTCTCTCTCTCTCTCTCTCTCTCTCTCTCTCTCTCTCTCTCTCTCTCTCTCTCTCTCTCTCTCTATTTGCTTCAGCCTCGATCTTCTTCCAAGAGCTCCTGCAGTGTCCTAAAACATCCAGTAGTTCGTCTAGCTCAGAAACCCCGCTTTTAACGTCGGTCAAATATTTCTTTTTAAAAAGTTTCATCTTTCTATCCTTCTTATTTGCTGCACACATTAGTTAAAAATATCGCCTGCCCAATCGGTATCCAGCGGGACAATTCGTAGAGCCAGCGTGTCAACTTGAATTACCAGTTACAAGGATAGCTATGGAAGTCTCTAAATGAGCAACTTAGCGTTGCCTTGTTTCGTAACCCCATCCTATCAAATGTTAAATATTAAACCTAGAACTTTTTATAATATTATTACTCGGGCGGTTTTTTTTTTAGCATGAATTCTCAATATAAAAACTACTTTAAAAATACATTAATTATATTGCTCAATCTTTTCAGAATAAATACATATACATACACATATTTTTAATTATACTTTACCTAACAAAAGGCAAGTGTAATTTTTTAAATTCACATAGTCACGACTATGGCGTGCAGAGAAGTGCAGATGAAAATAAACTAGTGAAGGCCGAGGACTCAACATCCAATGTTAATACTGGTTTAGTAGATGATAGAGGCGTTCGAGCCGCTGGCGAAGTTTTTGTTCCAAAGACATTCCCAATGAGTTCGCAGGAACCATCATGTGAACAGCTACGCGCTATGTGGATGTGAGTTTTATATACATATATGCAGTCGGGTCCCGTTAATTCGAAATGGGGGGGAAAGTTTATTTTTATTTTTTTTTTTATTTAATTTTGTTTTTTTTTTTTTTTTTTTGTTTTATACAGAAATTCAAATTAACAAAATTTTCATTAAACAAAGCTCAAAAAAAAAAAAAAAAAAAAAAATTCAAATAAATGAGGGTTTTACATTTCATCAAGTAATTTTAGAAAAATTTAAGTACATTCAATTGAACGTTTTTCTTTTAGTGATTTCTAAGTCGTAGTCATTTCTAAAACATACTGTGAAAAGCCCCAAGTTCAACATGCAGAGGTTACGAAAACAAAATTTAATTTATAAGACTTTTAATATTCTATGATTTCCGAAAAAGACTACGAATTAACGAGGAGACCAAAGTGTATGCAATTTTTACAAATTAACGATTTTTTTTTCAAGAAGATAGAATTTTTTCGATTCATCGAGATTTTTTTATTAGCGAGATACAAATTATCGAGACTCGACTGTATATATAAATATATGTACATAATTCAAGAATTATAATTAATTAATAGATTTTCCAAGAGACAATCCCGTGCAGCTGAAATAACGAATGAGATACCAACATATCGTGACCCCTTCACATATAATGTTTGGGAACCCATCTACCCCAGCTCTCGGTTGCTCGGCTCGTGAGTTTTTTGAATCCGGAAATGTGTTGATTAAGCTAATGATTTAACGTTATTGCAGAATTCGCATGGGTGTACGGGAACGTACAAGGTCCCCGGTTTTCGGACGTATCGTAAGTCGAGAGCCCGTCATACCACAACGTATTTCATTTGAACACCAAAATGGAGCTAGTCAAGCTCGCTTGTATGGTGGTGAAGTACGTCCGTCTGGAATCGGAGTTGGAAGTGGAATTGGATTTGGGGCCGGAGCTGGACCTGGAATTGGGCCGGCGGGCTCCACTCCACACAGAGCCAGTAAAAATAGATATGTAGGTGTATCAAGTAATTTGGTGGGCAATGCGGCCGGAAGCCATAACTCAGTCGCAGTACATGGCAGCTTTCAAAAACTAAAGGAGCTAATCTGGACAGAACGTGCTAAAGAATTGACACAACAGCGTCGAGCGGAAGAATTGGCAGCTCGTGCTGCTGTTCTCAAGGAAATTGCTAATGGTCAAAAGTATGATTTTTCCTTCATTGGCTACATATCTATCGGGCGATTAATTTAGAGATCTTTTTTCTTTCATCGGAGAGTTCTGTTAATTTTTATACCCTAATCCATTAAAATTAAAAATCAGAACCTCCGAAATTATAAAAGCTGGAAACTTGAATTTTTTGTTTTGTCCGTGTATTGCACCCGCATATCAAGTTTGTTTTTTAAAAATCAATAAGATAATCGTCAAGACGTCCGCTTCGTTTGAGTGCTAAGCTGCAAGTATTTTTATTTTATTCTTTATTAATTCTTATTCTTAAGAGCATCCAAATGTATCTATTTACCAATTTGCAAGTCTCTAGTATTTGAAATGAGTTTTTTTTTCCACATTGGGGGCGAAGGGAGGTATCTAAATATACAAATTTTGAGTCTTTAGCTAAAACGGTGTAGAAGTTGTCTAAAAAATGTAAGCGAATTTTCTAATTTTTATCGATAATTTGGAAATGGGATAAGTTATCAAACGAAAAACAAAAACTCGTACTGCGTAACTAACATACGAGTATTCATGTAATATTTCAGCTCTCTAGCTTTTGTAGATTCCGAAATCTCGACGTTCATACGGACGGACAGGGCTTATATATATAATTTATGGGGTCTGCGACGTCTCCTTCTGCCTGTTACTTACATTTTCACATAACCATTATACCCTGAATTTCCACTTTCAATGTGTTCAGGTATAAAAATATATAACAAATTTAACTTTTATATTTTGTTTAGCTTTCAATCATCTTACAAGATACCCTTTAATAATCAAGGAGATTCTCTTCTAATGGATGAGAATCGCAGTCCTGATACTAGCGGTAATCAATATTTGAACGACGAACGAGTCTCAATCGCAAATGTACAAAACTTTGATACAGTCAATAAAAATGTTGGACATAGTAATAGTGGTTCTAGAGCATCGACTCGTCGTATTGGAAGTGCATACAAGTTTGTGCCCCATGGACAAACGCGAAAGGAATCCCATTTTACTGGTAACGTTGCCGCCGGCCAGCAGAATACATATTCTCGTTTAAGGACACCAGCTACTGAAATCAATGCAGATGATTCAAAAGAAAGGGATCAGATACTATATATCGGTATACCACGCACGTATCCTGTTCGACAATCACATTTTAGGGAAAGGAATCGTTCACTTTTCAAACAGGTAAATCACCATTTATTAGAATATTTAAAACCAAACAAGAAGAGTTGGACCAAACTACGTTCATTTTTCGTTTTTAAACGTTGCGAACATGATAAACTAAAAAGTAAAAGTCAAGTTTTTGATTTTGCAAATTGATCGATAATATGATTTGGTCTTTATCAAACTACTTATATATGTATATATTTTTTTTCAGTACTCGCCGAATGAATATTTTCGACGAAATTCTCGAATAATGAATAGTTTGCAATTTGGGCCTCAATCAGAGCCTCAAGAACTGAGACAAGATTTCAATGAGAACCATTTGAGTCCGTTAACTTCGATCGAATATTATACGAAGCCCAGAGCCAATGGCTTGTTATTTTTCAATAATGATAATCTGGCAGATAACGTTGGATTAACCCTCAAATCGAATGCATATTAAATTATTTGCTCTAAAATATATTGTGACAATTATGAATCCAATGGATATTTAAACAATCTTATGCTAATTATACTATTATTTAAACTGGACATGTATATACAGAATATAAATGATATATCAGCAATATAGCAGGAAATACGATTGTCACAATATATATTTATAACGGTAAAACTTTTTCTGAGTACATATGCGAAAAATCTTAACCATGGTCATATAAAATACTCAAAATCTTCAAAATTATTTATATATTACGAAGAACATGCTGTTCGACTATATATAATATTTATGATTTGTAAGCAATTGACTTAATTCATATTTTCACACCTTTTTTTTTTTAATATACTTAAATTCTTACAAATGTATATATGAAAGCTGTATAAATATTATTCATATTTCTTAGAGTTACGACTGTCTTAAGTGGAGGACCGAAATATTTGAAACGAAAAATTTGATTTTAATTTAATGGGAGCTGTGAATGAAAGTTAAGATTATTATATATGCACACTCTGTGTATACTAATCTCTATATAAAATTCCTATTTGGATATAATGAAATGCTTCCAATATAAAACAATCATCAATATACAAGAGATACCAAAGAAAGTGTAATAAATGTATCTCTGGAATTACTCGAAATAAAAAACAAAAAATTATAATAAATAATAGGGTTTTGTAAAAACCTAGAACATAATAATAATAATCATTTAAATGTGGTTCAGCAAAGAGATCAATGGAAACGTCATCGAGTAATATTATTTTTATTATTTGACCTGTCTAACTAAAGAACAACATTTGGAGTTATATACAGAGATCTTGTCTACAAATATATACTATTATGATCTAACTCTGCCTGATGTTTAACATTTCAACAGAATATAATTGACAAGAAACAATTAAATGACATAAATTATTACAAATTACAAAATACAGTTTAGCCAGCATTATCCGTTGACGGTTCAGAACAGTAATCAGTTAAATAAAAGATTATGTTTTAATACTGAAAGCAACGCAGTGCATACAAATTATTGTTGAGCTAGAGCAGCTTTACTCTACCTTTTACTATTCTCATTATGTTATGTACTAAATAAATGACTTATCGTTTATTTATGGGAAAAAATTAATTCAAAGATAAATAAAAAAATATAAAAAAATTAAAAAAAAATAAAAAAAAATATATATATATATATATATATATATATATATACATGCATATCTATCAAATAAATGTCAATTTAACATATCGAACTTATCCAAAGTAATTGTACTACCTATATATATAATAATTAAAAATTGTGAACTAATCAACTATGTACCACTTGGCTCTGGAAATTTTAAATGTTGTTATTAAGCTATTGTGCTCTATTGTATAGATATTGTGTGCTAGTAACTAATAAGAGTAGCCTATATGCATACAAAAATACACACAAATTTATATGTATTTGAAAAATATATAAAAACAATTGACAATAAATCAGTAGTTGTGAGTTCCGGACAATAACAAATTAATTTTGTTACATATGTATATGTATAAATAGGAATATAAATAAATTAAATTTATGTAAATATATTCACACACCAACACACACACATTTATATATATATATATATACATATGTGTCAAATTGTCTACGCATGGTTGATGTTTTTGAAAAATGCAGAAAACAAAAAAAATAAAAAATATGAAAAGTATTATACCTAGGAAGTTATTGTGCATCTTATTGTATATTGAATGAATCTCAAAATATAAAAAAAGTATGAAAATAATATTTTACTCTTTTTTATACAAAATAATTCGACTTATGTCGAATGACTTAAATCGTCCTCTAAAATACTTCATTGTTAGACATCATATTTTTTCGCCAGAGATGTATGTACATATGTAAGTATCTCCGTATATCTGAATTCATTTAATTTACAACGTTTTCCAGGTAAAGCCGTCGCGTATTTTGTATAAAAATCGTACGTTTATTTGTCTTTTAAATAGTAAAATTTACATCAAAGCAATTTCAAATATTCTTTAAGAATTGTAGTCGTTAATACGCATTTAAATATTATTTGCCAGATTAATCTGCCGATAAACATCAGTAAGTTTAATACCTTACTGGTAAATGGAATCAAACAAAACATATATATGTATTTATTCACTGTATACTTATTAATACTCAATATACATATTATTGAATAAAATTTTCTTTTTGCTTTTCATTGGTATCCATTTGCCTGAACTTCCAGCTTCCAAGGCCATCAAATTCCAAAATATGCGTATGAAATTTCCTGATATATAATTATTAAATATTAATTATATAATAAATAACATTTACTAAATATTAATATAATATATACACATAGATAGAATTATAAATTTAGATTTACCATAAGGTCGGTCTGTGAGTAATTGTCAATAGCGTGATGCCCATGTTCTTGGCAATTTCATATATTGAGCTTTCCACGTCAATGGAAACTGCACTGGTGCATTCATCAAGAAGAGCATAACGTGGCCTTCGAAGAGATTATGTTAGTAAACCCTGTTATAAAATGTATTTATATATTTAATACTTGTGATAAAATAGACGAGCCACTGCCATTCGTTGTTTTTCACCTCCAGAGAGAATGTCTTTCCAATCACGCACTACATCGAAGCTGTCACTACAAGTATGCAAATTGTTTATTTATTATTAACGACCGACGCACAGTGGAGCCTTGCTCATATGAGTATAAACATATTTAAAGAAGTGATATATTATATTGGTTTTGGGCAATGTCAGTCCGTATCAGTGTTGCCATCGTTTCGACGGACAGTTGACACAAAAAAGAGGACAAAAAAGGGACAAAATATTTTTGAAAAGGTCAAAAAAACGGATAACATTTTTTTCTATTTTAAAAAATGGAATTTGATTTTAGTTTCTCTTTAAAAGGTGTAGCACCTCATTTGCCGGTAGCTTATTGTTTTAACATTTGCCGTTCCGATGTAGTCCAAACCTAATCCAAAGATGTTATATTTAATTGTATGTAATTGTTAACTAGTAAAACCAACCTAATTGCCAAAATAGAATTTAAGGTATCAATATGCAGCTTGTTCCTTAATTAGCTTTTCCACCTCAGCATTTGACCACGGCAACGACAGCAAAGTGATAACAAATGCACCCAGGTCCGAAAAGTTTTTGTTTCCTGCTGAGTCTGTGTGGTTCTGAACTTCAGTTCAGAAAGATACGACACTTTCTTTATCTCTCCATTCTAAAAGTTTTGTATATAAACTGCACTTGCAGTATTTGCAAAATGCCTTATCAATATTATTGGGAACGCGGCTAATCCATTTTTTTTAATGGGTCGTTTAACCGCGACACCCTAAATTTCAGTTTGTAAATTTCCTTTGACATTTTTGTTAAACTTTTGAAAACTTAATGATCGATCGATAAATATATTTTCGATTACAGGGCTACAGCATTTGAAACAGTGATACATCGTAAAATATGTTGCAATATTATTATTATTATTATTATTAAAGCGATGATATTGATTTACTTGACCAATTTTATAAACAACCTTTAACAATTAAAAAGGATGAAAAAAGGTCAAAATAATATAAAAAAAGGCATTTTTTCCGGACAGGGGCTGTTTCTAAATTTTTGCGGCAGTTGTAATTTCAAAAAGGACAGATCTGTCCGGAAAAAGGGCAAGTTGGCAACACTGGTCCGTATGAATGCAATATTTTTTGGCGATATTAACTCTATAGGTATACTCTCTTATTGTATAGTTTATAATATTTTCCCGATCCTACCACTAGGGGTATGGCAAATGCCAGCACTCAGATTAGTTTATGTTAAGAGTTGCAATTTTGAATGAATACTTGTGTTGACCACCCGAGTTCAAAAATATATGGCGGATATATCTACGAACATCGGGGGCGTAGCAAATCAGGAACACAGTATCTACCGGACAAGTAGAATAAACGCTTGTGTGTGTGTGTGTGTGACACTCGGGTTGACAACCCTCGGCTACTTATTCTTCGTTTCTAGCCATACAACACATAGACTGGACAAGTCGTTTTTTTTATGCTGATCAAAAATATATATATACGTTATGGGGTCTACCACGCCTCCTTCTGCTTGTTACATACATTTAACAAAACCATTATAACCTGTTTTCCCATTTTCAATGGGCTCAGGGTATCAAAAGACTTCTTGCTCATATTTGCTCCTTTACAAAATAATCGAAATGTTGCAGCTACACATGTGTTCAAGCATAAACATGGCACATAAATACATGTATTAACAAGTAAGAAGGCTCAGGTCGAGACGGCTCGACTACGAGATACCCTGAACCCTGCAAAAAAAGTGATACTCTTCCTCTTCACGCACTTATGAACGCGCGCTCTGCTAATTCCGCAGTTGCTGCCGTGTCTCGGGGGTGGGTTGGACTGAACTTTGGATGCTTATAACTCCATTTCTAGATGGACTATCTTCATGAAATTAGAGTAGATTAGGAGTAACTATATGTATCTATGTGCCAAATGGCAAGTCTCTAGTATTTGAAATGGGTTTTTTTTTAATTGGGGGCGAAGGGGGCGTGGCATATAATATCTGTAAATTACATAATCTGCGTATTCATAATATCTATCTAAATAAACAAATTTGAAGCTGAAACGGTGTAGAAGCTGAGCCCAAAAAACCTAAAATATGTATTTTTTATTTTTTATCGATAATTTGGAAATGGGATGAGTTATCGAAAAAAACAAAATAAACTCATACTGCGTAACTAACATACGAGTGTTCATGTGAAATTTCAGCTCTCTAGCTTTTGTAGTTTCCGAAATCTCGACGTTCATACGGACGGACGGACAGACGGACAGGGCTCAATCAACTTATTTTTTCTGCTGATCAAGAATATATATACTTTATGGGGCCTCGTTCTGCCTGTTACATACATTTTCACAAGACAATGGGTTCAGGGTATAACAATGTAACGTGAGACGAAAATGTAACGGCTTAGCGATCGAAAAGGGACACTTGGCAAACATCTGTGCACTTGTGTGCATGGAATTAATTGTAGCCTTCCAGTGCCTGGAAGTATTTTTAGGCTATATAAGCTCTAGGATTTTAAGAAATAAACAGTTCAATTTTTGAATTCGGCAACTGTGGAGTGTTTTTACTTTAACTCTCTAACACATGAGTTCAGCAATTCCATTCTGCTGGAAGTGTGGAACAGCAACAAGCGACAATATAGTGCAATAAAAGATTATAATGTCAAACAAAATAAGCAAAGACAACAAATCGGAAGATCAACTTAAATTAATTGAGCAAAATGTTAAACAATTTGTTGAATTTATTACTATTTATTATTATTAAAAACAAGAAGGATCTAATCGAGACGGCTCGACTACAAAATACCCTAAACCCTGAAAAAAAAAATTAAGAAAGCTGTAGACTACTCCCCTGAGCCCTTATTCGAACGAATAATATTCCAAGAAAGCTTCGTTTCGATTCTCCACGAGTAAAATGTGTGTGTAAGCATTGCAGGTGTCTTGCTGTCTCGCTGCCTCGCTTGCTCTGCCAAGTGGGTTTTGCTACCATAACTTATTTGATTAATAATTCTGTTTCTAGAATGACAATCGTAATCAAATATTCAGATTATGATCATGACATTAATATCTATATACCAATCCCAACTACATGTCTCCAGTACTTGAAATACATTTTTTACACATTTGGGGGGCGTAAATTGGGGACCGGAATCCAAAATTTGACAAAAACCGGAATTGTATTAAATTAGTATATGGGCAATTCTCTAGTGTCGAATGTGACATTTCGTACACATTTAAAGTAAAAAAAACTAATGCCAAAACTATTTTTATTCTGACAAATAGTGGATCTTATAGCTCTTGATGAGCACTATAATTGGTGCTAAGGGTGATTTTGAGCAAGTATTAATTTTCAAGATAATTACAAAAAACAGAGCGGGTCGAACGTGACAAAAAGTGGAAGTTGATTTTGAAATGATCCATTCAATCGCAGATTTTAGCGAAACCTTAAGTGATAAATTATTATAATTAATTTTAAATTATCAGAAATTGACACATCTTAATAATGTTTTTTATTTGATTCCAAAATATTGAGTAGTTTATTTTATTTTTTAGTTTTAATCAGGGTCGAACGTGACGTGTCGAACGTGACATTTTTTCCACGATACTTTTTTCTTTTTTTTTTTACTTTTTATGTAATTGAGCATGAATAAAAGAAATAGAAATGATTTTTAATATATTCTATTTCTTAATTTTTTGAAAAACTTAACAAAATACAAAAAAAAAAAAAAATAAATAAATAAATACAAAAATATTCAGTAAAACAAAAATACGTTCGTTCGGCATCGCAGTTTCTACTTTTTTAACTACTTTGGTCAAGCTTTGTTTACATTTGTAAGGATAGTTTGGATTCTGTCGTTTAAATTTGACTAAATTTTTTTTCTTTTAGTTTTTGTTGTCTATTTGGTTGTCGTACACGATCCAATTTTCGATCAGACTTTCATGTTCATTATCCAGCCATCTCCTCTTTTGTCTAACACTCTGCATTCTTTCAATGTTTTTCAATTTATAGTTCTCCTCATTCTTTACTTTCTCTCTCCATCGTTTGCATTTTTCGCTGTTTGTTGTACTCATCTATAATCAATAAGTATATTTTTAATTTCAATATTCACAACCTAAGATGAAAATTCACTTTAGTTTATCTAAAATTTTTCTTTACCTTTTTATGATGTCGAACGCTACACACTTTAAATTTAATATATATATTGAACGGATTGATATATTCGTTTGATTTTTTTTTAATAAATTCGCAATTGAAAACTGTGTTTGCAACTGAATTTTGCTGTTTGTTGCTCATATACATTTGATTTACTGATAACAAAACCTATATTTCGGTGTCGAACGTGACATCGAAATATACGGTGAAACAAACGAAAAAATTTACGGTTTAGGTTATTGCATCGTTCCTTTTACATTTTTCTCTTACTATTTAAAGGTAAACGAAGATAAAAAAAATTTTTATTATTGCATAGTGTCTCTTTATAAGAACATGAATAAAAACAAAATGTGCAATAGAAATGCTCAAAACAGAACTTCTGCACTTGTTCAGCTTTGGGTGTCAATATTTCGAGATGGGTTATGAATATATATAAAATTAGTTTATATTAGTTAAATTTAATATATTCGCTATAAAAAAATGTTATAAGACAATGCATTTTTATTTATTGACTTTGAATTTTTCGGCTGTGGTTGACTTTTCTGGAGAATTGCCCATATATATATATATGTATATGCAGAAGACTTGGAGACTCTAACTCTAAAGCTAGGTGCACACGATGCAAAAAATTTGCAGCAAGTTGATTGCTGCAATCAAATTTGCACGTTTGAACACGAGTGCAAACATTTTGCTGCAAACAAAAAATTGTTTGCGGCAAGTTTTGTTGCTTGTCGTCTGAATACAGAATTTTGCCGTTAAGTTGGTTGCGCCAGTTGCTTGCATGGTTGCATGTGCTGTTTGCTTTCAGTGGCAATATTGCAGCAAACAATGCGCTTAAATTCATTAAAATTAACGACGGAAATAATTATAAAATTCAAAATTTAGTAAATAATAAAATTTATTGAAAATATCAAAGTAATTGATTATTTCAAATATGTTTACATTTATTATTTATATTTTGCTTCAGTAGAGTTTTCCGTACTTCTTAAAACCCGAAATCTGTTAGCCATTATGCCAAAAATATTTTCTACCACTCTTCTTGCTCTGGAAAGACAGTAGTTTAAAACACGATTTGGAGCTGGTTGATTTTCTAAATGGATATGGTTTCATTATGTATCTTTTCAATCCGATTGCATCATCCGCTACAAGAACATATGGCACCTTAACATTCTAAAGCAGAAATTCTTCCTTTGCCTCCTACATCGAAGAAAATTATTTTATACTTTGCATCTGCTAACTCTATGCGTGCCTTTATAGTTGAAGTAGGTACTGTCACTGTTAGCTGTTTTTTTGCGAAATCTTTCACTTCTCACTTTTTATGAAATATTTTTTATCAAAATTAATATATTATAATATAGCAACAGCAGCAACTCTCGATTTTTGTGCCGACATAATATTAACTCGTCGTTATTCTTTGACTTTTTCCAAACAACAGAACTTGCAAATGAGTGTCACTTGCAAGCAATGCAAACAAAAAATGAAAACACGTGTAGACATTAACGCAATATATTGCACGAAATAGCCATGCAAAAATTTGCGTGCAAAACAAAAATTGATTGCAGCAAGTAATTTGCATGCAATATTTGCATTGGTGTGAACAGTGGTGCAAACTTTTGCTGCAAATTATTTTTAACTTGCTGCAAATTGTTTGCATCGTGTGTACCTAGCTTAAAGATGAATTAGATATAATCTTATAGCTGGTTCCCGATAAAGTATTTGATCGAAAACTTTGGAAATCTACGAGTTATCGAATTTCTGACACAAACCCGTACTGCGCGTGTGATATACGAACCTAACACAAAAAGAATGAACACTCTAGCTCTCATATCTTCGGAAATGGACGCGTTCATACATATGAAGAATATATATACTTTATGGGGTCTGCCACGCCTCCTTCTGGCTGTTACATACTTTTAACAAAATCATTATACCCTGATTTCACATTTTCAATTGGTTGAGGGTATAACAAGTAAGAAGGCTGTAGTCGAGACGGCTCAACTACGAGATACCCTGAACCCTGCAAAAAAAAAGTGATACTCTTCTTCTTTACGAACGTTGCTGCCGTGGATTGGGGGTGGGTTGGACTATACTGTGGACGCTTATAACTCCATTTCCAGATGGACTCTCTTTATGAAACTTTTAGAATATATTATTAGCATCTAAATGTATCTACTTGCCAAGTACCATCTAGTACAGTAAAGTCTCGATAAATCGTACCCCGTTAAATCGAAAATCTCAATATTTCGTAAGAAACTGCTGGTCCCTTGAAAAAACTACGTTAATTCGTAAAAATCCCATACATTTTGGTCCCATCGGTTATTCGTAATTTTTCTGCATGCTCGGCCAGATCTTGCCTCTTATGATTCGTTTCGAACCCTCTTATAATTCGTAATTTCGTTTCGAAATATCATGTAATTCGTAATTCTTGATTTTCTGGAAGTTAAACTACTGTTAGGTCTCGCAGACTATTATGCATGGCGCCTTTTTGTCACTTCATGTGTGAAATTTCATTGTTCTCTCATTGGACTTATGCACATTAGTTTGTTCATTTTATTTGAAGCGTTTTTATACTCTGTTCCCTTAAAAAGGGAAAAAGAGAATATTGGGTTTGTGCAATGTCCATCTTGCTGTCCGTCCGTATGAACGCAATATTTTTCGGCGCTATTAGAGCTAGAGACTTGAAATTTTAAACATATACTCATATATGCTGCCGTATTATAAAGTGTAAAAATTTTCCCGATCCGCCCACTAGGGGCTTGGCAAATCGGAAAACTCTTGCGTCCATAGGCAAGTTATCATACTAGATGATGAACTAGAGAGTTGCAATTTGGAATGTATACTCGGGGTGACAACCCAAGTTCAAAAAAGCTATGGCGGATATATCTGCGCCCATTGGGGGCGTAGCAAATCGGGAAATACATATACTCTACACCGTTAAAGCTAGAACGCTGAAATTTTGCATGTGAGTTAATGTTATGATTCTAAGAAGATTGATCAAAAAGTTATATGTCTACGCCCATTGGGGGCGTGGCAAATCGGACCTGAATATATAGTGATTTTTCAAATTGTGCTATATTTTGAACACTATTCACACTAGAGACTTGAAATTTTGAATGTATACTCGAGTTGACAACCCAAGATCGATAAGCTATGGTAGATATATCTACGCCCACAGGGGGCTTGGCAAACGGCAAAAGTTTATATCTCCTACAGTTTTAGAGCTAGAAGCATGGAAATTGGATGGTTCAGTTACTAATGTCCTCCTGTATCGATGATGCAAAAATGATTTTTCACCCTCTTTGGGGGCGTGGCTTATCGAAAAATACCCTGTAATTTTCGCATTTTTTTGAATGTAGCAACCAAATTTTGCAGTTATGTTAGCCTCGGTTCTTTCTAAGAATTATATCTCCTACAGTTTTAGAGCTAGAAGCTTGAAAATTGGATGGTTCAGTTACTAATGTCCTCCTCTATCGATGACCCAAAAATGATTTTTCAGTCTCTTTGGGGGTGTGGCATATCGAAAAATACCCTGTATTTTTCGCATTTTTGGAATGTAAGCAACCAAATTTTGCAGTCATGCTAGTCTCGGCCCTTTCTAAGAACTGGCCAAAAATTATGCGTCTACGCCCACGTGGCAATCGCCAAAGAAGATTGATGTGGCCAACTGAATAATTCATGCATACAAATAGCTTAGTAGTAATTGCTAAGATGGCAGAAAGCATTTTAACATATACATATATAACAAGTAAGAAGGCTCTAGTCGAGACGGCTCGACTACGAGATACCCTGAACCCTGCAAAAGAAGTGAAGGGTGGGTTGGACTGAACTTTGGACTCCATTTCTAGATGGACTATCTTCATGAAATTAGTTTAGAGTAGATTAGGAGTAACTAAATGTATCTCTGTGCCAAATTGCAGGTCTCTAATATTTGAAATACGTTTTTTTTTACAATTGGTAGCGAAGGGAGCGTGGCATCAAGAATCTGTAGCAAACTTGTAGTGCGTAACTAACATACGAGTATTCATGTAAAATTTCAGCTCTCTAGCTTTTGTAATTTCCGAAATCTCGACGTTCATACGGACGGACTTTTTTTTTATGCTGATCAAGAATATATATACTTTATGGGGTCTGCGACGTCTCCTTCTGCCTGTTACATACATTTTCACAAAACCATTATACCCTGAATTCCCATTTTCAATGGGTATAAAAATATTAATGAATTTAATAAATAAAATTTATAAGTTTTCAATTAATAAACAAAAAGTTTCCAGCGGGTTTTGAGCCCGGGTATTTTAAAATAACATGTAATCGTACATCTGTATACACATACATGCATACATATATGCATGCATGCATGCATAGAAAAATTGCTTGCCTACGTCAGCGTGGCAAATCGGAAAAGCAGTTTCTAGTGCTTAAATGCACAATTCATATGCGTATATTTATAAATTATTATCAATTGGCAGCAAGCATTTTATAATAAATATACAAATAAAACAAAACCATTATACCCTGATTTCCCATTTTTAATGGGCTCAGGGTATAAAAAAAATGTAGAAATAATTTTTGAAAAAAACTTTTCTGCGGGACTCGAACCCACGCACCCAAGTGCAGCTTGCGTAGCGCTTACTACCAGCGCCACTGTCTCAATCTGAGCCTCGTAAACTAACATCAAATAAGGCACTGCTACAGCGCCTTTTGACAAAACTAAAGTAACAATCGAAAAATTCACAATTCAGTCACAATTCTTAGAATATTCTGGGGTGCAAACTTTTGTATGCATGCATAGAATATCGTTTGTATACTCGTATAGTGTGTAGTACAGGTCTGCAAGAATACATTCATTTCTTACAGCATAGTACCACTAACCATACAACACATAGACTGGACAACTGGAGCAAGTTAATGTGCACACTTATTTTTTGACATTAGAACCCCATCAACTTCGTCGGGGGAGAAAATTGCTGATGGCAAAATCATTCCGCTTCGAGCGCTCGACGGTGACGGTCGATATTCCAAAAATGCCTGACATGTGCCGCTCTTTCCCTTGCTCTCTTTCTCTTTCTGCCCCATGCTTTTTACTCTCTGCTCTCTTCTCACAAAAATATATGTATGCTGGCACAAACAGCAAGCAGCTCACAAAAATTGAAATTTCTTCTCGACGCGATCCCCCCTTCTGAGCGAAGAGTATACCGAATTCTTAAACGCCTTTGCCATGCTCATGCAAAATGTTAACGTTTTCATGATTATTTGTGGAAAGGGTATGAAAGTGTTGATGTGCATAACGAATATTATTTCCCGATGACCATACACACACACATTTACACTTCCTCGCTATATGTGTAAGCATTTATGTGCCTGTGTGCGATACACTTGCTGCATGTAGCAATTTTAATTTCCCAGCGATTGCTGTGTGGTAGCTGATGTCAGCCTACACACACACACATACATATGTGTAAGTTTGTGATGTGATAATCACAATCGCCGAGTATCACTTGTATAGGCATTTGAATGAATACTCTGCCTGGGGCATTTGCATGTTTCGTGCATGGGTCTCGAATATTGGGCGTGTGCCTACCTCAACTTTGAATTAAGTAAACGATTTTCGAATTGTTCGAATTGAAAGAGCGGCACATGTCAGGCCTTTTTGGAATATCGACCGTCACCGTCGAGCGCTCGAATGATTTTGCCATTAGCAATTTTTCTGTCCCGACCCTAAAAGTAAAAACCCGAGCAAATACGAAATTGATGGGGTTCTAATGTCAAAAAATATGTGTGCACATTAACTTGTTCCAGTTGTCCAGTCTATGTGTTGTATGGTTAGTGATAGTACTGTACAGTAGTAAAGTGTTCTCAAAATACTGCACCCATTTCATTACTGTACAGTATTGTCTAGTGTGCAGAAGAATCGAGTACAGCATTTCAACTGTTCTCAACTAAAGTGAGAACAGTAAAATGTAGTACACTTCGTGAGTGAGGACAATTTTTGTCTTGTTTATACACGTTGTACACCATATACAATTATGAGAACAGCATTTCTGTCATGTCTAACAGCTGTGCAAGTTATCACCCCATTGATCAAGCGACTCTTATAATAAGTATAAATATATAAATAATAAATATAAATATACATATATATATAAATAAATATGTATTAAATATTATTATATTATATATTATATTATTATATTATTAAATGTAAACTGTTGTAGAATGATCTCGAAAAACTCATCATCAACTTAGAAGTAAATATTTATTAAGCATTAAATTTTCTAGAATAAGAAATCCAGAATATTCTATATGTAAGAGAAGCAAGAAGTAAGCATTAAGCTTTCTAGAATAAGAAATCCCAAAAATTCCATATGCAAGAGACGAAAGTATAAAAGGCTTACTGCACATCGAGTCGCTAGTTAGTTGTATTGTGCGTTGCCTTTGCAATGTAATGCAATACAATTGGCATTGTGCGAATTCGAATTTGGACTTTAATAAATAAACACTACGTTCACTATAAAAAATATTTGTTTATTAACTTGCAAAGGCAAGCTGACAAAATGTAAAATGTTAGCCGTTCCAGCGAGCAGTGCAGCATCCGAAAAAGCCTTTTCGGTTGCTAAAAATTTGATTAATTATAAACGTTGAAAAGTTGTAACCACAGATGACTTAGTAAATAAAATAATGTTTTTGCATTCAAATATTAATTTATTATATAATGAGTCATTTTTAGAAATAAATTTATAAATATGAAAAAAATTTATAAAATGTGTACGAAATTTTATTGAAGAAATTTTGTATGAAGCGTCATCAACAACAACTCAGTGTACAGTGAGTTTACTGCACACCAAAATAGTGTGCAGTAAAAAACACTGTACAGTAGTTTTAGTGTACTCATAAGGTGCTGTACAGCATGGGAGGGAGTGAGACGGCAAGCTGTCGATACAGACAAGTTGTACAACATTTACTGCCACCCATTTAAGCTGTACACAAAAAAAGTGTACAGGTTTTTATAATGAATGATTCATTTGCCCATTTGGATGCATTCATGCAGATGTCTAGTGTGTATATGTGTAAATCTGTATGTATGTATGTATAGGAAAAACGTTTGTTGCTGTATATTCATAGCTAAAAATGTAAACGAATTTTCGATTTTTTTTTATAATTTGGAAATGGGATGAGTTATCGAAAAAACAAAATAATCTCGTACTGCGTAACTAACATACGAGGTAGCTTTTGTAGTTTCCGAAATCTCGACGTTCATACTGACGGACAGACGGACAGGGCTAGATCAACTTTTCTTGTCATCCTGATCAAGAATATATATACTTTATAGGGTCTGCCACGCCTCCTTCTGCCTGTTACATACATTTAACAAAACCATCATACCCTGATTTCCCATTTTAAATAGGCTCAGGGTATAATAATTCAAAACAGAACAAGTAAGAAAGCTGTAATCGAGACTGCTCGACTACGAAATCCCATGAGCCCTTCTTCGAACGAATCATATTCCAAGAATGCTTCGTTTCGATTCTCTACGCGTAAGAAACTATACATGCAAAAACACGAGCACACACACGCTGATCTATGCTTGTACGCCTGTATGTGTGTATGCATGTGTGTAAGCATTGCAAGCGTCTTGCTGTCTCGCTGCCTTGTTGCTGCGTCGCATGGGTTTTGATGAGAAAAGTTAATTGATTAATAATTATGTTTCTAGATGGACAATCGTATTGATCTCTTCAGATTATGAATATGATATTCATATCTATATTCTAAACCAAACTGCATGTCTCTAGTATTTGAAATGCATTTTTTCAAATTTGGGGCGGTGGGGCGAAGTGGGGACCGGAATAAAAAATCTGACAAAAACCGAAATTGTATTAAATTAGTATCTATGTATATATGTGCTGACTTGGAGACTCTAGCTCTAAAGATGATAAATTCATTTATCGATAACTTTGCAAATATACAAGTTATCGAATTTCTGAAACAAACTCGTACTGCGCGTGCAATATACGGACCTAACACAAAAAGAATGAACTCTCTAGCTTTTGTATCTTCGGAAATCGACGCGTTCATACATACGGACGGACGGACAGACGGACATGGCTATATCAACTTTTCTCGTCACCCTGATCAAGAATACTTTATGGGGTCTGCCACGCCTTCTTCTGCCTGTTACATACATTTAACAAAACCATCATACCCTGATTTCCATTTTCAATGGGCTCAGGTTATAAAAAGTGCCTCTCCTAGTAAAATATGATGTCAAAGTTGCATTTGTATGTCTTTTTTCATTTTGCAAATAATTATTGGACATACTGTATAACACTTAAATAAATATAAATACTTACCGTTGTGCAATATGCTCTAGACAGACCAGTTTTAAAATGCTCATTAACTCATTTTCGGTAATCCCCTTTCGTTTCATATCATCACGAGTATCTGGATATATGATCTGATCACATAGACTGCCAATTGACATATATGGTCGTTGAGGTATATAAAACATGCAGGGTTTGTTTTCAACAGGGCGGGGAATATGCAGCTCGCCAGCATAGATAGGCCAAAGACCACTTAATATGCGAAACAAGCTAGACTTTCCGCAGCCATTTGGACCAGTTATTAATAAATGAAGACCCGGTTCAATACACAGGGTCAAACTTGGAACAACAATATCACAGTTGGGTGTTACGACAGGCACTGCTCGAAGACTAATGGACATGTTCCCAGGATCATCAATATATATAATACGTCCCTTAGCTATTGGTTTGCCGTCACAGAACTCAATAATGCCATTTATTTCCTCATTCTCAACTACAGTAGCTCTTCTGTAAATGCCTTGAGCTGTCTCTTCGAAAACGTCTAGCATGCCAGCTACTCGATAGGTATAGCCGGCCAATGCTACAATTTCCTTGTAGGAGGACATTAAACGCTCTATAGCATCGGCTGCCGATATAAGCAAATTTCTGGCCGTCGTCAAGTATTGGGTACGCTCACTAATACTCGAATCATTTCTTTCGATAGTTTTATTATTGGATGAAGATGATGTTGATGCAGCTTCTCCCGTTAATATTGGCAGAGAAACCATCACCATGCCAGTGCCGGACCATACATACTTCATAAAGAATTGTTCTAGCATTATAAACCAAAGTTTTTGACTAAATATGCTATTCATTTGATTAACAAGTCGATTGTAGGCCTGCCTTAGCTGCTGCAGCTCCACCTAATTGTTAAATAATAAAAAAATTTTAATACAAATTAATTATGTCTACTATTTTTATTTTTACAGCAATATGTATATTATATATTATATAGTTTTATGACTTCTATTCTACATATACCATGTTCCCAAAGAGAGCAAATAAGAAAGCTCTAGTCGAGAATGCTCGACTATGAGATCCCCTGAACCCTCCGAAGAACCAAAAATATTCCAAGAATTGTTCGATTCGGTCTGCATGCGTAACAAACTGTATGTACGCTCTAAAGATAAAGATGATATAATTTTGTAACTGATTCTCGATAAATGTCTTATCGATAACTCTGGGAACGAGATATAATTTTATAACTGATTCTCGATAAATGTTTCATCGATAACTATGGGACTTTATAAGTTATCGAATTTTTTAAACAAACTCGTACCACTAACCATACAACACATAGACTGGACAACTACAACAAACTTTTTTCACGAATCAGATTTGGATTTCCCGTCCTAATCATCTACGTATTTGCTCGGCTCTGTAATTTACTGCTCGGGCAGCGAAAATATCGTAGTTGATATTCAGTTCTCTGCCAGCGCTCGAACGAAATAGCATCATTGTGCGCTATTCTTTCTTTACTCACTCTCTCTATGCCTCTCATATACATATATTTGTATGCATGTATGTATGTATGTATGTGTACGCAGGCAAAAGCCAGCAGGGCCCAAAAATTGAAATTTGTCCGCGAGTCGCGATTCGCGATTAGCGACGATCCCATTTTCTCTTCTGAGTAAGAGCATGCCGAACTCTTAAAAAGGTTTGCCTTGCTCATGCAAAATTTTAATGTTTTCGTGATTATTTTTTGGAGGGTTAGAGAGCGCTGATGAGTAAAAGCAATACTTTTTCGCGACGAGCCCGCACACACACATTTACAGTGTCTTGCTTCATGTATGAGCATTTATGTGACTGTGCAAAACTATTGCCGCCTGTAGTAATTGTAGGGCCTAACATTTTCAGTTGGTTGTTCTTGAGGGCCTTGGCCTTAGATTTGCTTGAACGGTCTTGGATTTGTTTGATCTTGTAGACTTTCAAATCCACTTACCCCATGCATATGACATGTATGTATGATTTCCCATTTTCAATGGGTTCAGGGTATAAAAAGAGTGTGTTGGTATTGTTTTGACTTACTTTATGTCCGCTATAGAATGCGATTTCTTCTGCATTTGTTATGATACGTGAATGGATATACCTGAGATAACCATATCGATTTGCCTCCTCAGATACCAACTGCCCAAATTTAGGTGAAACAGTACGCAAAATATGAGCGGTAAGCGCAATAACGCTTACTGATAACGCGGGTCCTTTAAATATATATAATAGATTAACAAAGTTAGTTAAACAAAACGAAGTTATGAAATAAAATGATTGCCTGATAAGATATTAGCTTTCATCTTTCTGGAGGAGCGCATTAAAGCTAAGCCAATTAACATTAGATCGAAACAAGGTTTGGTCAAACTGCTATACAAATGTGCAACAGAACTGGCAAATACTGAAATATCCTCTGTAAGTCTATAAAAGAACAAGAAGTAAGCACAATATTGTGTAATTACATATATAAATGTTATACATATTACCTGTGATCGGCATTTTCGATACGTCCGTCCAGATTCGATACTCGATAGTAGTTTTGATTCTTGAAGTACAAACGATAAGAATGACGTACCAACCGTGTTCTGTTCAAATATATGTATGTATATATATATATATATTAAATATATATACATAAGTAAGTTATATAATGTTATTATGTTCGGCTTTCGAATATCTTAAAGGAATAAAAGGTATCTGTACGACAGGAAAACAGAACAAGGATCCATCTCAAATTATGACAATCAAGATAATTTTTCTTTATATTAACACGTGAATGCTTTAAAGGTGAGCAGAGATTTTTGTTCACTGTTATTAAGTTTGTATATGTATATACATTTATTTATTTATTTAACAGTTAGAATTAATGTTAAATTAAAGCTAACTAAAAGCTAAAGCTCTGGCTACTGAGGTCTTCGGCTTGAGGTTTTACATTTTTATTGTTATTTTTTATATTTTTTTTTTTTTATTTTTATTTTTATATGAAGTTATAGGTGTTGGATTTTTTGAGGAACTGTATTAATTTGGGAATGTCTTTTGGTGTTGGGTTTGCAAGGATCGATATAGGGCATACGTTTTTGAATATTTGGGATATGTATATACATATACTTACCGAAATGCTAACGATAGCTTACTCTCCAGAAATCGTATCATTGAATTGATGAATGTTGCTGGTATTGCAATTCCAAACCATTTAAGTAAAACGAGTGCAAATTGTTTGACATCCTTGCGTACGATAAACTTTACAATCGCTCCTTCCAAAGCTGCTACATAAATGCTTAGGAATGTCCGGGAGATGAGACACAAGGTATGGACAGTTAAAAGACCGGTCTCATAGCACAATTTCTGCGGTATCATTATTCTAACCAGCATTTTTAGTTGCTTCAGAAACTCCTTGTTCAGGCCTGGTTCAAGCATTTGATTATTTTTCTGTTTCTGTTTCAATTGCTTTTCAACCAAAAGCTTCTCTGCCTCGGCAAGCTTAAGGTCTTCGTCCAACCCATCGATCTCAGACGGTGTGAGCGTACCCGCATTCGACTTTTTGTGCTTAATGCATTGGCCATTTCGTATATATGGTGCAGTAACCTTAATGGTCAATGCAAATAGTGCAGTACCCACTAGGGCGTAACCGAATGCCTGTTTTGGCAGTCCAGATTGTTCATACTTCTCCGCTATACAGGCAACATATTTAGAAAACACTGCCATATTTACATTTATCCAATATCTATAAGTATATCGAATCGTAGAACAGATTTCTGTATACCTATATATGGCAAAGTTGAAGAATTTTCTCTTAAATTAAACGTATTAGCAAGAGCAAGAATTTTAGCACGTTTTAAAGATTTTACGTTTCTTTTATGTCTTATGAAGGCATAAATATCGTATTCCTTTTCAATAAATTAATTTAATTATATTCACTACTAATTATGTTATTGCCTTCGCAGAATGCCAAAGTTGTCAATTACCTCGCAATCCTAATAAAGCTGAAACATTGAAATAGGACTGCTCTATGATGACCTTATTTCTTTTGTGTTCGTTAACATTTGGTTTTCAAGAGATTATATACATACATATACATATATACTTATATATGTACATAATTATCGAACAACCTATTCCGCACTTAAATTAGCCTAATCAACGTAGCTGATAACGAACGAACATGGATTAGATTAGTTTTAACAAGGAATATATATGTATATATGTATGTACATAATTATCGAATAACCTATTCCGCACTGAAATTAACCTAATCAGCGTAGCTGATAACGAACGAACATGGATTAGATTAGTTGTAACAAGGAAGCTCTAGTCGAGAGAGCTCGACTACGAAATCCCCTGAGTCCTTCTTCGAATTCGTTTCCATTCTGCACGAGTAACACACTATACATGCAAAAACACGCACGCACAGACACGCTGATCTACGTTTGTACGCATGTAGGTGTGTAAGTATTGCAGGCGTCTTGCTGTCTCTTTTGCTGCGAGAATTTATTTGATAAATAATTCAGTTTCTAGACGGACAATCGTATTCAAACTTTCATATTCTGATCATTATATTCATATGTATCTGTGTACATAGACAAACTATATGTCTCTAGTATTTGAAATACATTTTTTACATATTTGGGGGTGAATTGAAGACCGGAATCCAAAATCTGGCAATACCCGAAATTGTATTAAATTTGTATATACATACATACATACATGTATATCCACTTAGAGACTCTAACTCTAAATATGAACGAGATATAATTATATAACTGATTGTCGAATTACCGAATTTGTGAAACAAACCCGTACTGCGCGTGTAATATACGAATCTAACACAAAAACAAGTAAGAACGTTGCAGTTAGGCGCAACTAACTGCGAAATACTCTGTTCCCATAGGTGCATTTTATTTATTTAATAAATATTTAATTAACGAAATATTTCGGCAATTAGCAAACATACATGGCAAGCAACAAACGTTTTTCCTATACATACATACATACAGATTTACACATGTACACTAGTATACACACAATTTTCTATGTATGCCTACAAAAGTTTGCATGCCAGAATATTCTAAGAATTGTGACTGAATTGTGAATTTTTCAATCGTTACTTTAGTTTTGTCAAAAGGCGCTCTAGCAATGCCCTATTTGGTTTTAGTTAGCAAGGCTTATATCAGGGCAGTGGCGGTGGTGGTAAGCGCTATGCAAGCTATATTTAGGTGCGTGGGTTCGAGTCCTACAGAAAACTTTTTTTTTTTTAATTATTTTTTTTTATTTGTATATTTATTATAAAATGCATGCAGCCAATTGATAATAATTTATAAACATACGTATATGAATTGTGCATTTAAGCAAAAACTAAAACAACTTTTCCGATTTGCCACGCTGCTTGCTTGGCAAGCAGTTTTTCTATGAATGCATATATGTATGTATGTATGTGTACACAGATGTTTGTACGTGTATACACATCCAAGTGTGTATCAGTGATGCCAATTTGTCCTTTTTCCGGACAGATCTGTCCTGTTTTTAAACCCTTTGTCCGGAAAAAATATCAAACATCCCTTATCCGGAAATCTGTCCTTTTTTTGTGAATGCGAATCGTGTTCATATTTTCCCAGTTGGTTGGTTGTTTTCCCAGTTGATCGGTTGTTGATGCAACAGAATTTTATTAAATAACATTGCAGAGCAGTTTAACAGAACTTTAGCATAAAATATACTAAATTGTGTACCGATATTTGGTTAAGAACAGCGCCAAAATAAGTATAACAGTGATAAATTGATAGTGTAGGAGGTTTATATGTATTATCGATATCGTTTCTTATCTAAAATTTAATTTTTAAAGAGTGATAAAATGCCCAAGGAGATGTATAAACAACAATTGCGGGATTGCTGGCTACAGCAGCCAGATTTCAAGTCGTGGATAGCCCGGTATGAGAACGACAATAATAAGGCGTACTGGAAATACTGCAAATGCAGTATAAATTGCAAAATTGACCAAATTCGCGCACATATGCAAAACGCATCGTGTTTTGCCCAAAAAAATAAAATATGCTTTAAGCCTCCGGAATGTCCCCAAACTTGTCGCCAGGCCCAATTTGTGTTGTATTAGCTATAAGTTGTCAGAAGAGTGCTTGGCGCGTGTTGGATCCATGGCGACAAACGAGGCCAGGGAAGAGGAAAATGATAATATAATTGACAATGCCTTGAAATTGTTATAATAAAAAAGAAAAAAATACAAATTTAGAAAAATAATGTTTTTGTCCTGTTTTCTGTCCTTTTTCTTTAGATTTTCTGCCTTTTTTTCCGTATTTTACGGACAGTTTTGCCTTTTTTTTTAAAAAAAAAAATTGGCATCACTGGTGTGTATACATATTGCAAGAATTGTGATTGTATTGTTTTGTTTTGTCACAAGCTGCTGATCAGCTGTGAATTTATTTAGGTTTACCTAACGATTACATGTTATTTTCAAAAGACCTGGGTTCGAATCCCGCTGGCAACTTTTTATTTATTAATCGAAAACTTATAAATTTTATTTTTTAAATTCATTAATATTATTATATTTATGTTAAAATGCTTTCTGCCATCTTAGCAATTGCTACTAAGCTATTATATGCATGAATTATGCAGTTGGCCACAACAAACTTCTTTGCCGGTTTGCCACGCCCCCAGTGGGCGTAGACGCATAATTTTTTGCCAGTTCTTAGAAAGGGCCGAGGCTAACATGACTGCAAAATTTGGTTGCTTACATTCCAAAAATGCGAAAATTACAGGGTATTTTTCGATATGCCACGCCCCCAAAGAGGCTGAAAAATTATTTTTGGGGTATCGATAGAGGAGAATATTAGTAACTCAACCATCCAATTTTCAAGCTTCTAGCTCTAAAACTGTAGGAGATTTAAACTTTTGCGGTTTGCCACGCCTCCTGTGGGCGTAGATATATCTACCATAGGTTATTGATCTTGGGTTGTCAACTCGAGTATACATGCAAAATTTCAAGTCTCTGGTGTCAATAGTGTTCAAAATATATCACAATTTGAAAAATCACTATATATTCAGTAGGGTTGTCGATAATATATCAAAATATCAATATATCGATATTTTTATACAAACAAAATATATTTATATCGTGATATTTTTTTTGCCCAAATATCGAATATTTTTGCGATATATTTGATATATCGTTGGTCACACAAATTGTGAGACATTCTGAATCCAAATGGTTAAAACGAATTATTCAGATTTCAAAAATGGAACAGCAAAATGCAATTTATGCCCTAAAATAATAAAAACAAGTTGTAACATCAAATATAGCAATGCATATAAAAAACAACATTATAATGAATTTAGAAGACCAAGGTGATAGGTGATCGAAAACGACCACAATAGGTCAATATTGAAAGTACACATTGCGGAAGAGGGAACTTGAGATGTAACGCAGCTTGCCACAAACTTCTTGGGAAAGCAATCCGATAATTTTTTTGAATTCTCATAAGGGCACTATGCCAGTACTATCGAAGATCAATTACGATCAGCCCCTGGTAGCTAGGTGCCTTTGGAGCGACTTGCTTCGCCAATAAAATGAGTTGTTTGCGACTCACGAAGTCGTATGACGGATTCTCACATATCAGAACGCGTTTATTAGTTTTTTTGTTTTTTTTTTTTTTTTGTATTAAACTCTGCGTACTTAATACTGGTCATTGTTATTATTATTACATTAAAATAGTTATTCTTATTATTCTTTCTTTTTTTTTTTTCTTTGTCGAATTGTAAAGTTATTGTAGGAAAAAGTTTTAAAAATATCGAAAATATCGATATATCGATTTTTAAAAGTTGAATATCAAATATCATTTTGATATTTTTTCAAAACTTAAAATATCATCGATACGATATTTTAAAAATATTCAACAACCCTAATATTCAGGTCCGATTTGCCACGCCCCCAATGGGCGTAGACATATAACTTTTTGATCGATCTTCTTAGAATCATAACATTAACTCACATGCAAAATTTCAGCGTTCTAGCTTTAACGGTGTAGAAGATACGTATTTCCCGATTTGCTACGCCCCCAATGGGCGTAGATATATCCGCGATAGCTTTTTGAACTTGGGTTGTCACCCCGAGTATACATTCCAATTGCAACTCTCTAGCTCATCATCTAGTATGATAACTTGCCTATGGGCGGAAGATAATTATAATTCGGGAGCATATATGAGTATATGCTTAAAATTTCAAGTCTCTAGCTCTAATAGCGCCGAAAAATATTGCGTTCATACGGACAGGCGGGCGGACGGACGGAAACCAAGACGGACATTGCACAAACCCAATATACTCTTTTTCTCTTTTTAAGGGAACAGAGTATAATAATGAACCCTCTAGCTCTTATACCTTCAGAAATCGACGCGTTCATGCATACGGACGGACAGGCGGACATGACTATATCAACTTTTCTCGTCACCCTGATCAAGAATATATAGACTTTATGGGGTCTGCCACGCCTCCTTCTGCCTGTTACATACTTTTAACAAAACCATTATACCCTGATTTCCCATTTTCAATGAGCTCAGGGTATAAATACAATTATTATACTATAACAAAACTTACCTGTTATTTCTACGGAATGATTTTATTTCTATAGTAAGAAAATTATAGATAATTGATTTTATAGGATCGACATATACTCATTCACGGCCCAAAAGCTGTCATATCTATTCCCGATTCGCCACGACCTGAAAGTACCATACATATACATATATATCATTCATAACAAAATTCTTATAAAGATTATTAATATGCCCACGCATCTGAGCTACACAGTTTGTCACTATAAACTTCGTTACCGATTTGCCACTGCCCCAGTAGGCGTTGACCCAATTCATAGATCGAGCAGAGGGTAACGTAATTGTAAAATTAGGTATGTAAGTAATACCGTAGTTTTTTGGGAAATGCTTCAAAGATGACACTAGTGTGTACTTGATTTTAGTATACCTACCACAATGATCTTATAAGCAAGTATAATGATCCAGCATTTTTGTATGAGTGCATGTGTATGTACATACATATGTATATATATAAGCACGTCCGCATAAATATGTACATATGTATGAATGTATATTCAAACGTATTTATTAGTACGCATCGAAACTGACGGACAAGGGACTTTGGATTTGTGCTTGCGTTGTGACTGCTCTCATACGGAGAGCAAACTCTCATACCCCCCAACCATTTACAATGGGTTCATGGAACTAAAAAATATGTGCATTTATACAATTCATTAATGTAGTACGTACTATAACCTAATTATAACGATGTTATAAATATTTATTATATTCTTGTAAAAGCGATATGAGTAATTGAAGCTCATAGCATTCAGCTTTCTAGCATGCTCTAACAGCTGATTGGTCAGGAACACATACGCTTGTATTTTTGCTTGATTGTATTAGTTTTATACTTTGTTTTCATATTTTCTCTATACACAATGATTCGCATTACTCGATTACAAAATATTTTAGTACGAAAAGCTTCAATAACAACGCAAAGATAAAGCCAAATAAAATCAATGCGAAACACAGTATAGAACTTCAATTAAACTCAGATAAACAACAATAAACCAATTGACAAATAGGCTATTGTTCGAATAAACACATTTAATAAAAACAACAATGCCAATTACAATAAATAAGTGTAATAGTTATCACAAAATTATTTGTCAACTTCTGTCTTGCATAGCAACGCAATAAAAACACGACTGAGCAGCACGAAAGCTTAAAGCTTAATGTTGTATGGACTTATTTCGGGCTAGCTTAGTTTTTCAGTTTTCTTTTGATGCTACAATAAAAAAATAAGTGCATTCCTGTATTGTATGTACATATGTACATACATATGTATACATATATGTATGTATGTGTATGCATTTGTGTACCTATGTATATGTATGTATGGATATAACGGGACACATCTATACGAATACCAATTAAATTTAATGTATGTATATAAATACAGGAGTTATAAGAGTTCTAAGCGCTTATGATTATTTAATGTTATGCCGCTAGTATATTATATACATAAATATAAATTTTATTATATATATAACAGACGAGGTAAATAAAAATGAACTCTGCTTGCATTCTTACACGTCTGTATACATACATACATATGTACATATGTCTGTATGTACATATGTATGTCTGTATGTACATACATATATATATGTATGCATTTTGCTTTTACACTTGGAAGTAATTTAGTGAATTATAAATTGATGGATCTATGTACATATGTAAGTCGTAACACCGGATTTTTATACCCTGATCCCATTGAAAATGGAAATTCCGGGTATAATGATTTGGAGAATTTGAGCTCAGGACTTAAGAACGACTTCCCAAAGCATCTTTACATTAGTTGACTTAGATTCAGAAACTATTTTTTTTGTCAGTTTTATTTCGAAAAAGAAATCAGTGAACTACATTTTTTTATCACTACTCCCCCATGTAAAAATATATATGTATGTACATATGTACATACAGTGGCTCACAGCTTATTTGATACAGTGCAACTTTTCGACTTTACCCTTCCTTAATATCGAAAGGAGAAGGTATATCGAAAAATTTTAAATGCACTTATTTAGCTATATATCTAAATTACTAGTTTTAAGTATTGGTACTTCCAGGAAATTTTGTTTTTGGCGTGGGGGTCAAACTTTACGGGTATATGTCGACTTTAGAGCTCTCAGCTTATTTGATACAGTCTGTTTTATGTAAATAAAATTGCCATATACAGAGCGTTTTTTGTCTTTCGTGCATTATGCTATGTTTAGTTAATATAGAAGACAATTTTTTTTGCGATCTGCAATACATTAACACACTAGAAAAAAATATATTGTATAATGAGCACACGAACAACAATTGAGAAGCGTAAACTGGTCATTTGCCCTTTTAAGAAAGGATAGAGTGACTGCAAAAGAACAGAGCTATTGGAATTAAGTTCCTCCTCAGTCTACCATATTATATTTACCATATTATAGACTTTAAAAAAGAGAATTCTTTAAAAAACAAGAGCAGAAAGGCACCAATGAAATTTTCACTGAGTCCGACTAGCGCTACAGAGCTCGAAAAATTCTAGTTAACTCCAAGTTGTCTTCTTTAAAGTTGGGTGAAGAGGTTGAAAATGAACTGGGTAAGGTTTCGAGAGCATAAGCTATTCGGCGTGTGTTGCTCGACCATGATTTCAAAGCACTAGTAGCTCGAAAGAAGCTGTTTAAAACAAAGAAGAACTACCTAAGCAGACTAGCCTTTCATAAGGAGCACATTTTGAAGGACTCCTCGTTTTGGAACATTGGGATTTTCTCGGAGGAGTCAAAATTTAATATTTTGAGCTTCGGCAGTATGTTTTATGTGTGGAGAAAGCCGAATACTGAGCTCAATAAAGAAAACCTTAAAGCAACAGTGAAGCATTGCTGTGACCACGGTATGGTTTGGGCTTGTATGTCCGCAGCCGGAGTCGGTACTTTGGTATTCATCGATAAAATGATGTAGAAAATTCATTACCTTCATATAAAATAAAAAATTTTGATCCGAAGTTCCAAAAAACTGGCTGTAGGCAACGGTCTCCGTTTCTACTAAGACAACGACCCGATCCGCAAAGCTAGATTCTTTCAAACATGGCTTATTTGGAACTGTCCCCACGTCATGAATCCCCCGGCACAGTCTTCCGAATTAAATGTCATCGAGAATCTGTGGGCACTTTTAGTCAACAGCGTCACAAAACATAAGAATTGTAACAAAGAAGACCCAAAGAGAACCTTACTGGAGGAATGGCCCAAAATAACGCCAAGATATACTCAAAACTTGATGGATTCAATGACAAATAGGCTGGAAGCTACTATAAAAGCGAAGGGAATGCAAACCAACCATTAAATTAAAGGGTAACCTTAAATTTTAGTATTTTACTGGCACTGTATCAAATAAGCTGTGAGGGAATTTTGGTATATTATTTTGTTTTTTTATTTTTTTGCTGTTGAACAGCATTATTTAAAAAAAAATCTTTTGTTTTATAAAACAAGGAATTGCCCTCTTTAAAATGACATTTAAAGTATTGCGATATCAATTATAGTTTTTGAATTACAACAAGAGAAAATTTTAAAATTGAAGTGTATCAAATAAGCTGTGAGCCACTGTACATAGGTATGTATATGTCGCATTATGACAATTACCGACACTGCGACATTAACATACATACATACATATTATTATATACACATATACATATACATATATATATAATTACAGGTCTTCATATAATTGGTTGCCGTGACATTGGTTGCATAATTTTGTGGTGTGTTCCTTCAGAGGTTTATAATTTTGTGGTGTGTTCCTTCAGAGGTTTATATGTATATAAAACTTTTTATATACATACATATAACTGGATTCAAGAATAAAAGTTTAATTGTTGTGCATTAGATTGGAAAGCCAAAGATATGAACGATGATGACAATAATTCTAATTCATCTGAGGTAAAGAAAATATGAATAATTTAGTCGGAAGCATCCGACTAAAAAATATGCAGAGCTTAACGTATGGGTCCCATTAAAATCATAAATTAAAACAAGTAAGAAGGCTCTAGTCGATACTGCTCGACTAAGAGATACCCTGACCCCGCAAAAAAAAACATATACTCTTCTTCTTTACGCACGTATAAGAGCGCGCTCTGCTAACTGTGTAGTTGCTGGCGTAACTTGGGTGTGGGTTGGGCTATACTTTGGACTCTTATAACTCCATTTCTAGATGCACGATCTTCAAAAAATGTTTAGCTATTCTTGCAAGTCTCTAGTATTTTTAATACGTTTAAAAATTGTCGGCGAAGGAGGCGTGCCACTCAAAGTCTTAAAATTACAGAATCTTCTTATCCATAATATCAATCTAAATATACAAATTTGAAGTCTCTACCTCAAACGGTGTAGAAGTTACGCCTAAAAGGCGTAAAGAAAACTAAATGCATTTTCGATTTTTATCGATAATTTGGAAATGGGATGAGTTATTGAAAAAAAAAATTAAATTAACTTTGATAATTAATAATTATGTTTCTAGATGGACAATCGTATTGATATCTTCAGATTAGGATTATGATATTCATATCTATATACTAAACCAAACTGCATGTCTCTAGTATTTGAAATGCATTTTTTTCACATTTGGGGGTGGTGGGGCGAAATGGGGACAGGAATCCGAAATCTGACAAAAAACTAAATTGTATTAAACTAGTATCTATATATATGCAGAAGACTTGGAGACTCTAACTCTAAAGATGAATTAGCTAGAATTTTATAACTGGTTCCCGATAAATTCGTTTTTCGATAACTTTGCACATATACAAGTTATCGAATTTCTGAAACAAACTCGTACTGCGCGTGCAATATACGGACCTAACACAAAAAGAATGAACTCTAGCTTTTGTATCTTCGGAAATCGACGCGTTCAAACATACGGACAGACGGACCGACGGACGGACGGACTGACGGACGGACATGGCTATATCAACTTTTCTCGTCACCCTGATATATATATACTTTATGGGGTCTGCCACCCCTCCTTCTGCCTGTTACATACTTTTAACAAAACCATTATACCCTGATTTCCCATTTTCAATGGGCTCAGGGTATAAAAGAATGTTATAAGAACGTTTGCTGACATTTTTACGAATCGTCTTCACTCTTCAAATAAAATGAGCAAAGTAATGTAAATCCAATAGAGAGAACAACGAAAATTCGCGCGTGAAGCGACAAAAAGGCGCCAGGCATAATAGTCTGCGAGACCTAACGGTAGTTGAACTTCCAGCAAAATCAATAATTACGAATTACAAGAGGTTTCGAAACGAAATTACGAATTATAAGAGGTTACGAAACGAATCATAAGTGGCAAATTCATGGCCGAGCATGCAGAAAAATTACGAATTAACGATGGGACCAAAATGTATGGGATTTTTACGAATTAACGAAGTTTTTCAAGGGACCAGCTGTTTCTTACGAAATATTGAGGTTTTCGATGTATATATATTAAAGGATTATATAGATTAAAGGATTAAATATACTTGTGGTTCTTACTATTCGAATTCGTTACAAAACAACTTTATAGTTGCTTAGGAGCGCTTGGTGGATCTCTCATTCAGTGCCCGCCAAGTATCCAATTGGATAACAGATCGTACTTTTGAGCTAGTGACGTCACACGACAGCTGTAAGCTAACATAAAAAGTAACGGAACTGCACTTTGCGTAGCCTACAGAGGCTTTTAACAGTTTTACAGTCTCGACTAGAGTCTTCTTACTTGACATATATGCATGTTATACACTTAATTAATAAATAATAATAATTCAACTAAATTTAGGAATTTTTTGATGCACGATCCGAGCTATTGGACCTAAACCCGTCCGAAATGGACCTCAAAACAGCACTGAAGGAAGTAAAACAGGCTATAAATTATTTCTTTAATAACAAATTTGAAGAGGCTCGGGCGCTGTTAAAACCTTTGGCTGGATCGAGTCTATATCATTCAATGGGCATTGCAGTGTTTGCATTTCTTGAGGCAATGCTTACCTTTGACCACATTGACGAGGCGTCAGTCGAGCTTAAGAAGTGCGTGGACCTCTGTCAACGTTTTCGAAAAAAAAACACTCTAACGGAAGCAATTGGCAACAAATTCAAAAAAGTATCATCCCTACAATTTAATATCATACATGTTTATATATTTGTATGTTGTTTTATAGAAAAACTTAAACACACTCACAGATTTGGAATGTCATGCAGAACTCTGTATGGCTGAAGTTTTGCTGATGAGCGCACTGCTTACGTTTATCGAGGACGAGAATCTCAGTGGGCTCATCCGTGGAAGTCTACAAGTCCGTCAATGTTTTAATTGTTTTAGGTATAATCAAGAAAGCCTTCGAAGAAGAAACAAGTATGAAGGTCCTAGTCGAGATGGCTCGACAACGAGATACCCTGAACCCTACAAAAAACTGATTCTCTTCATTACGAACGAAGAAGCGTGAGCTCTGCTAACTGCGTAGTTGATGCGACGAGTTGGGTTGCAGTTGGGCTATTTTTTGGATGATTATAACTCCATTTCTAGATGGAGAGTCTTTATGAAACTTTCAGAACATTATTTTAGCAGCCAAATGTGTATATTTGCTATATTGCAAGTCTCCAGTATTTTAAATGCTTTTTTTTTCAAATTGGTGGCGAAGGGGGTGTGGCATCTAAAATCTAAGAAATACAAAATCTGCATATCCATAATATCTATTTGAATATACAAACTTGTAATCTCTAGCTCAAACAATGTGGAAGTTATGCTCAAAAACTAAACAACAAAAAAAAAAAAACAAGTAAGACGGCTCGACTACAAGATACCCTGAACCCTGAAAAAAAAAACTAATACTCTTCGTACTGATCAAGAATATATATACTATATGGGGTCTGCCACGCACATTTTCATAAAACCATTATACCCTGAATTCCCATTTTCAATGGATTCAGGGTATAACAACAGAGAGCTGCCAAGAATATTAATATAAACATTGTTTTCAGCTTCTGTGGACAAATCATGAAACACCGAACATGGGAGTCGAGCCCGGCGAGCGTGAAAATTCATTTTAGAAGCGGAGTGCTTCTGGGTAATGGCACTTTTAACATAATGATGTCTATGCTGCCTGTTCGCGTTATTAAAGTATTGCAATTTATTGGATTTTCCACCAATAGGGTAAGCTACACATGACCAGAGACTTCTTTCTAGGCATATATTTTAATTAGTCCTATTTAGAGTGATGGCTTAAATGATCTACGCACAGGACACCAAGAGAATGGACTACGACAAATATTATGTGCATTATCTTTGCTGAGCTATCATCTATTGGTTGTGCCCATGATTAGCGCTCGTACTTCCATCAATGATCTGAGTCTGTGTAATGATATACTGACTACCCAATTAGCCAAATATCCGAATGGGGTTTGCATGTTGTTCTTTAAAGGACGATTTGAATTGATCCAGGGAAATTTGGAAGCCGCAGACTGGTGGTATGTGCGGTCCTGGAAGTCGCAAGTTGCTTGGCCCCAATTTCACTATTTGAGCTTTTGGGAACTGCTATGGCTCAACTGCATACAACAAAAGTGGAATAATGCTCAATTTTATGCTAGCCAATTACTCGCGAAGAGTAACTGGTCGCGATCAATATATGCCTATCAGTTAGCAGCTATCAAATTAATGTTAGGTCCCAAATCGGACGATGTCAAAAACCAAATCGAAAAATTAATGTTGGAGGTTCCCGCTTGCAGGCAAAAAATAGCAGGGAAATCTTTGCCAATGGAGAAATTTATGGCTGCTCGTGCCATTCGATATAGGAACCAGAATAATAGACTCGTCTTGCCCCTCATTGAGTTGATGTACATATGGAATATGTTCAAATTTATTGGCACAAATTACCAAATGGCTGATAACATTCTAGAAATCATCGATAAAGAGTTCGCCACATTTGCCGAACCATCTACAGATTTATATTATGCTGATAATCGTGCACTATGTCTTTTGCTGCGTGGATCGTGCTATGTCCAAATGGGTAAATCAGCATTAGCTCTCCAGTAAGTATTTCTCAATTTTGATGTCTAATTAATATTTGAAAACGATATTATAATCCGGCATCCAGAGATTTTTCTGAATGCATTGATCAAAGTGGAATTGTCGAAGACCATTTTATTATCCCGTACGCCTACGTAGAATCTGCTCTTTGTCACGCAGCTAACGATCCGGCTCTGGCAATATCCATGCTGCAGGAAACTAAGTACAAATAGATTTATTTTCAATTACTACTAAATAGTAGTTTCATACATTTTAATTTAAGAAAGAAGTTCTCGAAATATGCTTTGGAATCTCGATTGCACTTCAGGATTCATATGGCTCTCATGGAGCTTAATGGAAGTTTCAATACCCACTAATAAAGCAATGTTTGTAACATATACAATAGACATACGAACTAAAAAACTGAATCATAAGATTCGCACTTACATTTTACATATACATATTCTTTATAAAATACAAATAAAACTAAACAAATAAGAAGGCTCTAGTCGAGAAGGCTCAACTACGAGATACCCTGAAACCTGCAAAAAAAAAAAAAAGTTAATACTCTTCTTTACGAACGTATGAGCGCGCGCTCTGCTTACCGCACAGTTGCTGCAGTGGCTCGGGGGTAGGTTGGGCTATACTTTAAACTTTGGACGCTTAAAACTCCACTTCTAGATGGACAATCTTCATGAAATTTTCAGAGTAGGTTAAGAGTATCTAAATGTATCGATAAGCCAAATTGCAAATTTTTATTATTTGAAATGCGTTTTTTTCAAATTGGCGTGACATCCAAAATCTAAAGATTAAAAAATCTGCGTTTCCACAATATTGATCAAAGTATACAAATTAGTAGTCTCTAGCTAAAAAGGTGTGGAACGTAAAAAAGTAAGTGAATTTTTTATTTATAATCGATAATTTGGAAATAGGATAAGTTATCGAAAAAACGTAAACTCGTACTGCGTAACTAGCATATGATTGTTCATGTGAAATTTCAGTTGTCTAGCTTTTGTAGTTTCCGAAATCCGACGTTCATATGAACGGACGGACGGACAGACGTGCTGATCAAAATATATTAGGGTTGTTGAATATTTTTAAAATATCGTATCGATGATATTTTAAGTTTTGAAAAAATATCAAAATGATATTTGATATTCAACTTTAAAAATATCGATATATCGATATTTTCGATATTTTTAAAACTTTTTCCTACAATAACTTTACAATTCGACCAAAAAAAAAAAAAGAAAGAATAATAAGAATAACTATTTTAATATAATAATAATAACAATGACCAGTATTAAGTACGCAGAGTTCAATACAAATAAAATTCAATAAAAAAAAAAACAAAAAACAAACTAATAAACGCGTTCTGATATGTGAGAATCCGTCATACGACTTCGTGAGTCGCAAACAACTCATTTTATTGGCGAAGCAAGTCGCTCCAAAGGCACCTAGCTACCAGGGGCTGATCGTAATTGATCTTCGATAGTACTGGCATAGTGCCCTTATGAGAATTCAAAAAAATTATCGGATTGCTTTCCCAAGAAGTTTGTGGCAAGCTGCGTTACATCTCAAGTTCCCTCTTCCGCAATGTGTACTTTCAATATTGACCTATTGTGGTCGTTTTCGAAGCTATCACCTCGGTCTTCTAAATTCATCATAATGTTGTTTTTTATATGCATTGCTATATTTGATGTTACAACTTGTTTTTATTATTTTAGGGCATAAATTGCATTTTGCTGTTCCATTTTTGAAATCTGAATAATTCGTTTTAACCATTTTGATTCAGAATGTCTCACAATTTGTGTGACCAACGATATATCAAATATATCGCAAAAATATTCGATATTTGGGCAAAAAAAATATCACGATATAAATATATTTTGTTTGTAAAAAAATATCGATATATTGATATATTATCAACAGCCCTAAAATATATATACTTTGTGGGGTCTGCGACATCGAACAAGAAACATCGATTTATCGATGATACATCGATGTTGCGCCCAGCACTACCACTAACCATACAAGTTTTATGATACAACACATATACCGGACATTTAGAACAAATTTTTTTTAGGCACAAGTCAGCCAGTGCTGCCTAATCTTCTAGTCTAAAAAATGCTAAAAATAACTTTGTGAATCCGCTAGAAACGGCTAGATCAAATTAAAAAAAAAAATCCATCAAAATGGCCATTTTTTTAATGACATTTTTCTTTATTTCAATATTGATAGACAATTATCAATGTCAATAAAGCCGATATTCTGCTCAGGAGTGTAGGAGTTGTTTGTTCAAATCAAATTTAAATACTTTGGAGGTACTTCAACATTTATTTGATCTACGCAATCCATAACTGTGGACTTTTTTGTCTCGATCAAATTTTGTAACGCTCAATATACACAAATGATCAAATGGTGAAATTGTAGAATGGGGGGCAATGTACAAACATAAAGCTGCTACTTGTTGTTTAGTTTTGTTGTTTTGAGCACAATTTTATTTTTTTTGTGTGAAGCTACTTGTTTTAGCATGCCCCTGCAAATCGTACATTTTTGAAACTATACTTGACTTACAATATCTGCAATAACTCTTTGACTCATCTTTCGGATCTATTGCTAACCAATCCTTATGCGATGGATCTCGCAACCAGATGGCAATGTACAAACATAAAGCTGCTACTTGTTGTTTAGTTTTGTTGTTTTGAGCACAATTTTATTTTTTTTGTGTGAAGCTACTTGTTTCAGCATGCCCCTGCAAATCGTACATTTTTGAAACTATACTTGACTTACAATATCTGCAACAACTCTTTGACTCATCTTTCGGATCTATTGCTAACCATTCCTTATGCAATGGATCTCGCAACCAGATGTCACACGGTTTCTGTTTGTACTAAAATTTCGACATTTCAATGATCCTCTTTTTTCGTGGTTTCAACTAATGTAAAAATCTTGTTAGTGATGGAAAAATAAACAAAAAGATGGCAAGAAGGCTTCATCGATTTCATGCATTGCAATTTGCAACAGCTATCGATTAATGTGATGCGTACGTTTCATCACTAACTATACAACACATGGACTGGACAACTTGAACAACCTTTTTTCACGAATCAGATTTGGGTTTCCCGTCCTAATCATCTTCGTATTTGCTCGGCTCTGTAATTTACTGCTCGGGCAGAGAAAATATCGTAGTTGATATTCAGTTCGGTGCCAGCGCTCGAACAAAATTATTCTATTCTCATATGGAGCACCATTGTGTGCTATTCTTTCTTTACTCTCTATGCCTATCATATATACATATGTATGCAGCAGTGTTGCCAACTTGGCCTTTTTCCGGACAGATCTGTCCTTTTTGAAATTACAACTGCTGCAAAAATTTAGAAACAGCCCCTGTCCGGAAAAAATGCCTTTTCTTATATTATTACGACCTTTTTTCATCCTTTTTAATTGTTAAAGGTTGTTTATAAAATTTGTCAAATAAATCGATATCATCGCTTTAATATTGCTTTATTGCAACATATTTTACGATGTACCCCAGTTTCAAACTACTAAACATACAACACATAGACTGGACAAGTAGAACAAACTTTTTTCACGCACCAGAATACGAGCGAATTTTCGCTCAACTTCGTATTTGTTCGGTTTGGGCAATTCAGGCTCGGGCTGTCAAAATATGAAACGACCAATTCAGTGCGCTGCAAGCGCTCAACCAGCATACTTTCATATGAGAACATTCTATGTGTTATTATTCTTTACTCCCCCTCTCTCTTTTTTCTCTCTCTATCTCACTCTATGCGAGCACAAGCCAGTAGCCCACAAAAATTGAAATTTGTTCGCGAGTGGCAATTCGAGACGATTCCATCTGCCCTTCTTAGTAAGAGTATGCCGAACTCTTAAACGGCTTTGCCATGCTCATGCAAAATTTTAGTGTTTTCGGAATAATTTTTGGGAAGGGTATGAAAGCGCAGATGTGCGTAGGCATTACTTTTTCGCGATGAGCATACACACACACATTTACATTGTCTTGCTACATGTATGACCATTTATGTGACTCTGTGCTGTGCGAAGCTTTTGCTGCCTGTAGCAATTGCAAGGCCCAACATTTGCAATTTGTTGTTCTCGGCCTTAGAATTGTGGCAGTGGTCTTGGATTTGTTTGACCTTGTAGACTGTCAAATCTACTACATATGTCATATATGTTTATATGCATACATACATATGTATTCATTCTTATACATGTTTAATAAATAACAAGTAAGAAGGCTCTAGTCGAGACGGCTCGACTACGAGATACCCTGAACCCTGCAACAAAGTGATACTCTTCTTCTTTACGTACGTATAAGCGCGTGCTCTGCTAACCGCGCAGTTCCTGCCGTGGCTTGGCGGTGGGTTGGGCTATACTTTGGACGCTTAAAACTCCATTTCTAGATGGACGATCTTCAAGAAATTGAAAGTAGATTAAGAGTATCTAAATCTATCTAATTGCGAATTGCAAGTCTCTAGTATTTGAAATGAGTTTTTTTCAAATTTTGGGCGAAGGGGGCGTGGCATCCAAAATCTGAAAGCAATATCTGCGTATCCATAATATCTATCTAAATATATAAAGTTGAAGTCTCTAGCTAAAACGGTGTAGAAGTTATACATACCCAAAAAACCTAAAAAATGGAAACGAATTTTCGAATGTTTTATCGATAATTTGGAAATGGGATGAATTATCGAAAAAACAAAATAAACTCGTAGTAGTTTCCGAAATCTCGACGTTCATACAGACGGACAGAAGGACGGACGGACAGACGGACGGACAGGGCTAGATCAACTTATTTTTTTATGCTGATCAAGAATATATATACTTTATGGGGTCTGCGACTTCTCCTTCTGCCTGTTACATACATTTTCACAAAACCATTATACCCTGAATTCCCATACGTGCAAGTATGCACGTATGAATGCGCGCTCTGCAAACGTCGCAGTAGCTGCCGTGACTTGGGGGTGGTACAAAATCTTTTTATCCATAATTAATTATTTATACGGACTTCAGTAAAGAATTTGTCTCAGTTCACCATCATTTGCTAATTTTAAAGCTAGATCGCTTAGGATTTTCCCCTAAACTTTTATTGTGGATATCATCCTACTTAAAGGGCAGAACACAGAGAGTTTTGCTGAGAAATTCAATTTCAAAACTGATCTTTGTTACGTCACGTGTTCCCCAGGGTAGTCATTTAGGCCCACTACTCTATTCCCTTTTTATACCCTGAACCCATTGAAAACGGGAATTCAGGGTATAATGGTGTTGTGAAAATGTATGTAACAGGCAGAAGGAGACGTCGCAGACCCCATAAAGTATATATATTCTTGATCAGCATAAAAAAATAAGTTGATTGAGCCCTGCCCGTCTGTCCGTCCGTATGAACGTCGAGATTTCGGAAATGGGAAATTAGGGTAAAATGGTTTTGTTAAATGTATGTAACAGGTAGAAGGAGGCGTGGCAGACCCCATAAAGTATATATATTCTTGATCAGGGTGACGAGAAAAGTTGATATAGCCATGTCCGTTTGTCCGTCCGTCTGTCTGTACGTATGTTTGAACGCGTCGATTTCCGAAGATACAAAAGCTAGAGAGTTCATTCTTTTTGTGTTAGGTCCGTATATTGCACGCGCAGTACGAGTTTGTTTCAGAAATTCGATAACTCGTATACTTGCAAAGTTATCGATAAAGGAATTTATCGGGAACCAGTTATAAAATTCTAGCTAATTCATCTTTAGAGTTAGAGTCTCCAAGTCTTCTGCATATATATAGATACTAATTTAATACAATTTCGGTTGTTGTCAGATTTTCGATTCCGGTCCCCAATTCGCCCCACCACCCCCAAATGTGAAAAAATGAATTTCAAATACTAGAGACATGCAGTTTGGTTTAGCATATAGATATGAATATCATAATCATAATCTGAAAATATCAATACGATTGTCCATCTAGAAACAGAATTATTAATCATCAAAATGCCGCAGTAACAAAAGCAGCGAGACAGCAAGCCGCCTGCATTGCTCACACACATACATGCTTACAGGCGCGTGTGTACTCGTGTTTTTGCATGTATAGTTTTTTACGCGTGGAGAATCGAAACGAAGCATTCTTGGAATCTTATTCGTTCGAAGAAGGGCTCAGGGGATTTCGTAGTCGAGCAGTCTCGACTACAGCTTCCTCACTTGTTATTAATGACCTTCCTAGTTGTATTTCTCATTCAAAGATACTTATGTATGCAGATGATGTAAAACTTTGCTTTTCATATTCTAACTCAATTGAGGATGTACATCTTCAAGATGACCTTAATGCATTTCAAGGTTGGTGTGAGGCTAATCAATTACATTTAAGTGTATGACAATGACCTTCTGTCGTACTGTGTCCCACTTGCTCGAGTATAAAATAAATAATATTTCCTTACAACGTATCTTCACTGTCAAAGACCTTGGCGTTCTCTTTGACACTAAACTTAATTTTAATCTTCATATTTCTGCCATCACAAATGAAGCCAAATGTGTGCTTGGCTTTATTAAACGTTGGTCTAAGGAATTTAATTATCCTTTTGTTAATGACCACTTGTTCGCCCCATCTTGGAGTATTGTTCTGTTATTTGTTTTCCGCAACATAAACTGTATCAGGATCGCATTGAATCAATCCAAAAACAGTTTCTACTCTTTCCCTTAAGGGATATAAATTGGAACAGTAATTTATGTTTGCCTTCCTATCATAGTAGGCTTCTTCTTATTGATCTGCCATCATTAATGAATCGTAGGACAATCTTAGGTATTGCTTTCCTTCATAATTTGATTCACGGTAATATTGATTCGCCCACCCTGTTAATGCGGCTGCTGTTCCTTCCCGAACTACTAGAAACTATCGTCCGTTACATTTACCACATTGCACCACGGATTATTCTTTAAATTCTGCTTTCCATGTTTTATGTCTTAACTATAATAAATATTATCACGTATTCTCCTTAGAAATCTCTCTTCCGCTAATAAAATCATTGCTTTCAGCTTATCTTAGGGAATTTCATCCAAATGCCCGGATGTGAACATAGTTTTTGTTTTTGCTATCTACCTTATTTCACTCTCTTCATCTCACTCTGAATTTTGTCTTTTTAATATTTCCTTTTATTTGCTAATCTTTAGTCTAAATATTTATTTTTAAATTGCTAGTTCATAATTAGTCCTAAGAACTTTTAATATTAAATTTTAAGTCTTCAAATAACACTATTTTGTCATACTTTCATTAGTATCATTGACCACACATGGCTGTGAATCGGGGCATAGCTACCCGGTCTGGCAAATAAAACACCCCCATTGATGATACTTATGATTATTTAAATGTTCTGTACTTGTTTTTTAGGCTTTATTAATTTAAAATTATATTTGTCTTAAGCTTGACTCTAGTTTTGTCAACACATTAATTAAATAAATAAATAAATAATATCTATCTAAATATATTCGAAGTCTCTAGCCATAATTTATGTAGAAGCACTATCCATACAACACATAGACTGGACAACTGGAACAAGTTAATGTGCACACTTATTTTTTAACATTAGAACCCCATCAACTTCGTATTTGCTCGGGTTTTTACTTTTAGGGTCGGGAGAGAAAAATTGCTGATGGCAAAATCATTCCGCTTCGAGCGCTCGACGGTGACGGTCGATCCAAAAATTTTTGTAATCGAAATGAATTCATTACTGTTGTAAAAAAAAATAAAATTTTTCCTTTTCAAATATAAAAAAAAAAAAATCATTTTTCTTCATCTTTTAATCCCCAAACGAAATGTAACAAAAATCGAATCCATCTGGTGGCGAAACGGAGTTCACATTTCAGATACTAGAAATCATGGAGATCGTTCATCTAGATATGGAGTTATAATCGAAACAAAAATTCAGCCCAACCCACCGACCAAACCACTGCACCCCCATCTATCTGAAACGGAAATAGTTATCAATTTATCGTAACCGCGAGCAATACACGGACCTAACAACAAAATATTTGAGGTCTCCAGTTTGTTACATGTTTAACATCGTTTTCTTTAAAAAAGTAGTTTTCAAATTATATATTTTTGTTCTCCGGTTATCAGCATACTATTCCCCATTTAACACTAACACATAGCATAGTATTTCCCCATTTGACATGACCGCAACAATTTAAAAGGCGGAAGATTTAATCATACATATATAAACAAATAAAAAATTCTATAATAAATGTTATTTTATTATAAGATTCATTTTTTCATGTACATGCTGTTATTTATATGTATACATATTTCGCTAGTATGTAAGTACTTTAATAATAAGGGGAATATTTTGTGTTTTAATTATTATTAATAGCATATTGTAAAAATGTGTTAAGTTCATTTTATTAATAATGTAGTGCCATAGTAGGATCAATATCATAAATTTATAATTTAGCTTTCTGCTTAATGTAAAAAACTTTTTAATTATGATGATACGTTATCTCTTGAAGCAGAAAAATGGATACATCCGAGTTTATTTTATTCTTTTACATTAATTTAATTTTACATTAAATATGTGTAAGCCTTATCTAATCAGTACTATTTGCGTTAAGAATTAACATTTCGTGTAATATATACCCTATTATTTTCGAAAGCCGTGGTATAATATTATACATCATAAATAATTATGCTGTAGGCATATATTGGTATCAACCAAATTATATATATATATATATATGTATATGTATATATATATATATATATATATATATATATATATATATATATATATATATATATATATATATATATATATATATATATATATATATATATACAGTTGTGAAAAATAAAATAGCAACACATTGAAATGCAAAGTTTAAGAAGTTCTCCTCGATACATATATTAGTGGATTGTTCTACAGATTGCTTTTAGACAAGCAGAAAACAATAAATTATTGCAACACATAACAGTTATCACCAAAATATTCAACGTTTTTATGTACTTTAAAAAAATTCTCAAAAAAGTCGAAATATAAACGAAAAACAAAGTAGCACCACTAACTGACCCAACATCATGTCACTCGTTCGCCAGAGTAAAAAGGATCTTTTTAAGCCGGCTACTCAACTGAAAAAGGACCTAAACATATCAGCAACGAACCAACAGTACGGAAATATTTAAGAATACTTGCCGTCCAAGAAAAGTACCATATTTTAATATAAAACACATTGCCAAACGGATGGTGTTCACAAGGGAACACTAAAGTTGGTTGTTTTTATAATTTTTCTGCTTTTATAAAAGTAATCTGTAGATCAATCCACTGACAAATGTATCGCGGAGAACTTCTTAAACTTTGCATTTCAAAGTGGTGCTATTTTATTTTTCACAGTTGTATATATATATATGTAAATATATATATATATATATAGCATTTTCGATCTTTTATTTACAGTAAATGTTTAGCTAGAGCACCTCTGTACGCGTGGAAGCCAGTCTTAAACACTTCCGATTGAGAATAGATATATAGTAATATAATTCTACAATTGCAATTAACATTGACCGGCAGTTCAATATTTTCTGAAATGTGTTGTGTCTTTTATAAAATAATGTCATTTTTATTAGAGAGACATGACATATATATAATTGGAAAACTTTTTACAAAGACGACAAGTATAGTTCTTTCAAAAAATTGGAGAAATTAAAATGTAAAGTTTTTTAATACACATTCACAAAGTGATTCGTACGCCAAACAACGCCTGAGCCTGGCTGCAACATTCATGTGACCAATTATGGATATTTGTTAAATCCTTTTTTGAATTTTTAACGTACTATTAATAAATACTAACTATATCATTTAATAAAAGACGAACAATAGATTCCTATGAGTGCTGACATATTTAATAATACATTGTCCCTACGACTAATTTATTTTCATCTGCCACAAAATGATTACCGCTGCATTTTAATCTGGTAAAGAGCGGTACTTCAATTCATATTACATGTGTATATCTGCTTTTCTTAAATGCTGAAAAACATATATTACAATATATACACAAAGAAAGAATAATATATAGTAATGACGACTCATAATTGTTGTATTCGAGCTTTGCTTAATTTGTATGAATATGAATACAGTCACAAATGTAATATTTATTATTATTATTAAATGGTAGTATTGTGTATATAATTTGTGTTTGTATGTATATGCATGTATGTATATATATTTATGTAATTTATGTTGAGTCATATATGTATGTTACGTAATATATGTATTAATATGTATATCACAAATTTGAAGAGAGTAGAAAGTGGCGAATTAGCTACAAGTGGCAGAAGTGTAGACGACGGCGGAGGCGGCAACAACGGCGGTCGATTGGAGTAAAACTAAATTTGAAGTGCAATTGCTTAGCAGTTGATACCGTTAACATTACTGCAAATCAAAGACACGCAGCGACTCGCGTGATTAACCTCATTTGTTGGTTTGCCATGACCGACCTCTACTTGTTTTTCATTCGCGCCCCGAAAGCGCAGGAAACCCTGATCAGCAACAATCATGCTATCTGAGGTGCATGATGGTGATTCAGCATCTTCTGATGCAGTTGAAACATTTGCCTTTAGATCGCTTGTGCATGGTACACTGTGCTCCTGCATACTGTTATGTTGTAGATGATGATGAATGGACGATGTGTTTGTATTATTTTGTACATGAAGGTTTTGAATTTTGTTTGTTGTTATGCTGTTATCGCTTGATATACAATAGCCATGCTCATTATTACTTATTAAATTAGTACATTCGACATTGCTGCCGGACATTATATCATCTTCCTCATCTTCCTCTTCAGAATTGTTAAGATGGTAATGTTGCTGTGGATGGTGGTGTGACTGCTGCTGTTGGTTCTTTTTATTTTGTTTTAACGCGAATTCATTGCAAACGTTCGGTGCTAACTCAAATTCATTCAGAGCTAATGTTCTATTGATAGTGTTCATATTGCGGCCACTTCTTTGAAAATAATGCGAACGCTCGGTGTGTGCTAAGGTCTGGGCACCATTCACTCGTTTAGCAAGTGAACGACCAACACCTGCGCCTGGACCAGGACCACTTGTTACACTAATAGCCCTACTTTGACCAGCTGCCGTTGTTGAACCGGTAACAATATTGTTTAATGTACCGCTCTTGCGTACACCATTGTAATGACTACCATTCTCATATGAATTATAACGAATTCCATTTGATGAGGAACATGAATTTGTTGAATTGGAGCTACGTCTTTCTAGATTTTCAGTTGTCCCTTCGATGTAACTATTATTATTATGCTTCCTATCCCGACTCTTTACGGACTTGCGGTCTTCTTTCTCCCTCTCTGGAGAGCATTCACCGGTTTGATGTGAGCTACTACCAATGGGTTTCCCTTTGAAAACAGGCCGCTCAAAATTACTAAACTCATAGCTGGAGTTTTCTTGTAATGGCTCGGAATAGCAACTATCACTCTGCAATAGCATCATATGCTGTTGCGATGTACCGGATGAACCGGATCCAGAACCCGACCCAGATGCTGATGCAGAGCTAACAGTATTTTTGGCCAGTTTTTGCATAGCTCCTACTCCCAGCACACCAACAGAACCTGTTGAACTAATACGTAAATCAAAATTTGGATTCTCGTAATGATCCGTTGTGGCATCGGTCATATAATCCGCACTCATATATGACGTCGGATTAAGACTATGATTATGCTGAATATGATGGTACCTTGATGTTTGTGGACCATATTCGGCTGTAATATTATGATTGATAGCACTCCTTATTGAGCCAGTATCGTAAGGTCTCTGATACATAGGTTCTTGCAGCTGATACTCGGTGCCGCCCCCATTTGGAGACGCTGTCGATGGACCACCCAACGAATTTAACGCATAGCTATCATCGTAAATTAGCTTACCCGTACGCATTGTGTACGTGTGTAAATTAGTATTTGCATTACAAATAGCTGGATAATCGGTTTCAAATTGTTCCTGGCTGGAACTCGATGTGCAAGGCAAGAAGAAGTTTGCCACATTTGAATGTGAGTTGTGTTGGGCTGTAGCAGCAGTTGCATGTTTTTCTCTGATTACGCTACCAGTGGCATTAGCACCAAAGCCACTAGCAGGTTGCCCGGCTATACGAACATCGTTATTGATAGATATGGCGACGTTGACATTGCTACCAACGCTGGTCTTAAGGCCAGTCACCCAGGATATTAGGGTTATGATTGCAATCTCGATCAGACGTAATGAAAACTGATAACCCCACTGCATCCAATCAATTTCAACAATATTAGCTTGGCTTATCAGAGGACGCGTCACTGAGATACAAACAGCTCCAAAGATTTGTAGAGCAGCTAATAAAACAAAAAGCAAGGCCGTCGCGATTGTGATATGAATCGCATAAGACAAATTTTGATAGCCATGTATATAATTTTGTGATTTGCTTCTTAAGATGCGCTTAAGAATGCGATATAAATATAGATATAGTAAACCCAAACTAAAGCAAATAAAAATATATATTATTTGGCATATCAGTGAAAGAACACGTGGAGGAGGCGGATTGGCCAAACTGCTCGATGGGGTAACTGAAAACGGTGATTGTGACTGTTGAAGCAATTGTTGGTTTTGATGCTGTTGTTGGCGACGCAAATATTGTTGCTGCTGTTGTTGCTGATAGTACATATGATGGTTTTGAAGTGTGTAGGATTCGACATAATGCAGAGTAATGCATAGTCCAACATGAACCCCACAGCCGACAACGACAGTTAGTGGCCGGACTAGCGCTGAATATCGATTATTTTTGTGATTGAGGGATTTGAGAAATAGATATAGTATAAGCACTGCAAATGCAACTGTCAAGAATGTTGATGGCAAATTCAACAGAAGCTCTGCCCCAAATATTGGAAATGTTCCATGAATATTATATGCATCAACGCACAAATAAATTATGCGCATTATGCAAATTCCAATTAGTATAAGTTGTATGTAAACAAAATATGACTGAGCGAATAGATGTGTCAGTTTGTTATAAGTGACAAGCTTGTAAAGAGAATAGACTGCTAATATGGTGAATAGTACGACTGACAGATATATATGTATGTTCCATGCCCACATCCATGTGGTATGTGAAGATGCTGCTGCAGCAGCAGCAGCGCCTACAGCGTCTCCTTCCCCAGTGTCGACTCCTCCTCCTGTGCCAGTGTTTTGATCTGATTTCCCTGCTGCTAAATTGCTTTTAAAAGTTGGCCTTGCGTTTGTTGTTGCTGATGCCGACGTAAACGATGTGGCAGCTGCCTCCCCAATAGCAGCTGCAGCGGATGGTGTGGTAACTGCTGTCTGACTGACATTACTTCCAAAGGAATCTCTTGCAGCCGCTGCGTTATTGAAATCTAATTGTCCAGGCTGTTTACTCTTATTTATATTTGGACTGGCAGCGGAAGATGTGCCCTTGTCATCAGACATACTACTGCTGCTACCACTTTCTTTTGCAGTTTCAACGTTATCAACTGAAACAATTGGCGACGATGGCGCCTGATGATAGGTAACTACGGGACGCTGAGTCACTTGGCGCAAAAAAACTGAAGGAATGTCACCATTCTTACCATTGAGTATACGCCTAATATTCGGCAATACTTCCTGCCTTTTATTTGAATTTTCCTTGCCATTAGACGTGACCACATCTTGTGATTTACGATTGTTATTGTGATCAGACGCTTCAACTACACCTGCATCATTTCCATTGCGAGACGGGGTGTTGAGTGCTTTTTTACGATCGCCAGCAACATCCAATGCACCCTGCATGCTGGTTGCGACAAGTGGCTTTTTGAGCTCCACAGAACTGGTAAAGTTACTGTCGTTTAAATTATGTTTTGAATTACCATCTCCGTTACCAATTGATGCGGCCAGATCGGGCGGACGAAATGGTATCCTTTCATGACCAGGCATCAAGCTGGGTGGCGGTATTGGACGCCTGTTATTAAACGGTGCTGCATTCGATATAAGGCCTTCGTTATTAGTGCCTCGTAATGTGGGTTTATCAGCAAAAGGATTTTGATATTCCGGTGGTAATGGCGGTGTAAAGAATGATCTTGATGGTGGTGAATATGACGGAATATCTCCAGGGTACATTGGTATAGTTGGCTGCCCACTGGATTTCTTTAGTAAGTTTGGAACTATTAAAAAAGACCACTGTTATTCACATTAGAATTAATTACAAAATTAATCAAATTACCAGATGGTATGGGTGTTGAATTGTACTGCATTATGTGCCGAAGACGATCTCTATCATGACTACTGCTGCTGTGATGGCGATTTGGATTCGGATAGGTGGGGTTATTATTACTTTTTAATATATCAGCATTTGGAGCTGAAGTTGGCAGTGCATGATCTCGTTCCAAGTCTAATTCATAATTCCTATGGCGGCCTCCGTTATTCTGACCTTGATTAGCTGGTTGGTATCTATAAATAAAATTAAAATAAATAATTAATAATCACATTGTAAAACAAATAAGAAAGCTGTACTCGAGAGTGCTCGACTACAAAATCCCTTGAGCCCCTTTTCGAACGAGTAATATTCCAAGAATGCTTCGTTTCGATGCTCCACGCGTAAGAAACAATACATCCAAAAATACGAGCACACACACTCGCTGATCTACGCTTGTACGCCTGCATGTGTGTAAGCATTACAGGCGGCTTGCTGTCTCGCTGCCTCTCTTGGCATTAATATCTATATGCCAAACCAAACTGTATGTCTCTAGTATTTGAAATACATTTTTTACTCATTTGGGGGTGTGGGGGGAATTGTGGGACAAGAATCCAAAATCTACTAAAAGTCGAAATTGTATTAAATTAGTATCTATATATATGCAGAAGACTTGGAACTCTAACTCTAACTCTAAAGATGAACGAGATATAATTTTATAACTGATATATAGCGTTTTTCGATAACTTTGGAAATATAAAAGTTATCGAATTTCTGAAACAAACTCATATTGCGCGTGCAATATACGGACCTAACACAAAAAAATGAACACTCTAGCTCTTATATTTTCGGAAATCGACGCGTCAAAACATACAGACAGACGGACATGGCTATATCACTTTTACTCGTCACCCTGATCAAGAACATATATACTGCCTGTTACATGCTTTAAACAAAACCATTATACCCTGATTTCCCATTTCCAATGAGCTCAGGGTATAAAAAATGAAGTCAAATCTTAAATGTTATCACTGTGGAAAAGCAGGGCGTTTAAAGAAAGAACCATGAATCCTGCAAAAAAATAAATAATACTCTTCTTCACGTTCTTTAGCACGACGTTCATGCGGACGGACAGGGATATATCAACTTATTTTTTTGTGCTGATCAAGAATATATATACTTCTCCCTGTCACATATATTTTCACAAAACCATCATACCCTGAATTCACATTTTCAATGGGTTCAGAGTATAAAAATATCAATGCAAGTGAGGTAGATTTTATTTTGAATTCGGTAGCTTCAGACCATCTTATTGAAAACATTACATTGTTTTCTGAATACGAACATTTGAAATTAAGTATTCCTATTGAAATTGCAAAACGTTGTGAATTTGTTAACGCGACGGCCAAAGGAGTGGTTAATCTTAACAGTTCTGAAAAGAATATATCACTCAAAGATGTATTGTTTTGTAAGGAAATTCCACATAACCGATTATCAGTGAAGAGGATGCAAGATGCTGGACTAACAATTGAATAGTTTACTTGTACATATACAGTGTCTAACATTAATATTCGGTTTTTTGTTTTTTTACTTCAATCGCAAATAAAACATAATCTATTTATTAAAATAAAAGTTTAAATGGTAACTTTTAGATTGAAATATTACCTTTTCAGAGAGGTATACATCAAGGTATTATATTTAATTGAATAGTTTACTTGTACATATACAGTGTCTAACATTAATATTCGGTTTTTTGTTTTTTTACTTCAATCGCAAATAAAACATAATCTATTTATTAAAATAAAAGTTTAAATGGTAACTTTTAGATTGAAATATTACCTTTTCAGAGAGGTATACATCAAGGTATTATATTTAACATAACTAATAGAAATTATATATAAACAAGAAAAATACAACATTTGGCGTTACATAAATATTCGGTTTTTTAGCAAAGTTGTAAAACAAAGCACCACGGCAACTCTGAAAAGCCACAAATGACACATTTAATCGTTTTTATCGAAAAAGCAATATATAACTCACATTATTTAACAAAAAAATTATCGCTAAACACCAATAGGTCAAAAAGGACCAAATTCATCGTTGGATCAGCGAAAACTTGGGCTCCATGTGCAGTTGGAGGGCAAGTTTAGCTAAAATTGCTTGAATTCTGAAAAAAAAAACTAAATAAGAATAAGACATCCTCCGAAGTTTCAGAAATGAATGAAGGATCGCCTCAATTAAGCAAACTACTCAACCTAAAAAACTTACTTTCAGAGGATATACCGAGATTGTATGGAAAGTAAAAGACAATCCTTGACCAAGTGTTCCAGAATTGAAAGCTGAACTCATTGTCAATTATAGAAAACTCGATTCAGCTTGATAGATTTGGTGTGCCAGTAATAACACATAGGTACAATAGTTTAATTGCTATGAAAATCCAGTCTTTTCTGACCGTATGCGGAAATAAATGTTATGGTAACATATTGTTCCTTGATGAAAGCAAATTTAATTTGTTTAGAAGTTATGGGAAGCCCAGGGTATGGTATAAAGTTATTATCAAGTTGAAAAAAATATATTTAAGGAAAACCGTAAAGCACGGCAAAGGTTTCGTTATGATTTGGGGTTTCATTTCCACCAAGGGAGCAGGGAATTTGGGTTTTATAGATGGCATGACGATCCGAGATTACTATTTAAAACATTTTGAAAGAAAATTTTAAGCAGTTGACTGAAAACAAGTAAGAAGGCTCTATTTGAGACGGCTCGACTACGAGATACCCTGAACCCTGCAAAAAAGTGATATTCTTCTCCTTATGAGCGCGCGCTCTGCTAACTGTGCAGTTGCTGCCGTGGCTTGGGCTGAACATTGGACGCTTATAACTCCATTTCTAGATGAACAATCTTCATGAAATTTTCAGAGTAGATCAAGAACATCAAAATCTATATATGTGCTAAATTGCAAGTCTCTAGTATTTGAAATGTGTTTTTTTTTTTTCAAATTGGGGGCGAAGGGCATCCAAAATCTGAAAATTACATTATCTGCGTATCCATAATATCTATCTAAATAAACAAATTTGAATACTCTAGCTGAAACACTGTAGAAGTTAGAAAAATCGATTTTTGATCAATAATTTGGAAATGGGATGAGTTTTCGAAAAAACAAAATAAACTCGACCTGCGTAGCTAACATTCGAGTGTTCATGTGAAATTTCAGCTCTCTAGCTCTTGTAGTTTCCGAAATCCCGACGTTCATACGGACGAACAGACGGACAGGGCTCAATCAACTTACTTTTTTTATGCTGATCAAGAATATATATACTTTATGGGGCCTGCGACGTCTCCTTCTGCCTGTTACATACATTTTCACAAAACCATTATACCCTGAATTCCCATTTTCAATGTATTCAGGGTATAAAAAGGGTATTTTAGACACATTTAAGCTGTACCAGGACAATGACCCTAACTATAAAGCCCGTAGTCATGTCCTGGCTGCTTTGCAATTGCCCAAAACTCTTGAAAAACATAGTTCAATCCCCAGATCTCAATTCTATAGAGATTTTGTGGATCGAATTGGACTGCAAAGGTCAAAGAATGCCGTTATCAACAATATCTGCCCTAAATACACGGCTGCAGGAAGATCGAGCCAAAATCGGCTCTAAGGACACAACAAAAAAATTAACAATATGTCAAAATTTCTTAAGGACCTTATATAAAATAGTGGATTTCATATCAAGTATTATATATGATCAATTTTTCAGTACAACTCGAATTTTGATAGTTGTTTAAGAAAAACCCGAATATTAATGTAACCCCAAATTTTGTGTTTTTCTTGTTTATGTATAACTTCTATTAGTTATGTTAAATATAATATCTTTATGTATACCTCTCTAAAAAGAAGAAGTAGAATGGTCTAGAAACTTCTATTAGTTATGTTAAATATAATATCTTTATGTATACCTCTCTAAAAAGAAGAAGTAGAATGGTCTAGAAAACTTATCATCATCAACATATTCTAAGAAATAAGCACCTAAGACAGTCGCTGGCTTTGCCAGAACTTCCTACAATAACAGACCTAGAATATTCCTTATGTAAAAGAAACAAGTATAACAAGAAGGCTCTAGAAGGTCGAAACGGCTCGACTACGAGATACCCTGAGCCCTGCAAAAAAGAAAAAAACTAATATTCTTCTTCTCTATTTTCCCATTAAAAATGGGAATTCAGGGTATAATGGTTTTGTGAAAATGTATGTAACAGGCAGAATGAGAAGCCGCAGACCCCATAAAGTATATACATATATTCTTGATCAGAAAAAAAAGGTTGATTGAGTGTTGTAATTGTGGTGTGATGGGAAATCTAAAGAAAGACTGCTACAGGTGTTATATATGCAAAATGAAAGGGCACAAGAGCAACAACTGTTACCAAAGGAGAAATGCAGGAAGTCAAGCGGTCTCGATGCTGTGAAGATAGGCATAGGTGATGCTAAAACTATCAACGCGTACGGAAAAGCAAATCTCAACATGGGTGGCGCAGATTTGAATTTCAAAAAATCATGGCATCCGCTCACGATGAAGAATCAGGATGCGCTCACTGCCAAAACGCCTACTAGCGGTGTCGGCACCAGTGGTGGTGGCAGTGCAACGATGAATGTGAATAGCCAACATCTGGAGGAGCTGCAGAAAGAGCTATCGGGAATTGGCGAACAATCGGTCACAGGAGCTTGATAAGCTGCATGCCACGCATCGTGAAACACTCAAGCAAGTCGAGAAGCTTAAAATGGATAATCGCCAGCTACGTGCATCGGTCATCGTGGAGCCGAAAGAGTATAAGTGCTTGCAATCGCAGTTATCCGTGCTGTATAACGAGTCCATGCAGATCAAGACGATGCTGGATGAGACACGTAACCAGTTGCAGACGAGCAAGAATCAGCATCTGCGGCAGATCGAGGTGATGGAGTTGATTGATCAGAAGAAGGTGCGCAGCGAGATGATACAAATGTATGAAGTGCGTACACAGGCAAAACAAGAGGAGCAACGGAGCGAGTTATGCCATCAGCATCACTTCTCAGCTGACATCATACCATTAGCTTCATTTCCAAGAACTACAGTCGACACTAAAGGCTTACAATCTTCCTTAATGTAAAAACTAGGGTTGTTGAATATTTTTAAAATATCGTATCGATGATATTTTAAGTTTTGAAAAAATATCAAAATGATATTTGATATTCAACTTTAAAAATATCGATATATCGATATTTTCGATATTTTTAAAACTTTTTCCTACAATAACTTTAGAATCCGACCAAAAAAAAAAAAAAAAAAAAGAAAGAATAATAAGAATAACTATTTTAATATAATAATAATAATAATGACCAGTATTAAGTACTCAGAGTTAAAAAAAAAAAAAGGGCGTTCTGATATGTTCATACGACTTCGTGAGCCGCAAACAACTCATTTTATTGGCGAAGCAAGTCGCTCCAAAGGCACCTAGCTACCAGGGGCTGATCGTAATTGATCTTCGATGGCCTTATGAGAATTCCAAAAAATGATCGGATTGCTTTCCCAAGAAGTTTGTGGCAAGCTGCGTTACATCTCAAGTTCCCTCTTCCGCAATGTGTACTTTCAATACTGACCTATTGTGGTCGTTTTCGAAGCTATCACCTTGGTCTTTTAAATTCATCATAATGTTGTTTTTTATATGCATTGCCATACAAAACTTGTTTTTATTATTTTGCTGTTCCATTTTTGAAATCTGAATAATTCGTTTTAACCATTTTTATTCAGAATGTCTCACAATTTGTGTGACAATATGTGTGACCAACGATATATCAAATATATCGCAAAAATATTCGATATTTGGGCAAAAAAAATATCACGATATAAATATATTTTTTTTTGTATAAAAATATCGATATATTGATATTTTGATATATTATCAACAACCCTAGTAAAAACCCATGAGCTATAAGTATCATAAGAATAACGGACCCTTATTGCTAACTCAAAGAGCATACCCAATATTGTAAACAATAATATTTGTCACAGCGCAGCTGCATAATATAAACAAGCATGGCAGCCTCCACTACCTATCAAAAGCTTATTTAACACTTTTTGGTCACAGCCCAGCTGCATGATATAAACACACTTTAGCAATAAGACGCCGCTCCAATATTGTAAACATAAACAATTATAGCTTATTTCACCATGATTGGAAACAAAAATAATTATAGAATAAGAGTTCAGTTGTATTTTATGCCTCAAATAAAGAACATGTATTAATCTATAAAAGAAGTACACATTTTGGCGCAGCCGGTAATCGGAGTAACATAAAAAATAAAAGTTTTGTGAAATCTTGTAAAAGTGAACAAAATAAAATTTGAGTGTTACAATATTAAATACAGATAAATAATTGTGGAAACTTCGGACATAAATATCCAAGCAACGAAACAATTAAAAACTGTGTTAAAAATATGAAGTACAGATAAATAATTGTGGAAACTTCGGACATAAATATCCAAGATAACAAAACAATTAATAAAAACTGTACAGTGAAAAAAAATATAGATAAAGAAAATACAAAATAAACAAAAATGGCAAATCAACAACAAATCAGTGAAGTGCAGCAGTGCATCCAAGTGCTCACAAATGTAATACTTTCACGAGAAGCTGATGTCAGAAACCCAATCACAACTCAAAGGTACTGCATTGAGAAGGAGACGAGGTACTTACCGATATTTAATGGACAGGAGGGAACTCTACACGGATTCGTGGTCGCAGTGGACCAGATGATAGATGAGCACGAGGACAACAACCAGGTGTTCACTGTCATATTCAACACCAAGATTCAAGGTCAGGCTAGAACTATACTTAGTATTAATCCACCAACAAATTGGACGGAGTGCAAAAATCGTTTGAGACATCATTATAGACCAAGAATAGATCAGATGGGACTAACTAGGAAGATCAATAACCTAAGAGTAACAAGCGTAAGAGATCTTGATATTAAAATAAAAACACTTGTTGAAGAAATTACTGATTTTTCGGTCTTTGAAAATAATAGTATACTTGTTGATATTCTAAGTGGATTATTAATTCAAAGAGTTAAAGAATTAGCATGTGGTCCGATGGCAATTGCCTGAATGAATAAAGCAACTTTATCAGATGTAAGAAATGAACTTTCTAATTTTAATGGTCTAAATTTTGGAAATTTAAATCTAAAATTATTATTAAAAAAAGACAATAATTATTCATCGAATTACAATAACAGACAATTCAACGAACAAAATAACCAAAACTCAAGACAAGACACAGACAACAGAAATTTAAACGAAAATAATCAAGCAAATACTAATTACCAAAGACAAAACATACAACAACAAAGCCAAAACATGAGACAACCAAGTCAGAATACTCGACAAAATCAAAATAATCAGCAACCACAACCAGAAGCAATGAGTGTAGACAATATAAATGAGGAAATTAATAATGATCAAAATTATGAAAATATGCAGGAAGAGTGTTTTACCAATTAGCCTCGGACAAAAGAAAAGTTTTCATTAAAGAAACTATTGAGGAGATACCTTTCTAATCTTAGTAGATACTGGATCTACTATAAGTATATTAAACACCAAAAATATACATGAATCAAAGTATAAAATAATTGAGAAATTTTCAAAAACCATTTACACTATTAATGGCAGTATAAAAAGTGACAGCTATTTAGTAAAAACAAAAGTACCAAGTGAATTTAAATATGCAGAGGGCGCAAGAATAAGATGGGTAGCTATGTCCCTGGAAAGATCATATGACTTTCTATTGGGCATGGACTTCATCTAAACAAATTTGGAAAACATTGATTTTAAAAACAAAATGATTAAGCTTTGCAATGGAGTCGAAATTCCGTTCCTTTCCAAATTATCAGAAGATGTTTGTGTAATGGAAGTAGGTGAAATTGATGACTTTAAGCTAGAAGAGCTCAATACTGAAGAAGTTCAGATAATAAAAAATCTTACAAAAAAAATATGAAAAGTTATATTTTAAAGAAGAGGATCAGTTTACTACAGATCAGCCCATAAATTCAAAACTCTATAGGGTTTCTCCAAAATATGAAGATGAAGTAAGGAAGCAAATAATTGAAATGGAAAAAAGTGGAATAATAAGAAAAAGTAAAAGCAAATATAGCTCTCCAATATATGTTATTAAGAAAAAAATTGACAATTCAGGAATTCAAAAATATCGTATCTGTGTAGACTATAGGCGGCTAAACCAAGTAACCGTTCCAGATAAGTATCCAATACCTATTATGGACGCTGTATTAGATAAACTTGGAAAAGCCCAATATTTTTCTACTCTTGATTTAGCGAAAGGTTATCACCAAATACTAATGGCAGAAGAAGATATTGAAAAAACAGCTTTCATAACACCAATGGGATTATATGAATATGTTAGAATCCCATTCGGGTTAAAAAATGCTCCAGCTACATTCCAACGTTTAATGAATGATATATTGAGGGATTATATAAACAACATATGTATAGTATATCTTGATGATATTCTAATATTTTCAACAACACTCGAAGAACACAAGATTGCTTTAGAAAAAATGTTTAAAGTACTTAGAAATCATAATTTGAAAATACAACCAGATAAATGCTCATTTATGAACATACTGAATATTTGGGACATATTCTTACAAAAGAAGGGTTCAACCCAAATCCAAGAAAAATAGAAGTAATAAAAGAAATTCCATTACCAAAAACTGAAAAACAATTAAAAGGATTTTTAGGTATGACAGGATTTTATAGAAAATGTATCAAAGACTATTCCAAAATAGCTTACCCAATGATAAGATATTTTCAAAAAGGTGTATCAATTAATACAAATGATCCACAATTTATAGATGCATTTGAAAATCTTAAAGCGCTCATAAGTTCACATCCAATATTAAAATATCCAGACTTTTGACAAACCATTTACAATTACTACAGATGCCAGTGATTTCGCCATATTTGCAGTTTTATCTCAACAAGGACAACCAATTGCTTATGTTTCAAGAACACTTAATAAACATGAGAAAAATTATAGTACAATTGATAAAGAATTTTTGTCTATTATACATGCAGTAAATTATTTTAAACACTATTTGATTGGAAATAAATTTCAAATTATATCCGATCATGCCCCTATAAAATACTTAAATTCAAAATTCAAAGGAAAAGAAATAACAGCTAGACATCAAAGATGGATTTTAAAACTATAGGAGTTTGATTATGATATTATATATTTAAAAGGTAAAGCCAATAAAGTAGCAGATTTTTTGAGCAGACAGGAAACATCACAGTTAATTAATGCAGAAAATAATGAAGAATCAAGTGAAACTCGAGGAAATGCATCGCATACTCAAGACGGAGCAGGAACGGGCAACGAAACGCAACAAAAAGTAAAAAAAACAAGTAAGAAAACTCCAGTCGAGAGTGCTCGACTAGATAATACCCTGAACCCAATTTTAATAAAAGAAAATAATAATCTGTACTGTGGATTTTAGTGCTGAAAATGGTAAAAACTTTTTGACAAATAGTTAAATATATTGCTCTTGATTGATGTACTAAAATTAATCCGTTTTCAAGATAATTACAAAAAATCAGTGTCGAACGTGACAAAAAGTTCACTTTTCCGGAGAATTACCCATATGGATAAATCAGAAAGTATAGATAAGAAATGTACATATGTGCATCTATATATACATATGTGTGTATGCATTGCCAAAAAAAAAAAAAATAATAGATGGCACAACGCGCTTATATTAGTTGAAATTCGAAAAATGTTATATTATTAAATATCATTAAAATAGACCCAACAAAAAGACGTTCCTCGATTAACAGGCATCACCTTAATTAACACAGACACTTCATAATTGTAAAATAAATATATCAATGCCACTCACTGTTAAAAGACTCTGTAGGTTATGCAAAGAACAGTTCCGTTACTTCTGATGTTAACTAACAGACGCCGTGTCAATCGAATACTTGGCGGTCAATGAGGAAAAGATCCTCCAAGTGCTCATAAGTAACCAAAATAAGTTGTTTTGCAACGAATTCGAATAGTAAGAACCATAATCATGATCAATCCTTACTTTTATTCACTTAAATTGCGAAAACTTATTAGATAATGGAAGAAACTGTGAGGCCTTCTGGCAGCAGGAAAAGCACTTCCTAGATGGGTACTACGTCCGAAAAAATTATCAAAAGGCATGATTTTTTTCATTTTTATACCCTGAGCTCATTGAAAATGGGAAATCAGGGTATAATGGTTTTGTTAAAAGTATGTAACAGGCAAAAGGAGGCGTGGCAGACCCCATAAAGTATATACATTCTTGATGAGGGTGACGAGAAAAGTTGATATAGCCATGTCCGTCTGTCCGTATGTTTGAACGCGTCGATTTCCGAAGGTCCGTATATTGCACGCGCAGTACGAGTTTGTTTCTGAAATTCGATAACTTGTATATTTGCAAAGTTATCGATAAACGAATTTATCGGGGACCAGTTATAAAACTCTAGCTAATTCATCTTTAGAGTTAGAGTCTCCAAGTCTTCTGCATATATATAGATACTAATTTAATACAATTTCGGTTTTTATTTTTTTGGATTCCTGTCCCCACTTCGCCCCACCACCCGCAAATGTGTAAAAAATGCATTTCAAATACTAGAGACATGCAGTTTGATTTAGCATATAGATATGAATATTATAATCATAATCTGAAGATATCAATACGAATGTCCATCTAGAAACAGAATTATTAATCATAAAAGTTTTCTCATCAAAACCCATGCGCGCAGCAGCAAAGCAGCGAGACAGCAAGACGCTTGCAATGCTTACACACATGCATACACATATACATGCCTACAAGCGTAGATCAGCGTCTATGTGAGCGCGTGGTTTTGCATGTACAGTTTCTTATGCGTGCAGAAACGAATCAAATAATTCTTTGAATATTATTCGTTCGAAGAAGGGCTCAGGGGATATCGTAGTCGAGCAGTCTCGACTACAGCTTTCTTGCTTGTTGCCAGCTGCTGCTTACACCTGCTTCCATGTCAAAAACAAGTAAGGCTCTAGTCGAGACGGCTCGACTACGAGATACCCTGAGCTCTGCAAAAAAGTGATACTCTTCTTCTTTACGCACTTAAAACGCGCGCTCTGCTAACTGCGCAGTTGCTGACTTGGCTGGGAAGTGGGTTGGGCTGAACTTTGGACGCTTATAACTCAATTTCAACATAAACGATCTTCATGAAACTTTCGGAATATATAAATAGCGTCTAAATTAGGGTTGTTGAAAATATATCAAAATATCGATATATCGATATATATTTTTTTAATAAATATATTTATATCGGAATATTTTTTTGATATTTTTTATATATTTGCGTTGGCAATTGTCTCATAATGGTGAAAACGCATTACTCTGATTTGTAAAAATCGAACAGACAAATGTAAATTGTGCATTAAAGTAATAAAAGCAAGTGGTAACACATCAAATATGGCATCGCATATAAAAAACAAGCATGATGATGCATTTAGATGACCACGGTGATAGCTTCGAAAACGACTACAATAGGTCAATATTGAAAGTACACATTGCGGAAGAAGGAACTTGATATGTAACGCAGCTTGCCACAAATTCTCATAAGCCCACTATTACGATCAGCCCCTGGTAGCTAAGTGCCTTTGGAGCGATTTGCTTCGCCAATAAAATGCGTTGTTTGCGACTCACGAAGTCGTATGACGGATCTCACATATCAAAACACTTTTTATACTTTGTTCCCAAAGGGAAGAAAGTATATTGGGTTTGTGCAATGTCCGTCTTGCTGTCCGTCTGTCCGTATGAACCGCTATTAGAGCTAGAGACTTGAAATTTTAAACATATACTCATATATGCTCCCGAATGTAAAGTGTAAAAATTTTCCAGATCCGCCCACTAGGGGCGTGGCAAAACGGAAAACTCTTCCGCCCATAGGCAAGTTATCATACTAGATGATGAGCTAGAGAGTTGCAATTTGGAATGTATACTCGGGGTGACAACCCAAGTTCAAAAAAGCTATGGCGGATATATCTACGCCCATTGGGGGCGTGGCAAATCGGGAAAAACGTATCTTCTACACCGTTGAAGCTAGAAAGCTGAAATTTTGCATGCGAGTTAATGTTATGATTTTAGGAAGATCGATCAAAAAGTTATATGTCTACGCCCATTGGGGGCGTGGCAAATCGGACCTGAATATATAGTGATTTTTCAAATTGTGCTATATTTTGAACACTATTGATACTAAAGACTTGAAATTTTGCATGTATACTCGGGTTGACAACCCAAGACCAATAAGTTATGGTAGATATATCTACGCCCACAGGGGGCGTGGCAAACCGCAAAAGTTTATATCTCCTACAGTTTTAGAGCTAGAAGCTTGAAAATTGGATGGTTGAGTTACTAATGTTCTTATTATACCCTGATTTCCCATTTTCAATGGACTCAGGGTATAATTAAGCATTATAAGTGCACCAAACAATTTGAAAAAATTATTTTTTAAGGAAAATAATTAATTGAACACAGTAAACAACTTAAAAATCAGTCAAGAAAACTTTAATACAAAAGAACAAACAATTTAAAAACGAATAGTTTAAGAAAACTAATAAATCAAACCCAACAAACTCAAAAGTAAATTAAGAAAATTTCCAAGCCATACCACCCCTACTTTCCCTATCTGCATTATAAGAAAAATTAGGGGATAAGATTCCTCATAAACTCAAACAAAATTTTCACTTTCGATAAAACCTGTCCTAACCTATCCCAAACCATTGATAACCTTACACGAGCATTTTCTCAACCCAACATGCCACCCCCAGACGACAATTCTCCATCGACCAGTTCAAAGTCAACGACAAACCAAGACGTAACTCAAAGGTGTATAGAAAATACTGTAGAAAGATATGTTAGGAAAATTCTGTCAGAAAAAGGTCGTGAAATACTTAACACAGATATAGATCGCAAAATAGAAGAGCATGGTATTACTGATCTACCATATGAAGGTGAAACCTCTCCAAATGATGGTAATCAAATAACAGATACCTCGGACATAAATTTTTAGTCTAAATCGTTCCTCGTTGCCATACTTTCAGTGTAAAACGAGGGACGGCAAACTATTGAATTTCCTCATTGACACAGGTTCTAATCAGAACTATATCCAACCATCTTTTGCAACACATCAAAAAAAAAAAAAAATCAAGACGCATTCTTTGCCAACACAATTCCCGGACAGATAGCTATCACACATCATATTTTTCTTAACTTGTTTAATCTCAACGGCACCCCAATAAAATTTTTCGTACTGCCTACACTAAAAACTTTTCAGGGTATCTTAGGCAACGATACAATGAAACAACTTAACGTTGTTATAGATGTGCGAAATGATATTCTGATAGTAAACACTCACACTAAAATTCGAATTAGACAATTACCCGCGCAAGCGATTAACAACATAAAAGTTCGAACCGAACACATGTCCGACAGTCAAAAAAAGACAATAGACCAATTAGCTCAGGAATTCAAAACATTATTTGCAGAACCAGACCAAAAATTTACTTTCACAATTAACTAGGGTTGTTGATAATATATCAAAATATCAATATACCGATATTTTTATAAAAAAAAAATATATATATTTATATCGTGATATTTTTTTTGCCCAAATATCGAATATTTTTGCGATATATTTGATATATCGTTGGTCACACAAATTGTGAGACATTCTGAATTAAAATGGTTAAAACGAATTATTCAGATTTCAAAAATGGAACAGCAAAATGCAATTTATGCCCTAAAATAATAAAAACAAGTTGTAACAGATCAAATATGGCAATGCATATAAAAAACAACATTATGATGAATTTAGAAGACCAAGGTGATAGCTTCGAAAACGACCACAATAGGTCAATATTGAAAGTACACATTGCGGAAGAGGGAACTTGAGATGTAACGCAGCTTGCCACAAACTTCTTGGGAAAGCAATCCGATAATTTTTTGGAATTCCTATAAGGCCATCGAAGATCAATTACGATCAGCCCCTGGTAGCTAGGTGCCTTTGGAGCGACTTGCTTCGCCAGTAAATGAGTTGTTTGCCGCTCACGAAGTCGTATGACGGATTCTCACATATCAGAACGCGTTTTTTTTTTTTTTTTGTATTAAACTCTGAGTACTTAATACTGGTCATTATTATTATTATTATATTAAAATAGTTATTCTTATTATTCTTTCTTTTTTTTTTTGTTTGGTCGGATTGTAAAGTTATTGTAGGAAAAAGTTTTAAAAATATCGAAAATATCGATATATCGATATTTTTAAAGTTGAATATCAAATATCATTTTGATATTTTTTCAAAACTTAAAATATCATCGATACGATATTTTAAAAATATTCAACAACCCTACAATTAACGTAGTAGCAGACGCGTTGTCAAGGAATCCAGTAACTGAAAGCCACAGTATCGAAGCTACAATCATGAGCGACGAAAGCTCATCGCACAACTTAATTCCTTCAATGGAAGTTCCCATCAATGTGTTTAAAAATCAAATTTTTATATTAATTGGCGAAAAATCTGATTACCAATTTCAAATACCATTCCCCACATATAAGTTAAAGAAATCGTTAAATCATGTTTGACATGCAAAGAGTCAAAATACGACAGACACCCCCCCAAATTCTGAAATTCAAGCAACACCAATTCCAAAATTTCCAGGCGAAATCGTTCACATTGATATCTACATAACAGAAAAAAACACCATATTAACTAGCATTGATAAATTCTCTAAATACGTTCAAGTCAAAGTCCTAAATTCTAGAGCTGTAGAAGATATAAAAATTCCACTTAGAGAAATACTAATAGCATTCGGCATGCCGAAAGTTATCATAATTGATAACGAAAAAGCTCTAAATTCAGCCTCAATAAAATTCTTGCTACAAGATCACCTTGGTATCCAAATACACACAACACCACCCTATAATTCAACAATGGCCAAATAGAAAGATTTCACTCCACTTTATCAGAAATAATGACGTGCTTAAAAAAAGACAACACAGATATGAGCTTTACAGACACACTTTTTAAGGCAGTACAAGAGTACAATACTTCTTAACATTCAGTAACCGGAAAAAAACCAATTGATACGTTTCTTGGCACAGCAGTTCCTAACAATCCAGAGAAAACACCAGAAATTAGAAATATAATATCAGACAAAATCCTAGCCAAACAAAAAGCCGATTTAGAATACCATAATAAAAACAAGAATGAAATGAGAAACTACGAACCAGGAGATATAATCCATGTTAAAATCAATAAACGTTTAGGCTCAAAACTCACACCCAGATACAAAAAAGAAATAGTAGCAGAAAACATAAATTCAACTATTAAACAAGTAAGAAGGCTCTAGTCGAGACTGCTCGACTACGAAATCACCTGAACCCTGCAAAAAAGTGATACTCTTCTTCTTTAAGCACTTAGAGGCGCGCGCTCTGCTAACTGCGCAGTTGCTGCTCTGTCTTGGGGGTGGGTTGGGCTGAACTTTGGACGCTTATAACTCCATTTCTAAATGGACGATCTTCATGAAATTTTCAGAGTAGATCAAGAGTATCTAAATCTACCTATGTGCCAAATTGCAAATCTCTAGTATTTTAAATGCGTTTTTTCCAAATTAGGTGCGAAGGGGGCGTGGCATCCAAAATCTGAAAACTACAAAATCTGCGTATCCATAATATCTATCTAAATATATATATATATATATAGTTGAAGTCTCTAGCTAAAACGGTGTAGAAGTTATACCCAAAAAACCTAAAAAATTTAAACGAACTTTCGATTTTTTATCGATAATTTGGAAATGGGACGAGTTATCGAAAAAACAAAATAAACTCGTATTGCGTAGGTAACATACGAGTGTTCATGTGAAATTTCAGCTCTCTAGCTTTTGTAGTTTCCGAAATCTCGACGTTCATACGGACGGACGGACGGACGGACAGACGGACAGGGCTAGTCAACTTATTTTTTTATGCTGATCAAGAATATATATACTTTATGGGGTCTGCCACGCCTCCTTCTACCTGTTACATACATTTAACAAAACCATTATACCCTGATTTCCCATTTTCAATGGGCTCAGGGTATAAAAAACCATCATTTATTTCTGCGAGTTGGATTAGAACTAACTTAAGAGCGATTTATAATGTATAATGTTATAATATTAATTATAATGGGAGTATTCATCGAACTCGTTAAAAGAATCAAAAGAAAGACTCTAGACAACAAACAAATGGTTACCGACAGCACACCAGCAGGAGTTTACGTAGCAACCGAGGACGGTCGCATTTAAAGGGGGAAGAGTTAACACCCTATATGTCAAACCCAAATATAACTACAACAACAACATATGCTGCAACACATAAGCAACTTAGCCAAAACAACATAAGTTGCGCAAGAGCCAAAGCAGGCTGACCTAACATTATCAGCAACCCACCGTGTGACCGGCGACAGTAACTGGACACCCAAATGTGCACCCCCCATTCGGTGCAGACTACAGAGGGAACGAAGCAAAAGCCACGTGCGCTGATCGCGCACTCTTTAGGCCATTAACCGTGGGACCAACGGATGCAAGACGACACCCTGCGAATTGCACAACAAGTGCAACTCCACGGCGGCAGCATTGACCAATGGCGATCACCAACCAATAGCAGCAAGGCACGACATCAGCAGTAGCAACAAGCGCAGCGACGCCGGCATAACATAGGTTTCATTAAAACATTATAAATCGCTCTTAAGTTAGTTCTAATCCAACTCGCAGAAATAAATGATGGTTTTTTATACCCTGAGCCCATTGAAAATGGGAAATCAGGGTATAATGGTTTTGTTAAATGTATGTAACAGGTAGAAGGAGGCGTGGCAGACCCCATAAAGTATATATATTCTTGATCAGGGTGACGAGAAAAGTTTACATAGCCATGTCCGTCTGTCCGTCCGTCCGTCCGTATGTATGAACGCGTCGATTTCCAAAGATACAAAAGCTAGAGAGTTCATTCTTTTTGTGTTAGGTCCGTATATTGCGCGCGCAGTACGAGTTTGTTTCAGAAATTCGATAACTTGTATATTTGCTAAGTTATCGATAACTGAAATTATCGGGAACCAGTTATAAAATTCTAGCTAATTCATCTTTAGAGTTAGAGTCTCCGAGTCTTCCGCCCCACCACCCCCAAATATGACCAAAAATGCATTTCAAATACTAGAGACATGCAGTTTGGTTTAGCATATAGATATGAATATCATAATTATAATCTGAAGAAATCAATACGATTGTCCATCTAGAAACAGAATTATCAATCATCAAAGTTTTCTCATCAAAGCCCATGTGGCGCAGCAACAAAGGCAGCGAGACAGCAAGCCGCCTGCATTGCTCACACACATACATGCTTACCAGCGTGTGTGTGTTCGTGTTTTTGCATGTGTAGTTTCTTACGCGTAGAGAATCGAAACGAAGCATTCTTGGAATATGATTCGTTCGAAGAAGGGCTCAGGGGATTTCGTAGTCGAGCAGTCTCGACTACAGCTTTCTTACTTGTTTTTAATTAAAAAACTCAAAGGCTTTCTAATTTATACACACATACATACATACTTATTTATGTAAGTATGCACATATTTAGCGTTGATTCCATGAATACAAGAAAAAGTCTAGAATGTAAAATGGATATTTGAAGAATTGCGATTGAATTGTGAAATTTTCAGCCGGTAATAGTTGGTGAAGTAAACATTTCCGTTAAAACTTAGGGTACGAAATAGCTTTGAATTAAAATCTTACACGAATTAAATATTTCTACATATCTACCTACCTCAATGTAGTTAAAAGTGGCGTTGCGACAGTGGTGAGGCCCAAAATATAGCTATTTTCGGGTATACTTCGTTTTGTCGTTGATGTTGTTCCATACGCCACTTTAATTAACACAGCTGCAACACTTCGCTCTAAATTGTCCAACTTATCGAGATAACCGTTTACGGCAACTGGAGACCTACCAGCCGTACTATTAGTGGAGATTGATTTTCCACTTGTGCGGTAATTCGTGCTATTTGAGATTACAGACAAACGGTCTCCATTCGAAGTCCCGACTATATCTTGTTCATCAATTAATATCGATTGCGATGAGCATATAACGGAAAACGTTACCAATAACATAATAATCATTTTAAAATTTTTCCAAAGTATTAGACGTCGGTTGCATATAAACGGTGTCTGCGTCAAAGAGGCAAAAAAATTAATGTTTGCGTGCGTACTGATTTCAGAGTTTGTTAACAAACTATTTTCCATAAGCGTATGCTCAATATCACGATTAGTATTATTGGCAAATTTAACAGGCTGCTAGATACATCTTAATTTAAACTTCTTTGATTTTATTAATTTGACATTTAATACTGCTTGGCTAAGCTTACTCCCTCCCATTGAGAGAGGAGCTACATCCAGAATGTTGAAGTCCGATAGAGGTCTCCATCACATTTTAAAGAAATGTCTGTAAAAACAATAATAAATAAAATTTAATAATGCATCACACATACATATTTATCAACTTAAAAATTATTTATTTAACAAATTTAAACTAAAATTGATCTTTCGAGATTTTGAAACAGGCTCGATCTGCACGTGCTTTTCATGGACATATACATATATCTCTTGTATATCGATAATAAGAAAATGGGATGAGGTATCAAAAAAAATTAAAAACTTGTACATACGAGTACACATGTAAAATTTCAGCTCTCTCGCTTTTGTAGAATCTCTGCGTTCATACGGACGAACGGACGGACAGGGATATATCAACTCAGCTTGTCGTCCCCATCAAATATATTTTTTTTATGCCATGTGTATACATATATTCTTATGAACGTCCAGAACGTAACAATAGAAAAATTTGCCAAATAACAAGTCTCTAGTATATAAAGTGCGTTTATTTTTAGACTGTGTTCCCAAAAAAGGAAACAGAGTCTATAGGGTTGGCAACCCAAGATCAATAAGCTATGGTAGATATATCTACTGCCACCACGCCCCCTGGTAAACCGCAAAATTTTCTCCTATAGTTTTAGAGCTAGAAGCTTCAAAATTGGATGGTTCAGTTTCTAATGGCCTCCTCTATCGATGACCCAAAAATAACTTATCGGCATATCGAAAAATACCTTGTAATTTTCGCATTTTTTGAATGTAAGCAACCAAGTTTTGCACTTATGTTAGCATCTAAGAACTGGCCAAAAAATTGCGTCTACGCCCACTGGAAGCGCGGCAAATCGGCAAAGAAGTGTGCCAACTGCATAATTCATGCTTATAATAGCTTAGAAGTAATTGCTAAGATGGCAGAAAATATTAATGAATTAAAAGAATACAATTTATAAGTTTTAGATTAATATTCAAAAAGTTTCCAGCGGGATTTAAACCCAGGTCTTGAAAATAACATGTAATCGTTAGCTAAACCTAAGTTCACTGCTACAAACTCACAATTCAATCGAAATTAGAATTCTAATTCAATAGAATTAGAATACTATTATAGCATGCAGACTTTTGTATGTAAGCATAAACAAGTAAGAAGGCTCTAGTCGAGACGGCTTGACTACGAGATACCCTGAACCCTGCAAAAAAAGTGATACTCTTCTTCTTTACGCACTTAGAGGCGCGCGCTCTGGTAACTGCGCAGTTGTTGCTGTGGCTTGGGGGTGGGTTGGGCTGAACTTTGAACGCTTATAACTCCATTTCTAGGCGGACGATCCTTATGAAATTTTCAGAGTAGATTAAGAGTATCAAAATCTATATATGTGTCGAATGGTCGAAAATAAATATATAAAGTTGAAGTCTCTAGCTAAAACGGTGTAGAAGTTATACCCAAAAAACCTTAAAAATGGAAACGAATTTTCTATATTTTATCGATAATTTGGAAATGGGATGAGTTATCGAAAAAACAAAATAAACTCGTACTGCGTAGCTAACGAGTGTTCATGTAAAATTTCAGCTCTCTAGCTTTTGTAGTTTCCGAAATCTCGACGTTCATACGGACGGACGGACAGGGCTCAATCAACTTATTTTTTTATGCTGATCAAGAATATATATACTTTATGGGGTCTGCGACGTCTCCTTCAGCCTGTTACATACATTTTCACAAAACCATTATACCCTGAATTCCCATTTTCAATGGGTTCAGGGTATAAAAAGTGATACTCTTCTTCTTTACGCACTTATGAGCGCGCGCTCTGCTAACCGCGCAGTTGCTGCCGTGGCTTGGGGGTGGGCTGGGCTGAACTTTGGACGGTTATAACCCCATTTCTAGATGGCCGATCCTTATGAAATTTTCAGAGTAGATTAAAAGTATCTAAATGTAAAAGTATGAAATGAGTTTTTTTCAATTTGTGGGCGAAGGGGGTGAGGCATAAAAAATCTGAAAATCACAAAAACTGCTTATCTATAATATCTATCTAAATAAGTAAGTTTAAGTCTCAAGCTAAAACGGTGTAGAAGCTACGATCAAAAACCTTAAAAAGTTACTGCGTAACTAACAAAAATATATATACTTTATGGGGTCTGCAACGTCTCCTTCTGCCTGTTACATACATTTTCACAAAACCATTATACCCTGAATTCCCATTTTCAGCAAAACTCTCCTTTAAGTAGCATGAAATCCACGATAAAAGTTTAGGGGAAAATCCTAAGCGATCCAACTTTAAAATTAACAAGTGATGGTGAACTGAATCAAATGCTTTACTGAAGTCAGTATAAATAACATCAGTTTGCATTCTATTCGAAAAACTGTCATCTACTAGGGAAGTAAATTCTAATAGATTCGTAGCGGTAGATCGATTTTGAAAAAACCCATGTTGCGCTGGATGAATAATCGATTTACAAAAGTGTTGTAAGGATGAGGTTATTATTTTTTCAAATAACTTCGGAATTGTAGATAATTTCACAAGACCTCTATAATTGGAAATGTCAGATTTTCCGCCTTTTTTATGTAACGGAATAATAAAAAAAAAACTTTCCAACTTAAAGGGAAAACCGAGGTATCCAAAGACAAATTAAACAAATTTAATAATGGTGACAGAAGAGCAGCACTACACTCTTTAATCACACAACTTGGAATATTATCAGCACCAGGAGAGAACGATGATTTCAGTGTCCTAATGGCTGCAATTAAGCAATTTGCTGAAATCTTAGGAATATTAACTGAATAAGATTCAGAAAAGGAATATGTGTTTGAGTAATTAATTGAATCAACGGAAGAATAAGTTGATTGGATAAATTTTGCAAAAAGATCAGAAGACTCTTGATCTTCAAACCAGAAGATTTACGCTTAGAATTTACAAAAGTGTAAAATTGTTTCGGATCACGAGAAAACTGGCGTTTGACACGTACAAGATAATTCTCATAGCAGCGAGAATTTAAGATATTAAAGTTAGACTTGGCTATAGAATATTTAGCCCAATCAACAGCCGAACCAGAATTTTAAAAATTGTTTAAATATTTTGATTTAATATTTCTTAAATTAGAAAACGTCTTAGAAAACCAGGGCGGCTTATTCAGAACAGGCGAATTACTACTGAGGGGAACACATACATCAATAATAGAATCTAGAGTTGAGTAGAAACGGGATGTTGCTAGATTAACATCAACCGACTCATATAAACTTGACCAGTCAGCTGAACTAATCAATTCGTTTAGCAAGACAAAATTGCATTTGCGAAAGCAACGTCTACGATTAGAAGGTGCTTCTGATACAGGTATTGGATTCCTAACAGATAAAGAAACCTCTAAAGTGGGATGATAAACATCCTCTGGTAAACTAAAAGGATTTGATCTCGATACATTAATGATGGAATCATTATTTGTGAACACAAGATCAAGCGAGCGATTCTGATGATTAGAAATAGAGTTCATCTGAAGCAAGGACAGGTTGAACAATTCATAAAAAAAATAGTGATCAAGTGTCGGAATAAGGTAGTTTACAAGGTAAAGACCATGAAGTATTGGGAATATTAAAATCACCCAACACAAGAAACAAGTCATTATCATTGGTATGTCCATAAATTTCTTTAATACAAGTTATGTGATGCTCATAAACTTGTAAATCAGAAGAAGGAGGAATATATGAACATGTAATAAATAATGAACACGATGGGAGAGTTAATTTAACACCAATAATCTCCACATCATGAAGGGAGAAAAATGTAAACAATTCCGAGAGGATACTGGACTTAATAGCGATTAAAACTCCACCTCCTCTACGGTTTAAGCGATCAAGTCTATAAATAGTGTAATTACTAGACAGAATTTCACTATTATGAATACTATGACTTAACTTAAATGAAGAACTGAAACTATTAAGGAATATGCTTTTAAGCTTAGAGTTTATACCCCGAACATTTTGGTAGATTAGGGACAATTGAGAAAAGTCTAATTTATTTCTTAGTTTTTTGGTGCAGTTTTTGATGAAGATTGCACCGAAGGTATATTCAACGCTACAGGAGTTGATCTATTACGATTCTTCGGTTTGAATTCATGCACAACCATATGTGGAGGCCAAAATTTGGGATCACATATAGTTGTGAAATATTCAACCAGCACATTTAACTTAAACGAAGAAATTTCACGAGGAGTCGAGAAATTAAACTTCGATATGGAAACAGAAACATTCATAGAGGTCTTAGAGCAAATGTATGAAGATATTGCTTCACATGTTGTATCCGCCGAAAGCCTAGATAAAAAAACTTGCTTTCGAAGAGCTACAACGCATAAAGTGGGAACAGTAATATTCGAATTGGTTACCGTATTACCATTCTCTGTATGAACAACACTTGGAAGAGGATCCAAGTTTTGAACAGGGACAAGAGATTCAGAAACTCCATCAACTGTTAAGGCAGTAGCCTCCGGACCAGGCGAGGGAACACAAATCGAGCGAGGGGATGAAGACAGAACAGAAACACAAGGTGAGGGAGGAGCAAGCGAGTTGGGGGACGATGTTAGTACAGGAGGAGGTACTTGATCAGGGTGACGAGAAAATTTGATATAGCCATGTCCGTCTGTCTGTCTGTCCGTATTAGGGTTGTTGATATATATCAAAATATCGATATTTTTTTGTATAACAAATATATTTATATCGGAATATTTTTTTTTGACCAAATATCGAATATTTTGTTCGATATTTTTTATATATTTGCGTTGGTATTTGTCTCATAATATGATTTTAAAAATGGAACAGCCAAATGTAATTCCGGTCCCCAATCAACCAAACCGCCCCACACACCCCCCAACCACCCCCCCCACCCGCACGACTAATGAGGAAAAAATAAATTTCAAATACTAAAGACATACAGTTTGGTATGGCATATAGATATTAATGTCATGATGATAACGATTACGATGATTACGATTGTCTGTCTGGTGCAGTTGCTGCGCCAAATACTAGAGACATATTTGATGAGTTTTTTATATCCTGAGCCCATTGAAAATGGGAAATCAAGGTATATTGGTTTTGTTAAATGTATGTAACAGGCAGAAGGAGGCGTGGCAGACCCCATAAAGTACATATATTCTTGATCAGGGTGACGAGAAAAGTTGATATAGTCATGTCCGTCCGTATGTATGAACGAGTCGATTTCCGAAGATACAAAAGCTAGAGAGTTCATTCTTTTTGTGTTAGGTCCGTATATTGCGCGCGCAGTACGAGTTTGTTTCAGAAATTCGATAACTCATATATTTGCAAAGTTATCGATAAACGAATTTATCGGGAACCAGTTATAAAATTCTAGCTAATTCATCTCCAAGTCTTCTGCATATATATAGATACTAATTTAATACAATTTCGGTTTTTGTCAGATTTTGGATTCCGGTTCCCATTTCGCACCACCACCCCCACATGTGAAAAAATGCATTTCAAATACTAGAGACATGCAGTTTGGTTTAGCATATAGATATGAATATCATAATCATAATCTGAAGATATCAATACGATTGTCCATCTAGAAACAGAATTATTAATCATCAAAGTTTTCTCATCAAAACCCATGTGCCGCAGCAACAAAGGCAGACAGACAGCAAACCGCCTGCATTGCTCACACACATACATGCTTACAAGCGTGTGTGTGCTCTTGTTTTTGCATGTAAGTTTCTTACGCGTGGAGAATCGAAACGAAGCATTCTTGGAATCTTATTCGTTCGAAAAAGGGCTCAGGGCATTTCGTAGTCGAGCAGTCTCGACTACAGCTTTCTTACTTGTTTTTTTTTTTAAGTTGGGGCGACGAGGGTCAGTCTGTTCGTCCGTATGAACGTCGAGATTTCGGAAACTACAAAAGCTAGAGAGCTGAAATTTTACATGAACACTCGTATGTTAGTTACGCAGTACGAGTTTCTTTTGGTTCCATAACTTCGATAACTCCCATTTCCAAATTATCGATAAAAAGTCGAAAATTCGTTTACGTTTCTTAGGGTTTTTGTGCACTTCTACACCGTTTGAGCTAGAGACTTGAAATTCGACAAAAAGATACATTTAGATGCTTTTAATATATTCTGAAAGTTTCATGAAGATCGTGCATCTAGAAATTGAGTTATAAGCGGCCAACCCACCCCCAAGCCACGACAGCAACTGCGCGGTTAGCAGAGCGCGAGCTTATACGTGCGTAAAGAAGAAGAGTATCACTTTTTTTTTTGCAGGGTTCAGGATATCTCGTAGTCGAGCCGTCTCGACTAGAGCCTTCTTACTTGTTTATTTTCAATGGGTTCAGACTATGTAGACGAAACTAGCAAAAAAATTTTTATTTTAATGCCTAACGATGTTGAGGAAAAAAAAAATAAATAAAATATTTTATTATACATATTAAAGATGTATAGACTCTGATTCAATACATACATCCATCTTCTTTACATGCCTGAGTTTTGGGTCAAGCCTTACCAACTCTTGGCCTTTAAGTATACAAAATGCATTTCAGCTTGCGCAATAACAAAAAAATTAATAAATTTCTTGTTTATTTAGGATTTAGAAATGCTTACTACTAGCCAATGTATGAATTTGGTCAAAGAATTTTTGTATTCAATATCATATTTACGTATGTATGTATATACATACCTACACATGCCTACACATTAATTAATTTGCAAGATTTAATTCAAGCCCAAATTTCGATCAACGGCCACAGTTGACGAATAGAAATTATTGCTGCATCTATTAAATATATTACAAACACAGATACTAATTGCCGTCACCAAATTTATAATGATGCAACATATCATAACATTCATGTACACACAATATATATATATATATATATATAGGCAAACAAGATCTTTGCACAAGTCCACATATGCATGTATATGTATATATAGCCATAAGTAAATATACGTCAAACAAGTATCTTTGCACAAGTACACATATGCATGTATACAGTCACACACATATTATATAGATTGCATGTACATGAGTATGCATTCATCTCTACGTATTTATGCTACAGTTTTCACAAACCGTTAATATATTACCATTGCACTTTGAAGCTGAATTTACGTATATTAAGTTTCTTTATTATTATATTATATCATAAATACAATAAAATCACTTTTTTTTTGTTATGCTCAACTTTTCTCTTTTGCACAAAATGGCGTAGCCACTAGAGATGTGAGAAAAACAGAGAGATCATCGTATCGATTTTAAGTTTGGTTACAGGCTGTGCCCGTTCAATACTTTTGATAATAGTTTCAAAATATCGATATACTGAGTCCGATATAATTATAATTTACGATTTGTAGATGAATTGCAATAAGTAAACGAAAATGTCCCAATGCATATTATAATTACCCAGTAAGATGTAAAGTTACTTGAGAGAAAATAATTAAAATAGTCCATTATTATATATGTTAAATATTCATCTTCGTACTATTTAAAATTTATTTTTAAACCTTGGCCATAACCAATTAGTGGACTGCATTAATCGGTTAACAAATCTGAATTTTATCAGCTATATCGATACTCCATGTGAACATCCGTAAAAAGTAGTAAAGAATACATATAAAAAAAACCAAAGTTGTGATTTTATATTTCTGTATATATTTATATGTATATGTTTATACATATGTATATTCATTTATATATATGTGTACTAAATTGGCAATAAATTGAATTATCTCAAATATAATTTTTTGTCGATAGAACATGGATACATTTGATGTGTCTGATAGGAGCAGGTAAGAATCCAAACAAATAGTTATAATAATGATTATTACGGTCCCTAGTTAAACCTTGTTGACCATTTATTCATTCATACATAATTCATGGATTTAAAATTATATGCAATTATACTTATTATGATTTGCACTACATTCTAAAGTAAACTAACTAAACATTTATGTATATTCAATTATTATAGCTGGTATTTTGGCTCCATGTCTAGACAAGATGCAACCGAAGTATTAATGAATGAGAGGGAGCGAGGAGTTTTTTTAGTTCGCGATAGTAATTCAATTGAAGGCGATTACGTTCTTTGCGTGAGGTAAATAAACAACAATATACATATATGTATATGTTGCAGATATTTCATAAGCTTATTTCGTTCTATTTTCTTTTTGATTAAAGAGAAGACACTAAAGTTAGTAACTACATTATAAACAAGGTACAGCAACAGGACCAAATTGTTTACCGAATTGGCGACCAGTCCTTTGAAAACCTTCCTAAGTTATTGACCTTCTACACACTGCATTATTTGGACACAACACCACTGAAGCGACCCGCGCAGAAAAAACTGGAAAAAGTAATAGGCAAATTTGATTTTGTTGGAAGTGTATGTATTCTGAAAAATATCTAGATCATCTGAGCTATACTGTTTCACATTTAGGATCAAGACGATTTACCGTTTCAACGAGGTGAAGTTCTTACAATAATCCGAAAAGATGAAGACCAATGGTGGACAGCACGCAATTCCACTGGTCTAGTTGGGCAAATACCAGTTCCCTATGTTCAACGCGTAAGCAATTCATAATTCTCTTTTAGACATTCGCGCAATGTTCGATGGGGCATCGTCGAAATGTGTTCAAAGGATTCAAACTTAACAAGTAAAAAAGGCCTTAGTCGAGACGGCTCGACTACGAGATACCCTGAACCCTCCACAGAAGCTAATACTCTTCTTCATTACGAACGTATGAGCGTGCGCTCTGCTAGCCGCGCAGTTGTTGTCGTGGCTTGGGGGTGGGTTGAGCTACGCTTTGGACGCTTATAACTCCATTTCTAGAGGGACGATCTATATGAAATCTGAATATATTAATTTAAATGTGTTTATTTGCCAAATTGCAAGTCTCTGGTATTTTAAATTCGTTTTTTTTTTTTTTTTTTTTTTTTTTTTTTTTTTTTTGAAATTTTTGGGCGACATCTAAAATCTGACAATTACAAAATCTGCGTATCCATAATATCTATCTACATATATAACAGTGTAGAAGTTATGCTCAAAAAACGTAAAAAATTGAAACAAATTTTCTATTTTTTATCGATAATTTGGAAATGGGATGAGTTATCGAAAAAAACAAAAAAAACTCATACTGCGTGACTAACATACGAGTATTCATGTAAAAATTTCAGCTCTCTAGCTTTTGTGGTTTCCGAAATCTCGACGTTCATACGCACATTTGGATGCTCTTAATATATTCTAAGTTTCATGACGATCGTGCATCTAGAAATGGAGTTATATGCGTCCAAAGTTTAGCCCAACCCACCCCAAAGCCACGGGAGCAACTGCGCGGATAGTATATTATCACTTTTTTTTTGCAGGGATCAAGGTATCTCGTAGTCGAGCCGTCTCGACTAGAGCCTTCTTACTTGTTCCATTCAGTTCGCTTAATAATTTAGTTTGACATATTTTAGGAATTTTATGAACGTCGACATTTCGGAAACTAAAAAAGCGAGTTATTATTATTATTATTATTTTTTTTTTTTCGATTTTTCATCCCATTTCTTTATTATCAATAGAAATAAAAAATTCGTGTACTTTTTCACGTTTTTAAACTCTGTTACAAAAAGGAAAAATAATATATTGTTTTTGTGCAATGTCCGTCTGTCTGTCCGTATGAATGCAATATTTTTCGGCGTGACTTGAAACTTTGAACATATACTCATGTATGCTCCCGAATTATAAAGTGTAAAAATTTTGCCGATCCGCCCACTAGGGGCGTGGCAAATCGGAAAACTCTTCCGCCCATAGGCAAGTTATCATACTAGATGATGAGCTAGAGAGTTGGAATTTGGAATGTATACTCGGGGTGACAACCCAAGTTCAAAAAGCTATGGCGGATATATCTACGCCCATTGGGGGCGTGGCAAATCGGGAAAAACGTATCTTCTACACCGTTAAAGCTAGAACGCTGAAATTTTGCATGTGAGTTAATGTTATGATTCTAAGAAGATCGATCAAAAAGGTTTATGTCTACGCCCATTGGGGGCGTGGCAAATCGGATCTGAATATATAGTGATTTTTCAAATTGTGCTATATTTTGAACACTATTGACACTAGAGACTAGATTTTGCATGTATACTCGGGTTGACAACCCAAGATCAATAACCTATGGTAGATATATCTACGCCCACAGGGGGCGTGGCAAACCGCAAAAGTTTATATCTCCTACAGTTTTAGAGCTAGAAGCTTGAAAATTGGATGGTTGAGTTACTAATGTTCTCCTCTATCGATGACCCAGCAGTCTCGTCTACAGCTTTCTTACTTGTTATCAATTGGCAGCAATCATTTCATAATAAATATACAATCATAAAACAAGTAAGAAAGCTGTAGACGAAACTGCTCGACTACGAAATCCACTGAGCCCTTCTTCGAACGAATAATATTCCAAGAATTATTCGATTCGTTTCTGCACGCATAAAAAACTGTACATTCAAAACCATGCGCACACATAGACGCTGATCTACGCTTGTAGGCATGTATGTGTGTATGCATGTGTGTAAGCATTGCAAGCGTCTTGCTGTCTCGCTGCTTTGCTGCTGCGTCCCATGGGTTTTGATGAGAAAACTATGATGATTCTTCCCTTTGGGAACAAAGTATAAAAACATATTTCAAATAGCAGAGACTTGCAATATGGCACATAGATACTAGTTACTCCTAATCTACTCTAAAAATTTCATGAACATAGTCCACCTAGAAATGGTGTTATATGCGTCCAAAGTATAGCCCAACCCACCCCCAAGCCTTCTTACTTGTATGTCTGAACGTATATTGTATATCAGTTGGTTTGTGTGCGTGTGTGTGTATGTGTGTGTAAGAATAGCTCTAATAGTACCGAAAAATATGGCGTCCATACGGGCAGATGGACGGACGGACAGCAAGGCGGACATTGCACAAAACTAATAGATTTTTTTTCATTTTAGATTAAGATAAGCGCCCAAAGTAGAGCTGGGGAACCATCGATAGAGGCGTCCATGGTCCGTCCGATGGTTCCATCGCAAATTTCTACTTTTCAAATTTGTAGGTAGTTTTTAAACCCTGAGCCCATTTGAAATGGGAAATCAACGTATAACGGTTTTGTGAAAATGTATGTAACAGGCAGAAGAAGCCGTGCAGACCCCATAAGGTATATATATTCTTGATCAGCACAAAATATAAGTAGATATTGCCATGTCTGTCTGTCGTCCGTCCGTCCGATTGAACGTCGAGATTTCGGAAACTACGAAAGCTAGAAAGCTGAATACTCGTATGTTAGTTACGCAGTACTAGTTTATTTCATTATACCCTGTGGTATAGTCGAGAGAGTCGAGCCGTCTCGACTAGAGCCTTCTTATTTTATTTATTTACTTTTATTTATTTTTTTTACACCCTTAACCCATTTAAAATGGCAAATCTGTGTATAATGGTTTTGTTAAAAGTATGTAACAGGCAGAAGGAGGCGTGGCAGACCCCATAAAGTATATATTGTAGTATGTTCATATATCACATGCTCACTGTACTCAGTCGAATGCATAAATATTATTAAAAATACATTGTAGTACTTGGCTATAACATTCATATATATAAAACCAAGTTCAAAGCACTTGTGGTAATACGAGCTCTTAAGTGCATTGAACTCCATAGTGCAGAGTAGGCATATTTGACATGCGCTACCAAGTGAACATAATACCTTTCATCTACCGCGGCGACTCTCGTCAGCCCTTGACCGCTGACCGCTCCTCTGCCGGCGTCACTGGCAACGCTGCTACGCGGTCTTTAGCTATAACAACCAAAATGTATTAAGCTAAGAAGCATTCAATAAACTGATTATCAACGTATAACTACATGCACTCAAAAAACAATTATTTTTAATGACGGGTAATACACTTGTTAATACAATATATTCTTAATCAGGGTGACCAGAAAAGTTGATATACCCATGTCCGTCTGTCCGTCCGTATGTATGAACGCGTCGATTTGCGAAGAATAAGAGCTGGAGAGTTCATTCTTTTTGTGTTAGGTTCATATATTGCACGCGCAGTACAAGTTTGTTTCAGAAATTCGATAACTCGTATATTTTCAAAGTTTTCGATCAAATAAATTATTGGCGAGGGGGGCGTGGCATCCAAAAGCTGAAAATTACAAAATCTGCGTATCCATAATATATATCAGCATAAAAAAATAAGTTGATCTAGCCCTGTCCGAGTTTATTTTGTTTTTTTCGATAACTCATCCTATTTCCAAATTAACGATAAAAAATTGAATTCGTTCGTTTAAATTTTTTAGGTTTTTTGGACATAACTTCTACACCGTTTTAGCTAGAGACTTCAACTTAATATATTTAGATAGATATTATAGATATGCAGATTTTGTAATTTTGAGATTTAGGATGCCACGCCCAATTTTCAAAAATGCATTTAAAATACTAGGACTTGAAATTTGTCAAATAGATACATTTAGATGCTATTAATATATTCTACAAGTTTCATAAAGATAGTCCATCTATAAACGGAGTTATAAGCGTCCAACCCACCCCCAAGCCACGGCCTCAACTGCGCAGTTAGCAGAGCGCGCTCATAAGTGCGTAAAGAAGAAGAGTATCACATTTTTTGTAGGGTTCAGGGTATCTCGTAGTCGAGCCGTCTCGACTAGAGCCTTCTTACTTGTTTAAGACAATTTTGAGTTTTGTCAGATTTTGTATTCCTGTCCTGTATATCCAAAGTATAGCCCAACCTACCCCCAAGCCACGGCAGCAACTGCGAGGTTAGCAGAGTGCGCGTTTATACGTGCGTAAAGAAGAATATCACTTTTTTTTTACAGGGATCAGGGTATCTCGTAGTCGAGCAGTCTTGACTAGAACCTTCTAATTCGTTTTAAAAATGTTTTGTATCTTATTTTAGTATGATGACTCAATGGAGGAGGGTATGGACAATAACGCTATTTCAAGCACAACCGCTAGTATTGCACGTACCATCGGGTGCAATTCTGAGTCACCTTCCGTATCATCTAGCCAATTTAGTACATTAAAAAGGACAGACCTAAACGTGAGTAACTTAAGTATAAATATACGTATATGATAATGATTTATTTATTTTATTAAAATCGTACGTATCTCTAGCGCAAATTGCCAGCTCGGGCTCGTGTTAAACAGTCGCGTGTGCCCAATGCATATGATAAAACGGCGCTAAAATTGGAAGTAGGGGATATCATTAAAGTCACCAAAACAAATATAAATGGACAATGGGAAGGAGAACTAAATGGACGAAAAGGTCATTTTCCTTTTACGCACGTTGAATTTGTCGATGATTGTGATTTAACCAATAACAGCACGGATATTCGATTAAATAAAGACGGTGGATCAACAACAATAATTTAAAAAAAAAACAAAGATTGTTTCGCATATGTTAGTTTAAGAAAATATATTAAAATTGTATGAATTAAGTGATGTTTACCAATTGTTAAAACATACATTAATCATAGGCCATCCAAAATTAAACGTAGCTGGAAAACGGAGTACAAAGTTTATTAATATTGATTCCTTTTGAAAAATTTAAAATGCAAAAAATAGGTTCAATCTTTGTTTGCCAAAATCTGCCAACTTTCTTAAACATAAATTACACTTGTATGTAGCCTCTGTCCAAGAAAGACTCGTGTACGACAAATTTAAGGTGTTTACTGTTGAGAGAGAGAGAGAATCGGCAATTCAACTCAAAGTTTATCAGTGGACGATATTGAACGAAGTCACGTATGATATGGGAAGGAGAACTAAATGGACGAAAAGGTCATTTTCCTTTTACACACGTTGAATTTGTGGTGATTGTGATTTAACCAATAACAGCACGGATATTCGAATAAATAAAAACAAGTAAAAAGGCTCTAGTCGAGACGGTTCGACTACAAGATACCCTAAACCCTGCAAAACCCGGCATCCAAAATATGAAAATTACATTATCTGCGTATCCATAATATCTATCTAAGTAAACAAATTTGATATCTCTAGCTAAAACGGTGTAGATGTTATGCCCAAAAAACAAAAAAAAATGTAAAAGAATTTTCGAATTTTCAAAATTTTTTCGAAATTTCAGCTCTCTAGCTTTTGCAGTTTCCGAAATCTCGACGTTCATACGGACGGACGGACGGACAGGGCTCAATCAACTTATTTTTTCTGCTGATCAAGAATATATACTTTGTGGGATCTGCGACTTCTCCTTCTGCCTGTTACATACAATTTCACAAATTCCCATTTTCAATGGGTTCAGGAAATATATATATTCGCATATGTTAAGCTTAAGAAAATATATTAATATGATATTAATTAATTGATGATGACAAATTTTTTTTTTTTTTTTGGGCTGAGGTAGGTAAAAATGCTTTATGCACTGTTAGTCAGCTCGTCACTCTGGCTGGTGTGTCGGACTGCATGACCGCTTACCGACTAAAAAACTCCTCTTCTAGGGCTTAATTCCACCTTGGAACCAGGAACTATACCGTATTAACCTTCAAGGTAGTGCCCTCGAATATGCTCTATCTGAGCGTTACCCTCTCTGTGCCTGCGTCCAGGTCATACTTCTACCGCCGCAGAACATTTTCGGTGAAGTAACAGCCTTTTTTTCAGGCATCTATACTGCTGCACATTTTCTGTACTATTGTCTCTACTTTGACTTCGCCGACAGAGCCTGCCAAGGCGGTTCTCTTTTCTGACTACCTTCCGCAGTCAAAGAAAGTGTGTGCGTCGTCCATTGTATTTTCGCCGTAAATACAGCTTCCATCTTCCATATCTTTCAGATGACCATCTCGCCTGCCAGGAGGCTATGGTTTGCCGTTTGAATTCACCGCTCTGTCGGAGTTGCCATATTTTCTTGCGTTCTTGTGCAAGTAAGTCCACCGGTATGACTGCTGCTATCACGACTACTGCAGCTCCAGATACTGTGCGATACGTCGACGGTTTCCGCAAGGCTGCTCTTCTCTGCACGGATAACATCGGCTTTCGCCTTACTGCCGCCTGTAGAGTATCCGCCCATAGTTCGCTACTATAGAGTAGTGAGTGTAGCGTTCGTCGTTTCCATAAGGAGTCAACGTTTGCCATCTTTCTGCTAGTATGTCTTAAGCAAGAGCATACATTAATGATCTCTTTATTCTTTTCCCTCATTCGTAATAGCTGGTCAGCAGCTATAAGAGGAAGGGAATATAATATAGAGATGTGACTTTATTCATATAATACTATACATTAGCATCTTATTTGAATTTACATGGCGCCTTATGTTAATAAAATCACTAACCATACAACACATAGACTGGACAACTGGAACAAGTTAATGTGCACGCTTATTTTTTGACATTAGACCCCATCAACTTCGTATTTGCTCGGGTTTTTACTTTTAGGGTCGGGAGAGAAAAATTGCTGATGGCAAAATCATTCCGCTTCGAGCGCTCGACGGTGACGGTCGATATTCCAAAAATGCCTGACATGTGCCGCTCTTTCCCTTGCTTTCTTTCTCTCTCTGCCTTATGCTTTTTACTCTCTGCTTTCTTCTCACAAAAATATACATATGTATGCTGGCACAAACAGCAAGCAGCTCACAAAAATTGAAATTTCTTCTCGACTCGACTTTATGATTATTTGTGGAAAGGGTATGAAAGTGTTGATGTGCATAACGAATATTATTTCCCGATGACCATACACACACACATTTACACTTCCTCGCTATATGTGTAAGGATTTATGTGCTTGTGTGCGATAGATATTCTTGCTGCCTGTAGCCAGTGTTGCCAAATCAGCTTTTTTCCCGTCAAATCTGGCTTTTTTGAAAACCCAATTGCGGGAAAATTCCAAAACAGCGGGAAGCGGGAATTCTGGCTTTTTAAAAAAATATTTTTCTTTTTTTCCGCTTTTTTTATACTTAGCAATTTAACATATTTTAGAGAATTTATGTACAATGAAGTGTTGTTTATTGTAGTAGAATTAAAACCAAATAGTTCAGTATAAACAAAATTACCAGGATGTGTAACTTAACAGCTAAAAATTCAAATGCTGGCTGCGAAGAATTAAATGATAAGACAAGATAGATTGTATATTGCAGTGATTGCAAATATAGTATAGCTGCTAGTTAATCACATAACCAATTTGTGCTAGAAATATTTAAGTAATAGATTTGAGAGTTCTGTGAAGTTTCAGAAAACAGAATGTTCAATCATTATTAGAAACGTTTTTTGTATAACCTTGCTTTCGATATTGGCGAAGCTAAATATACCATTCTGATTGACGAATCAACGTATATACATTATTTTTTTTTTTTTTTTGTTCACAATTTCCTCCCAGCATCACGCTGGCAGTTTCTTTATTTGAATTTAACTGGTAGCATTTCGCAACATTTTTAAATTTAAATCGCCGCAACATTGGCCTTAAAGTATTTGGCGCCATCAACAATCTGGCAACTCTGTTATTTTGAAGTGGCAGCCAGTATCGATAAGTGTTCATGCGATATGTGTATCGATACTTGATCGATACGTGAGAACGCATGTTCACTAGTTGAATACTGGCCATCTCTAAGTTTCAATAAGAATTAAAAATAAAAAAGTAAAAATAAAGCAACAAACAAGTACATAATAAATGAATTACAACTTAATTGCTAGCCCTATCATAATAATATCTGCTTCTTTTTTTCTATTTTCAGTCGCTGGACACAGGATGGGGCATCATCCAAAACTGGTGCACATGTAAGAGTGTATGCCAGCACGTGAGTAGACTATGCATCATGTTGCCTACTTCCTTTCCTGATTTCCTCTTGATCTGTTTCAGCATCTTTGGCGAGCCGCGCTCCATGCCGCAGCTCTTTTGCGCGTCCTGTGCGCTGGGATCACAGTAGAGATGGAGCCACGGATGCACACTGGAAGCCGTAGTCCGGCCTGCTCTGCCAATGTGGATCCAGTATGGTGACTCCAGTTATGGACGAGCGCGCACGCGTGAGGCCGCAGCTTGGAAGGCCGTGCATGCGCGCTAGTGTATGTTCGCGTACCTCTGAGTGTTGACAATGCTGCCGCCGTCGTCATCTCTTCAGGTGGTCGCGGGCAATGGTGGCCCCAGAGGCCCGTAGGGCGCACGCTCCGTGGCCAGGGAGTGCGCCTTGTAACGAAGCGTGCCGGTCGAGCGCGGAGCGCCAATGGGTGGCAGTGCTCACATGGCGTAGTGATAAGCGGCACTGGCACGCTCGCCAGGCCCGCTATCAGCGTCCAGAGCACAGCCAGCGCAGCTGGTGATGTGTCTTCGCGTTGGTATCGCCTTCGCCGGCTGGGCGCATCGGCAAGCAGGTACGTAGGAGTAGATTGTTGCAGCACAGCACTATCATCCATTGCTCTTACAAGGCTAATTCTTATGTTTTTCAGTCCTTCGACGAGAATGGCCTCCTGGATGGCGTCGGCATCTGTCTGAGCTGCTGGCGTCTGCATCATCTGTGTAGGCAGTGTGGCCGTAGTAGCTGCCGCTGCTGAGGTGGACGCAGCAGCGGAGCTGATTGGAGCTGGCGCTGGTGGAGCTGAAGCGGTTGTTTTAAGCGCAAGCGGGTGGTCGTCGTGCACTTCATCATAATCAGGTACGATTATTTGTTTTATTGTGAGTGGCTGTCGTTGTACTAGTGACACAGCCCTAGCCCTTGTGATGATTCCGTCTCTGTATTCTTTCCTATATATATTTATAAGGGTTTCACAGAGACGGCTAGGTGGTGGGCCCGTCAGCCTCTCGTGCTCACGCCGCCTGTCCGCCTCAGCTTGCCTCGCAGCCTCCTGTCTTTCCACATCTTCAGCTTCCATCCGCAGCAGAGTAGGTAGAGTGTCTTGGCCGTTTGTCCGTCTGCTATTGTTATGCGTAGTCAGCACGCCTGCCGCCTGCAGTGGCCTCATATGTTGCTGCAGCTGCATCGTGTATCTGGGCCTTGATAGTCGAGTTGGCACGTAAGGATTTTCAATAATCTTGCGCGCTTCGGTGTTGCCATGGTTGGCCAGAGAGTTGGCGAAGCGGCAGCTGGCTTGATCGAACACTTCTTCGACTGTTTTTATGTTGTATTTAGTCCTTATCGTGATGTTCGGTGTAAGCCAGGATGTTGTCAGCGCCTTTCTGCTAATCTTATTTTGCAGCCTTTGGATGCGCTTGACCTGCGAGTCAGTTGTTAGTGACCCCCATACGGGAAGCGCATATTGCCAGATGGGCATGATTAGCTGCTTGATTAGAAGAGCCTTGCAGCTTCTTGCAAGTCGACTATTGGGTCCTAGGAGCCACTCAAGCTTTGCAGCTCTCGCTAGAAGTTTTCGCCTCAATAGGCCAACGTGCTGGTTCATGTTGAGCTTACGATCCAGTACAACGCCCAGGTATGGATGTGATGTTTTATTGGCGATCATCTTGCCAAATACTTTTGGTGCCCAGCGCGCATCATTGGGGTTGAGATTTTTCAGCGTGAATAGGACATGTCCTGTCTTGTTCGCGTTTATATTTATGGCCCATTTTTTTGCCCACTCCTCTAGCTGTTGTAGGTAGTAGCTGTTGGCGTTTACTGCAGCCACAGGCAGTTCAGCTGAACACATTATTACCGTGTCGTCGGCAAATGTAGATAGTAACATTTTATTCTGTGTTCGCTGGAAGCTGTACTCAGGGCGGTGGTGCGGTAGGGGCATATCTGAGGTGAAGATAGTGTAAAGTATAGGTCCCAGTACGCTACCTTGAGGTACGCCAGCAGACACTTTGCCTTTTCTGGACATGGTGCCATTGCAGTTTACAGCGAAAGATCTTCCATCCATATAGCTTTCCAGAATGTTGTAGAGGGGCAGTGGCAGTAGTTTGCTCAGTTTAAAAAGTAATCCTTCGTGCCACACTCTGTCGAAGGCCTCAGAGATGTCGATGAAGACGCCAGAGCAATATTTCTTGCTCTCGTAGGCTCGCAGAATGAACTGAGTCACTCTCGCTAGTTGTTGCTCAGTACCGTGTTCGCGCCTGAAGCCGAACTGATGAGATGGCACAGCCTTGGCAAAATCCTCAACAGCAAAGAGTCTGACAAGCAACAATTTCTCAAACATTTTTGCTAATCCAGAGATTAAGCTGATTGGGCGGTATGATTTGAGTTCAGCGTAGTTTTTGCCTGTTTTTTGTATCATAACGATTACTGCATGTTTCCATTGACTGGGGAAGTGGCCAAGCCGAAGCATTGAGTTGTAAATTAGTACTAGATACAGTAAGGCTTTTTGAGGTAGATTTTTTATTAGTCTGTTGTCAATTCCATCTTCACCAGGCGCCTTGGATGATTCTAGAGATGCAATAAGTATTTTAAGCTCGCCGATTGTAACTGGCCGTATGTGGTGCAGCTGTTGTGGTTGAAACTGTTGCTGTTGTTGCTGTTTATGACGCCTCCACTCGTCCATTACTGCTGTGCGTTGCTCAGGTGTGTTCGAGAAGAGTGGCGAGAATCTGTCTTCGAGGTGGGTGGCAAACGCCTCAGCCTTCTCGTCTATTGTTTTTGTCCATCTTTCTAGTCCAGTGATATTGTTTGTTGTCTTCACCGGTAAGTTTGGCTGTGGTTGTCTCTTTATTTGATTTGTAGTTTTCCATAGTTTCTTCATGCTGTATTGGTCTGTTGGGTCGATGTCTTCTAACAGCTTGTTTATGTTTTCATTTTTTAGAGCTTGCAGGGCCTTCTTCAGTCTGTTTTGTGCTACCTTGTACTGCTTTCTGGCTTCCGGTGTGCGTGTGGCTATGAGTATCCTTTTGCACTGTTTCTTTTGCTCAAGCAGTGCCCTAGTCTGCTCATCCAGTGACTGGTAAGTGCGGCCATGCCTCCATTGACTGCGTGGTCCATTATTATTGTTTCTGTTTGTATTGCTGTTGCCAAAGCTAATCTTTGCTGCTTCTTGCAGGTTACGGAGAAAAATCATAATGGCGTCGTCTATGTCATCACTTGAAGAGATCTCTGTGTTCAGATGGATCAGCCGATCGAGCGCCTCCCGAAAGCGTCCAATGTTTGCTCTTGGTGGCAACAGGCGGCGAGTGCTGGCAGATGGATTTGCAAATCGGCGACTTCTTCCAGGAAACAGGTCCACTCTTATTGGCAGATGATCGGAGTCAAGGTCCGTTGTGGAGTGTATGGATAGCCGGCTGTCGTGCATTCTGCCATAGACTGCAAAATCTATGGCAGAAGGTTGTCGTCTTTGGCCATAGGGAAAGTGCGTGGCCCCACCAGTGGCCAAGATGTCGTAGCGCCTGTGAGAGTGGACTGCTTTGAGGAGCGCTTTGCCCCGTTTGCATGCACGCGGGTTGCCCCACCAGGAGTGTTTGGCATTCCAGTCGCCGCAAAGGATATAGCTGGCTGGTGTGGCAGAGACTGAAAGGTTGTCAAAATGTTTGAGAAGCTGCATAAAATGAAGGTGGGTCCAATTGTAGACTGGAGGGCAGTATATTGGCGCAATAATAATAGTATCGTCCGTCGTTTCGTTTTCAGGTAGAAGTGCTATGGGGATGCTCTGCAAGAACTCTTCATTTATTGGCTGGAGAGCAGTATGCTTGATGTTGTCACGGACTAGGATGGCGACTCCACCTTTTTTATGTGTTCTGGGATTCGTGGCTATGTACGTGAGGTATCCAGGGACATTTAAGATGCTAGTGTTAGGTGATATTCGTGTTTCGATTAGCATCATGATCTGGATATTCTCATTCCTCATGTAGAGCTCAATCTCATTCATCTTATTGGTCACGCCACAGGCATTCCAGAAGGCAATTTTAAATGGGTTGCCATTCTGGGTGCCGTTGTGGATGTGGGCGTTGGTTCTGTGGCGATTGTCTATGTGCGACGAATTGGCTTGTGAGTGCATTTGTGTTTGTGGCTGTCTATTCATTATCCATATTTTCATTGGCTGTATTTGTTTCCAGGTCGATGTGTTGCTGCTGCTGTTGGCGTTGCTGCTGCTGGAGTTGATTGACGCTGCTTGGGATTAGCTGCAGGATGATATTTAACATGCTGTCAACTTTCGCCTCCATACGTCTGTACATAGTCACGTTAGTTTCCAGTGCCTGTAATAAAGCGTTGAGTGTGGCAGTTGCTGGCTGTGTTATTACTTGTTGGGAGTCACGTTGATTTTCAGAGGAACTGTTTTTACGTAAGTTCTGTTGGAACCTCGCCAGATGTCTCTCTGCAGGATTTGGCGTGCCATATTGCTTGGCCTTGTTGGCTGCCGTGGATGTTGCTGGTGTAGGTATTGGTGATGTAGTTTTAGTTGCAGATGCTGCTACTGTTGTCTTCGGCCTCTTAAGTGTCGTCTTGAGTGTTTTTGTTTTTGCTGTTATTAATGCTTGTGTTGTTTTATGCCTCTTTAGCGTCGTATAGTTGGCCTGAGCAAGGCTCCGTGGTTTTGTTAACGCTTGTTTGGGCATATCGGCTGTAGTTTCTGTTGTGTTTAGTGGCTGCTGTTGCTGGTGGTGTATGTCGTTGCTGGTGCGGGCAGTGGCTTCAGTGCCGCGCACCACGTTGCTATATGTTAGCTTTCTTTTGGCTGCCGTAGCTGGCGTCGTCTCTGTTTTGGCCTGTTTCGTTTGATGTTGTTTAGCTTGTTGAGGCTGTTGTTGCTGTCGGATTTGCCGCTGCTGATGATGCTGTCGTTGTTGTTGTTGTTGTTGCTGATGTTGTTGCTGTTGCTGGTGCTGATACTGTTGTTGGTGCTGATGCTGTTGTTGGTGCTGATGCTGTTGCTGTCTTCGCAGTTCGGGGATGGCTTTCATTGACGTCAGCTTACTTCTAGCTGCTTTGTATGCTGGGCATCCCTTATAGCAGCTCACATGAGCACCTCCACAGTTTATGCACTTTGCAAGTGCAGCTCTTGTTTTGGTGCACTCAGTGGATGCATGTTCGCCTGCACATTTCATGCATCTGAAGGGGCGCCGGCAGTAATTTTTCGTATGCCCGAACGCCTGGCACCTGTGACATTGCGCTGGGTCGATTGGCTTTGCCTGCCTCTCGACATGAACTGCTTGATGATCTACTTCTTTTAGATTTAAGATGTTTTTATGGCTGCCGTCGTCCATGGGCTGCAGTTCCAACTCGAAACGGTTGAGTGGCCGTCCAGTGAAGCGATGTTTTACACAGCATATATGTCTTACTGTGTATCCCATTTCGCTTAGCTTACTTTTGATCCACTCACAAGGAGTGGTGTGATGTATGTTTATGATGACCACTCGGAATCCCTTTTGGCTACTCAGTTGATGGGTGTGCAGAAAGGTACCGTCTTCGTTAAGGGAAGCCAGGGCGGCGTTGAACGATGCTATATCTGCACACTGGATACGTAGTCCATTGTTTGAGATAACCTTAGTGGTATATTTGATGTCTACGGGGTTGTTTCGGAGCTTTTCTAGGAGTATCATGATATCAGGCACCATTGGCAAGAAGAGAGGGGTGCGTCCACCTCAGCAGCGGCAGCTACTACGGCCACACTGCCTACACAGATGATGCAGACGCCAGCAGCTCAGACAGATGCCGACGCCATCCAGGAGGCCATTCTCGTCGAAGGACTGAAAAACATAAGAATTAGCCTTGTAAGAGCAATGGATGATAGTGCTGTGCTGCAACAATCTACTCCTACGTACCTGCTTGCCGATGCGCCCAGCCGGCGAAGGCGATACCAACGCGAAGACACATCACCAGCTGCGCTGGCTGTGCTCTGGACGCTGATAGCGGGCCTGGCGAGCGTGCCAGTGCCGCTTATCACTACGCCATGTGAGCACTGCCACCCATTGGCGCTCCGCGCTCGACCGGCACGCTTCGTTACAAGGCGCACTCCCTGGCCACGGAGCGTGCGCCCTACGGGCCTCTGGGGCCACCATTGCCCGCGACCACCTGAAGAGATGACGACGGCGGCAGCATTGTCAACACTCAGAGGTACGCGAACATACACTAGCGCGCATGCACGGCCTTCCAAGCTGCGGCCTCACGCGTGCGCGCTCGTCCATAACTGGAGTCACCATACTGGATCCACATTGGCAGAGCAGGCCGGACTACGGCTTCCAGTGTGCATCCGTGGCTCCATCTCTACTGTGATCCCAGTGCACAGGACGCGCAAAAGAGCTGCGGCATGGAGCGCGGCTCGCCAAAGATGCTGAAACAGATCAAGAGGAAATCAGGAAAGGAAGTAGGCAACATGATGCATAGTCTACTCACGTGCTGGCATACACTCTTACATGTGCACCAGTTTTGGCTATTTCAGTGCCCGTCCTCAGCCATCTCGGATGATGCCCCATCCTGTGTCCAGCGACTGAAAATAGAAAAAAAAGAAGCAGATTTATTATGATAGGGCTAGCAATTAAGTTGTAATTCATTTATTATGTACTTGTTTGTTGCTTTATTTTTACTTTTTTATTTTTCATTCTTATTGAAACTTAGAGATGGCCAGTATTCAACTAGTGAACATGCGTTCTCACGTATCGATCAAGTATCGATACACATATCGCATGAACACTTATCGATACTGGCTGCCACTTCAAAATAACAGAGTTGCCAGATTGTTGATGGCGCCAAATACTTTAAGGCCAATGTTGCGGCGATTTAAATTTAAAAATGTTGCGAAATGCTACCAGTTAAATTCAAATAAAGAAACTGCCAGCGTGATGCTGGGAGGAAATTGTGAACAAAAAAAAAAAAAAAACCTTATTCATCCAACCTTCACAATCGCCAACTTCTTTGGAGACGAATCTGCAAAACAATTAATATTTATCAACCAGCCAATTAACGCATACTTGTGTACTACTTATCCTGGACCTCTACACTCATCCTGGACCTCAACACTCATCCTGGAAATATATGGAAGCACCAACAACATTTATGCTCCAGCAATGACACACCTGCACCACATACTATACAAATTCAGATGTCAATTAACACATGCGTTCTACACAGGCACCTCTGCACAATATACTTCGTTCATCATAACAGCCAATAAACACACATTGTGTATCACCTACTTGCCATCAACAACATCAGCTTACACTCTACGTATCCTATTGGAATGTGCTGCCATCTAAATTGCCTCTATACCTGGTGTTTTTGCCCTACGATATCACCTGAAAACGGAAACAACTGTCATACATTATATCTTCACCAAGAACTCATAAGCTACTTACCTGGATCCAATATCGGAGGCGGCTTACGGTCCGTTTCCGAGCTACTCTGGAAGGCCACCAACCAGCCACTGTATTCACAACCTGCTGCTAAGTTTTCTGCTGCTCCTGGATAGATGCACCTAAACACTTACCTGTCACTCAAGCCTGCCTTTGCCTGAGTCACTCAGCTTCTCTGGATATACTACCAAGCCGGAATCAAAACTCCCAATAAGAACTCACCTTCACATCCTTGTCACACATGATGCACATCAGACACCACACCAACCTGAAAATATTTATAATAATATATAAATCACTCACAATTTTTCTTTGCCATTCACACAAAATCAATCATAACATAACTGCTAACAGACTCATTTGAGTACTTAACATTTTCACTCAATTCCATATCACTCAACTCTTGTCAATCAACATTCAAATATCATGTAACTAATTATTAAGATCACACATCATCATTATATATATTCTTACGTAGTTTTAAGTCTCCACTCATATTTACATATGTTGCTTCCCAGTAATGAGTTAAATAAAATTAGGCGAGCGACAGACTATTTAGTCGACAGCGAACCCCCATAGTGCCCAGTGCTGCACACAATTAAAAAAAAAAAACACAATTAAAAAAAAAAAAAAAAACAATTAAAAAACAATCAAAAAAAAACACAATTAAAAACAATTAAAAAAATTAAAAAAAAAAAAAAAAAAAAAAAAATCAAATCTATCCTCGTGCGTATATGTTCAGTGTCGTTTTGCAGCGTGCAAAATATATGTGAACTTGACGCGCGTGTAATCTTCTACACGGCCAGAACTATGTGCTGTGCACGTGTACTATAATGTACCTGTGTATCAGACTATATGTTAATTGTTATGCCAAAAAAACGTAAAAGACTAAATAAAAACTCATCCTACTACTGGTCAGACGGTGATTCTGTGATTGCCAGTGTGATATCTCAAGAAAACTGTACTGATTCTGCACAACATAAAGCCAAGCCTACAAACAAAATGGCCTCCAAAACCTTTGAAAAAAGCAACAAAAGCGACCAACAAACCTGTGAATCGTCCAGTGATGGAAATTTCTCGATTTCACAAATAGATGACTCCCCCCCAGTCTCAGCCTGGAGCCATTCTTCACTATCCGGTTCATCCAGTATCTCGTGCTCAGGGGCTGTCGACATCCATCCTGCAAGCAGCAATCTCCAAATTCAAGCCAATACACCTCTACAGTCGCAAACTCCCAAGAAACTCCAGCACAATCAATCAGTAAAGCCGACAGCTAAAGATAAAAGTCCTATAATCATACAAAGCATCCAGCATCTGGCGCCATTTTCCCCGCCAAAAACTTTACATAACCTACAACAAGTTCATCTCTTCCCGCCAAATCATCAGTCAAACAACATGGCGCCACAAACTCCAACAACTAAAGCGCAAAATGCACATGTTTTGGCGCCAATTCTCCTGCCAGAATCGATAGCAAAGCAACAACAAGAACACACTTTCGCGACAACCTCTATACATAATACCAAACCAAACCAACATCTAATAAATTCTCCGCAAACTACAATGCTAAGTGACATCAATACCAATGCTAACTCAAATATGGCGTTAAATTCGCCTCTACACTCCTCACCAAATAAAACTTCAACCATTATCTCAACTTTTCTCCACTCTCCAGCCAACGATATCACTCATCAACAACAGCCAGACATAATGCGCCCTGCCACGCCACTCACCTCTCCACAAAAAGGATTAAATCACATTCCCAGGAATAAATTTACAACAGCACCCAAACTGGTGTGCAATAGTCTCAAACGCAAAATTGTAATGCCCTTGCAGCAACATAACCCCAAACGCTCTGTATACTCCCTTAGCAGCAAGCCAATAAAGAACACAAAACATACAAATATCAATCCCGTCGTAAAACTCTACGACCTCTCTAAAACCAAGAAAAAAGTATCAAATACAGCAGCTAACAAACTTCCCGCTCCTTTTGAAATTATGGACGTTGATCCTCAAGCCCCTAGCGATCCAAACCCCAAAATCATCCACGACATACCCGCCTCTCTGGACACTGGATTAAAACAGCCTCTAAATTATCTTCAAGACAACAACACTGCACAACAAACCTACGCGGCAATAAGCACAAAAATACCATCCCTAATCTTGCCGAATGTGACCGAAATTCAGCCTCTGCTTGATGTCATTAATAACTCGCCAGGTATTGGTAAATTCTCCACTAAATCTGCCAAAGGTACCGGAGTTAGAATCCAATGTGAAGATATGCCTACATACAATGTAATAATGACGCTTCTTAAGGACAACGAAATCTACATGTATACCCATCAACCACGCAAAGACCGCGGTTACAGAATAATCATGCGACACCTACACTTTTCTACACCATGCGACTGGCTCCGTGAACAGCTAAAACAATTAGGGTATGTTCCGCGCTATGTCAACGTAATGAAGCACAGATACAGCGGCAAACCTATCAACATATTTGAAATTGAACTTGAACCAAGACTGGATGGCGAACACGAGAAAATACTTACTCTGACGAATCTGGGAAACCAACACATCGCAGTAGAAAGGCAACTGAGACGCATTGATCCTGTCCAGTGTCACCGTTGCCAGGCTTTTGGTCACAGTAAAAACTACTGTCGCAGACCATTTGCCTGCCTTAAATGTGCAGGTGCACACGCCTCTACAACATGTACAAAAACTAAAGACATAGATCCCAAATGTGCAAACTGCGGGGGACTACACATCGCTAGTTACAAAGGTTGCCCAGCATACAAAAATGCTCGAAACAATCTTTTAGCCCACCGTTTAACTGTCAACACTCCTCACCATCTAAACACCGCTCAGCACACAGCCTTTCAAACTATCTCCCGGAACAGATTTCCTCTTCAACAACTTCAGCACGAGCACCACTCACATCCTCAGGAGCAGCCTCGCCAAACATACATCGCATCCACTGGACCTAGGGCCTCCCGCTCACTGAACAAAAACCAACTTCAAGAAACAAGTCCAAGTCTGCCTCCAACTTCAGAGCGGCGCCACTTCAATGAACAACTACATCAACTACCTGAACAACATATAAACACTACTAATAATCCCACTCTTTCTTACAGCCAGGTCGTTCACAACAAAGGCATGGCTGAAAGAGTACGCAATCCTTTTGCAAACCATACAGACGCGACTAAGCGGCAACCACGACGTGATCACCAATATGGCTCACATGCTATCAAACAGCACAAACCTCAGGAAAATCACCGTACACATCTACAGACGCATACTTCAAACAACGCTGAACCTACATCATCACGCAACCCTGCTGAACAACACCTAAAGAGATTTCAAAATAAACTACTACGAGAACAAAATCAACCGCACTCCGATAAACAAAATCAAACTCAGCCCAACGTGCAGCAACAAAACCAACCAGATCGTCCCCTCATCCTGGCACTTGAAGCCAATCTACAAACTGCAAATGAGATGAGCACTAAGATTGATAACCTATTAAATATACTGTATACACTCTTTCATCCAAACTCCACCTATACACAATCCCATTCAAACACACAACCCTCAAACCACAAACTAAATCCACAAATCACACCTCAAACTGCAAACTCTCCAGCTCCAAATAGCAATCACCAAACGTCTGATGCTAACTACTTACATACCGCCAATGACCTGACTCATGAATAATACACATCACTACAACACACCACTCACTACTCCAAATACCGGCACCATTCACTACTGCGACTCATTTAAAATCGCATACTGGAATGCTGCCGGTATTGCAAATAAAACTCTTGAGCTCGAAACATTTATGCGGAGGCACCGAATTGATATTATGATGGTCATTGAGACCAAGACAACTATAAAATCGCGTCACACAGCAACTTCCACATCAAATCTCAACAGCCCATGCATTAAACAATACTACACGTACGCCGCATCACATCCACTTAACAGCAGAAGTGGCGGAGTCGCTATACTAGTAAAGCATGGTGTCAAGCACACAGTACTCCAGCCAATCAAAATCGCCTCCATACAATCTGCCCCTATTGCCCTCAAATTCAACAATAGCAACAACAGAGTTTGCACCATTGTCATTGCTCCAATCTACTGCCCACCGCAATACACCTGGCAAACAGCTCATTTTAAAAAGCTTTTCAACTACTTTGACTCAGTTATCAAAGACTCCAGCTTCATCTTGTGTGGGGACTGGAACGCAAAACACTCTTGGTGGGGCAACACGCGCTCCTGTCAACGTGGAAGAGCACTTATGGAGTGTATTCACAAACACAAACGCTATAACATCCTAGCCACTGGAGGAGCTACACATTTCCCCTACGATAAAAGAAAGATGCCATCAGCGCTCGACTTTGCTGTATACGGCGGTCTGCCACATCACTCATTACAAACACACTCGACTATCGACTTGGACTCCGACCACCTACCAATCCACATTGACCTCAAGGCCAATGGATACCTTATTAATGAAACTACGGACTCTTCACGTCGTCTTCTCTCTAAGAAGTCCAATCTAAAAAAGTTCCATGAACACCTAAATCAGAGTATTCTACTTAATACAGAAATTAAATCAGGCCTCGACATCGAAGACAGTATCGACATACTCATAAGAAACATATATAACGCAGTTAAAGTAGCTACTCCCCCATCCAGCACACGCAATCGTTCACTCTTCTACAACAACGCTGGTCGTTATGAACTAAGCAGTAACGTCAAAAACCTCATTCGGACTAAACGTAAACACAAACTTGAACTAATAAACCATAATAACAAATACACAAAACAACAATATAAGCAAACGCAAAACCAACTGAAAAAGGCGCTACGTAAATCCAACTCGGACTACATAAACAAATTATTCAATACCATCGACTCAACCGACCGATACAAAATGCAAAAGCTGTGGAACATCACGAAAAACTTCAAAAGACAACCTGAACCCAACTGGCCTCTCAAGATCAACGTCACGAACTACCAAGGAAATACTAACAACAACTGGACAAAAAGCAGCAGTGAAAAGGCCGAACTGTTTGCAACCCATCTTGAACAACGCTTCACGCCCATACTCACCAACTCAGATGAATTCCGCTCAAACATAACAAATGAACTAGCTCAGCAAATAAACAACCTATCACTAAACCCCAGCAACTCTGAAAATCCTTACTCCTGGCCATTTCCCCCTGTAACAGTCAGCGAAACTATGACTGAAATAGACTCACTTACGACTCGAAAGTCACCTGGCCCAGACAACGTGGACAACCACCTAATTAAAGCGCTACCACAAAAAGCAGTTACATACCTGGTACTTATCTTCAACAGTATCTTTAGATTTGGTCACTTCCCCAAACAATGGAAAACAGCTACAATAACTATGATATTAAAACCAGGTAAATGCACGAATGAAGTCACATCATACCGGCCAATCAGCCTTCTGGCAGGCTTCTCCAAAATCTTCGAGAAACTCCTTATGTACAGACTATTCGAATTCAAAGACTTCGCCGACGCCATACCTACACACCAATTCGGATTCAGAAAGGAGCACGGCACGGAACAGCAACTCAGACGCGTAACTCAATTCATACTAAATGCATATGAGAATCGCAACTTCTGTTCCGCCGTGTTCATCGACATAAGCGAAGCTTTCGACAGGGTTTGGCACACTGGCCTCTTATGGAAACTAATCAAACTCCTACCAATAAGGCTATACAACGTCCTACAAAGTTATCTCCTTCAACGCACATTCACCGTGCGGTGTAATGATGGCACTATATCCCGTCTAGGTAAAATCAACGCTGGAGTCCCTCAAGGCAGCGTGCTTGGGCCAATCCTATACACAATATTCTCCTCTGACATGCCGCTTCCCTTAGTGGACCACTACTTCACCTCATCCCCGCCCACACGACCACAGATCTCCGCGGATTCACTCCTATCTACTTACGCAGACGACACCATAATCCTGAGCGCTGCCTTAACACCAAATGCAGCCATTAACTTAAATCAAAGATACCTTGACAAATTCACTAAATGGGCAAGCCATTGGTGCATAAATGTCAATTCCAATAAGACAGCACACGTCATGTACACTACTCGCAAACCAGACGAAACTCATATAACAAATTCACCAATGCTCAACAGTCAACACATCACAAGTAAGCCATGCCACCAATATCTTGGATTCCATATGGACCGTAAACTACTCTGCACTGTCCACATCACACAACTATGCAACAAACTTCGATCTACCTTCAAAAAGCTTGAATGGCTGCTGGGAAGAAACAGTAAGCTGTCTAAAAACTGCAAGGTTATCATATTCAAACAGATGTTAGTACCTGTATGGCAATATGCTCTACCAATATATGGGTCACTAGCATCGAACACACAACTTCGCCGCGTAGAAGTGCTTCATAACACCATGCTGCGAAAAATACTAAAAGCCACTAGATACACCAGAAATCAGTCACTACGAGACTTATACAACATCAAATCATTTGATGAAACCTTCCAACTTGCTAGCAAAAGATTCGCCACATCCCTACTAAACCATCCCAATATAGAAGCACGCAAACTAATTCACAACCCGTTTGTACCAAATCGCCTGAAAAAACCCAGGTACTTAAAACAAATCCAAGAATACTTTACTCCACCACAAACCCATACACAGCAACAACCAACCCAACACAACCAAGATTACCAATTGCCAACTCTTCTGAGACTCCAGATGGAAGAAGAAGAAGCCAATCGACGTAAAGCTAACCCGACTGTTAAGAAACACACACTTTACCAGCCACAAGAAAGGTTTAATGAATCACTCATTAACGGATATAGACGCTGGTACAGAGACGGCTTCATCTCATTAGAATCACTACTGGAAGCTATCAAACACCAACCTATCACAATACAACGCTTAATACTACCAGAGATCCCACAAGCTCCACAGGCTACTCAACCACAGCAAACGCCAGCTCCACCTGATGACGAACAGCAGCTAATTATCCGTCTACAGGAACTTCAGCTCAATATTGAGAGAGAGATGGATGACGTAATAGAAGCTGAACAGAGACTATTTCCTCCACAATAACAAGAAGACTCTACTCAATGTACCTAGAAATATAAATTCCATTAGCCAAAACATACGCTACAAGTTCTCAATTCAAACCACTAAAACAACAAAGTCAACAATTAAATTACTATACCTCACCACGACTACATAATCATCCAATCAGCCCGCCCAGCAATACGTCTCAACCTTCACTAAACAATTTAAATCAACTCAACTTTACAAACACTCACCCAATATACAAGTTGCAACCATTTTTACTATACCATCCAAATGTTATCTATCAGCCTGCACTCAACATGTTAACCGGTCTGATACGACGACGCCGTTTCGGGCAGACATACCAAAACAACAAAAAAAAAAAAAAATTTTCCAATATAAAATTTCAAACAGTCCGACCAATCAACACAACTCAACCCCTACAAACCTTAAGAAACAATAACATGACGCCACTAATTTCGCACATTCAACGGAAAGCATATGCAAATCAACAAAAAGAAATTTGTGCCAATCTGCACAACGCTAACTCTACTTGTCGAAATACAACGCCTAATACTGCCAGAGATCCCTCAAACTCCTACAGGCCACTCAACTACAGCAAGTACCAGATCATCTATGATGAACAGCAGCTAATCAGCCATACGTCGAGCGAGAGATGGATGACGCAGTTCAATCCAAACAGCAGCTATTCCTTTCACAGCAACAACAAGACGCCAATCAACATGCCTAAGAATATCAATCTTACTAACTTCATAATAATACAATATAACTCTTTAATCAGCCCACATAGCAATACAATACATAATCTCCAACTAAACAATCTACTGCATTTAACTCTACAAACATTCGCCTACATCTTGCACCTACCAGTTTTGTCACCTTATTCATCCAACCTTCACAATCGCCAACTTCTTTGGAGACGAATCTGCAAAACAATTAATATTTATCAACCAGCCAATTAACGCATACTTGTGTACTACTTATCCTGGACCTCAACACTCATCCTGGACCTCAACACTCATCCTGGAAATTGCACGTTACGGCTCAAATAGTATCTACTGGCGCACTTACTGGACTGCCAGCCTGGAACAATGATGAGACGTCTTATAAACTGCACTGTCGCTCTGGATAGATGAATCTGTAATCATGCTACATATCCTCAACTGTCACTAAACACAATACTGTGAACCATACTCACCTGGATACAATCTGCACAACGCCACTCTGTGCAGTCACTGGAATACATGCTCACTCACAAATCCAATCCGCTCCATACACATGTGTGCTCAACTGACCAATGTTACCTTGCTGTTCCTGGCATCCAAAAGGTGATACAGTCAGCCTGGAAATGACACACCTACACTATACACTAAACTGCATGCTGCCAATAAACACAATATATATTACTCACCTGCTATAGTTGATATAGCTGCTATAGTAAAAGCCAAATCACCTCTCTGCCGTCTTTTAGTCAGTCTGGCCAGCCACCATCAAATCACTACGCGCCTTTTCATCCTATATGGAAGCGCCAACAACACTTATGCTCCAGCAATGACACACCTGCACCACATATATACAAATGCAGATGTCAATTAACACATGCGTTCTACACAGGCACCTTTGCACAATATACTTCATTCATCATAACAGCCAATAAACACATATTGTGTATCACCTATTTATCATCAACAACATCAGCTGACACTCTACGTATTCTATTGGAATGTGCTGCCATCTAAATTGCCTCTATACCTGGTGTTTTGCCCTACGATATCACCTGAAAACGGAAACAACTGTCACACATTATATCCTCACCAAGAACTCATAAGCTACTTACCTGGATCCAATATCGGAGGCAACTTACGGTCCGTTTCCGAGCTACTTTGGAAGGCCACCAACCAGCCACTGTATTCGCGGTCTGGTGCTCCTGGATAGATGCACCTAAACACCTACCGTTACTCAAGCCTGCCTTTGCCTGAGTCACTCGGCTCTTCTGGATATGCTGCCAAGCCGGAATCAAAACTCCCAATAAGAACTCACCTTCACATCTTTGTCACACATGATGCACATCAGATACCACATTAACCTGCAAATAATTCAAATAATATATAAATCACTCAACATATGTTCTTTGCCACTCACAAATCAACCATAACATAATTGCTAACAGACTCATTTGAGTACTTAACATTTTCACTCAATCCCATATCACTCAACTCTTTTCAATCAACATTCAAATCTCATCACGCACTCAACATGTTAACCGGCCTGATACGACTACGCCATTTCGGGCAGGCATACCAAACACCTCCAATATAAAATTTCAAACAGTCCGGCCAATCAACATAACTCAACCTCTACAAACCTTAAGAAACAATAATATGACGCCACAAATTTCGCACATTCAACGGAAAGCATATGCAAATCAACAAAAGAAACTTTGTGCCAATCTGCACAACGCTAACTCTACCTGTTGAAAAACAACGCCTAATACTGCCAGAGATCCCTTAAACTCCTACAGGCCACTCAACTACAGCAAGTACCAGATCTACCTGATGATGAACAGCAGCTAATCAGCCAAACGTCGAGCGAGAGATGGATGACGCAGTTCAATCCAAACAGCAGCTACTCCTTTCACAGCAACAAAAAGACGCCAATCAACATGCCTAAGAATACCAATCTTACTAACTTCATAATAATACAATATAACTCTTTAATCAGCCCACATAGCATTACAATACAACTAAACAATCTACTGCATCTAACTCTATAAACATTCGCCCACATCTTGCACCTACCAGTTTTGTCATCTTATTCATCCAACCTTCACAATCGCCAACTTCCTTGGAGACGAATCTGCAAAACAATTAATATTTATCAACCAGCCAATTAACACATACTTGTGTACTACTTATCCTGGACCTCAACACTCATCCTGGAAATTGCACTTCACTGCTCAAATAGAATCTACTGGCGCACTTACTGGACTGCCAGCCTGGAACAATGATGAGACGTCTTAAACTTCACTGTCGCTCTGGATAGATGAATCTGTAATCATGCTACATATCCTCAACTGTCACCAAACACAATACTGTGAACCATACTCACCTTGGACACAATCTGCACAACGCCACTCTGTGCAGTCACTGGAATACATGCTCACTCACAAATCCAATCCGCTCCATACACATGTGTGCTCAACTGACCAATGTTACCTCGCTGTTCCTGGCATCCAAAAGGTGCTACAGTCAGCCTGGAAACGACACACCTACACTACACACTAAACTGCACGCTGCCAATAAACACAATATATATTACTTACCTGCTATACTTTATATAGCTGCTATAGTAAAAGCCAAATCACCTCTCTGCCGTCCTTTAGTCAGTCTGGCCAGCCACCATCAAATCACTACGCGCCTTCTCATCCTATATGGAAGCACCAACAACATTTATGCTCCAGCAATGACACACCTGCACCACATACTATACAAATTCAGATGTCAATTAACACATGCGTTCTACACAGGCACCTCTGCACAATATACTTCGTTCATCATAACAGCCAATAAACACACATTGTGTATCACCTACTTGCCATCAACAACATCAGCTTACACTCTACGTATCCTATTGGAATGTGCTGCCATCTAAATTGCCTCTATACCTGGTGTTTTTGCCCTACGATATCACCTGAAAACGGAAACAACTGTCATACATTATATCTTCACCAAGAACTCATAAGCTACTTACCTGGATCCAATATCGGAGGCGGCTTACGGTCCGTTTCCGAGCTACTCTGGAAGGCCACCAACCAGCCACTGTATTCACAACCTGCTGCTAAGTTTTCTGCTGCTCCTGGATAGATGCACCTAAACACTTACCTGTCACTCAAGCCTGCCTTTGCCTGAGTCACTCAGCTTCTCTGGATATACTACCAAGCCGGAATCAAAACTCCCAATAAGAACTCACCTTCACATCCTTGTCACACATGATGCACATCAGACACCACACCAACCTGAAAATATTTATAATAATATATAAATCACTCACAATTTTTCTTTGCCATTCACACAAAATCAATCATAACATAACTGCTAACAGACTCATTTGAGTACTTAACATTTTCACTCAATTCCATATCACTCAACTCTTGTCAATCAACATTCAAATATCATGTAACTAATTATTAAGATCACACATCATCATTATATATATTCTTACGTAGTTTTAAGTCTCCACTCATATTTACATATGTTGCTTCCCAGTAATGAGTTAAATAAAATTAGGCGAGCGACAGACTATTTAGTCGACAGCGAACCCCCATAGTGCCCAGTGCTGCACACAATTAAAAAAACTACAGAAAAAAAACTACAGAAAAAAACTACAGAAAAAAAACTACAGAAAAAAAAAACACTACAGAAAAAAAGCACACTACAGAAAAAAAGAAAAAAAAAAAAATTAAAAAATCAAATCTATCTTCGTGCGTATATGTTCAGTGTCGTTTTGCAGCGTGCAAAATATATGTGAACTTGACGCGCGTGTAATCTTCTACACTGCCAGAACTATGTGCTGTGCACGTGTACTTTAATGTACCTGTGCTTCAGTCTACATGTTACCTGTAATACCAAAAACGTAATGACTATATATAAATTCATTCTATGACTGGTCATACGGAGATCCTCTGATTGCCAGCGTATTTTCTCAGTAAAACTGTACTGATTCTACTCAACCCAAACGGCAAGTCTACAAACAAAATGGCCTCTAAAACCTTTGAAAGAAACAACCAAAGTGATCATCAAACTTGGGAATCGTCCAACGATGGAAACTTCTCAACCTCACAAGTAGATTACTCCCCACCAGTCTCAGCCTGGAGCCACTTCTCCTTATCAGGATCATCTAGTATCTCGTGCATGGGGGCTGTCGACAGCCATCTTGCAAGCAGCAATCTCCAATCTCAAGCTAATACATTTCTTAAGTCGCAAACTGCCGAGAAAACTCCACCATAATCAATCAACAAAGCCGCCAGCCTAAAATACAAGTCCAATAACTATAGAAAGCATCCAGTATCTAGCGCCATTTTTCCCCCGCCAAAAACTTCACATAACCAAAAACAACTGCAAGCCTTCCCGCCAACTCATCTGTCAAACAGCATGACGTCACAAAATCTACCAACTAAAGCACAAAGAGCACACGTTCTGGCGCCAATTATCCCGCCAGAACTGACAGAAATACAACAACAAGAATATCTTTTCGCGCCAATCTCTATACACAATGACAAATCAACCAACGTCAAAACAATACTCCACAAATCACTATGCTAAGTAACATCAATACTAATGTTAACGCAATTCTGGCGCCAAAAAAACACCTTCACATTCCTCACCAAACAAAACTTCAACTATAATCCCAACTTCACTGCACTCTCCAGCCAACGAAATCACTCACCAACAACAGCTGGACATAATGCGCCCTGCCACGCCACTCACCTCTCTAGAAGAAGGACCGAACATTCCCAAAAACAAGCTTCCAACTGCAATCAAACTCACATCCAATAGTCTTAAACGCAAAATTATAATTCCCTTGCAACAACATGACCCCAAATGCACTGTATTCTCCCTTAGCAGCAAGTCAATAAAGAATACAAAGCGTACAAATCCTGTTGTAAAACTTTACGATCTTACAAAAACCAAGAAAAAAGTATCAAATACAACAGCTAACAAACTCTCTGCTCCTTTTGACCTTATGGATGTTGATCCTTATGCCAGTGAAATCCCAAGCTGCAACCCCACCCATGATATTCAAGGATCAAAACCAAAACCTCCAGCACTATACCCGCCTCTCCGGACACTGGTTAAAACAGCCTCTAAACTATCTTCAAGACCAACAACACTGCACAACAAATCAAGCTGGCAACAACCACCAAAATTTCCATCCCTCTTCTTGCCGAACGTGACCGAAATTCAGCCTCTGCTTGACGTCATTAACAACTCGCCTGGTATTGGTAAATTCTCCACTAAATCCGCTAAAGGTACCGGAGTTAGAATCCAATGTGAAGATACGCCTACATACAACGCAATAATGACGCTTCTCAAGGACAATGAAATCCACATGTATACTCATCAATCACGCAAAAGACCGCGGCTACAGAATAATTATGCGACAATCTACACTTTTCCACACCATGGCGACTGGCTCCGTGAACAGCTAAAACAACTAGGGTATGCTCCGCGCTATGTCAACGTATTGAAGCATAGATACAGCGGCAAACCAACAAACATCTTCGAAATTGAGCTTGAAACCAAGCCTAGATGGCGAACACGAGAAAATACTCACTCTAAACGAATCTGGGAAACCAACTCATCGCCGTTGAAAAGCAACTGAGACGCACTGATCCTGTCCAGTGTCACCCGATGCCAGGCATTGGCCACAGTAAAAAATTACTGTCGTAGACCATTTGCCTGCCTAAAATGTGCAGGTGCACATGCCACTACAACATGTACAAAAACCAATGACACTGATCCCAAATGTGCAAACTGCGGCGGACTGCACATTACTAGCTATAAAGGTTGCTCAGCATTCAAAAAATAGCACGAATAAACTTTTAGCCAACCGACTAACTAACCACACTTCTCACCAACTAACACACCGCCCCAGTATGCAGCCACTAAAGCCACCACCTGGTACAGATCCCCTCTTCAACACCACCAGCAAGAAACGTCATCCACACCCCTCAGGTGCAGCCCCACCGTAGCCACTCTGCATCTACTGGACCTGGAGCTCCCCGCTCACTGAACAAATATCAACTTCAACTTCCAAATCGAGTTCGACAGAAACTACAGAACAACGCCAATCCAACAAACAACTATATCACTTACCTGAACAACGTATAAACACTGCTAATAATCTCATTCTTTCTTACAGCCACGTTCTTCGCAACACAGACACGGCTGAAAGATTAGGCAATCCTTATGCAAACCACACAAAAGCGATTATACGGCAGCCTCGCCGTGACTATAAACATGGCTCACACGCTATTGATCAGCATAAACTGCTAGACAATCATTGCACACCTCCACAGATATATGCTCCACACTACGTTGAATCTACATCAACACCCAAACGCAGCTGAACAACATCTGAAGAGACTTCAAGATAAACTACTACGAGATCAGAAGGAACCGCATTCTGACACACAACTCCAAACACAAGCAAACAGGCAGCAACAAAACCAACAAGACCGCCCCCTCATCCAAGCACTTGAAGCTAATCTACAAACTGCAAACGAAATGAGCAACAAGATTGATAACTTACTAAATATACTGCATATGCTTTTTCATCCAAGCTCTACCTACACAAAATTTCATCCAACAACGCAACCACCACCAATCAGCCCGCCTAGCACTTCAACATAACCCTCCACTCAACAATACAATCATTGCAACGCTACACACACCCGGCCAGTATGCTTCAGCTGGCACCTTCTGAGAATGGCACGAACACTCCGCCCTTCACGGTGCTCTCGCTACACTTGAACACGTGTTTTATTGGCAACTGCGTTACTACCTATAGATAACTAAATCTGCAATTCAAGATACGTTATTCCAGCAGACAATCAAACGTATATTTGATCAATACTTACTTTGGACCTCGCTACTTTTCCAAAGCGACATCAACACAATTGCTGCGCATGTTGCCTGCCAACTAATACACTACGTCAGTGCCCAATTAGCACTTTCCAGCTTCCACTGCCAATCTCGACCTACGACAAAGCGCTAAAAAAAAACAAGTAAGAAAACTCTAGTCGAGAGTGCTCGACTAGATAATACCCTGAACCCAATTTTAATAAAATAAAATAATAATCTGTACTGTGGTTTGGTTTTTTGTAATTATCTTGAAAATGCATCAATTTTAGTGCTGAAAATGGCAAAAAAACTTCTTTATTTTGACAAATAGTTAAATATATTGCTCTTGATTAGTACTAAAATTAATCCGTTTTCAAGATAATTACAAAAAACCAGTGTCGAACGTGACAAAAAGTTGACTTTTCTGGAGAATTACCCATATGGATAAATCAGAAAGTATACATAAGAATGTATGAGTGTAACGTTCAAAATGTACATATACATATATACATTGCATACATATACATGAATTGCCCAAAAAAAAAAAAAAAAAAAAATAATAATAGATGGCGCTTATATTAGTTGAAATTCGAAAAATGTTATATTATTAAATATCATTAAAAATAGACCCAACAAATAGACGTTCCTCGATTAACACGCATCACCTTAATTAACACAGGCACTTCATAATTGTAAAAGAAATATATCAATGCCACTCGAAGCTGTAACAGACATAGTAAATAAGTTCACTGCTAAAGCGCCATCTAGCAAGTTTAAATTCTTAGACCATGCTAGGCTAGTTTTGAATGTACATGGTGTGCATACATATAGGAAAACTCTTACCGCAGATGTCACGTGCTTTTGTTATTTGGGCAAACTTTCTGTTTATTATTTTCTGTTGACTTAACGGAATAAAATATAATTGAAACAAAAACACTTTCAGAAATGATGCTATTAAATATTTGAAATTAAAAAAAAAAAAAAACACTTATTCACAATTAGTTAAACTACCAACTGACTTTCAAAGGTATCAACACAAAAGAATAAATAGTAAAAAAAAAAGAAATTAAAAATAATAATAGGAAATTATAAAGGGCTCAGGCGAACCTAGAACCTGCGACAACCCAACATTCGTTGCATCTGCCTAGCCATCTGCACCACGGCTCTCTCTAACAGCAGAGTAGCGAAAACGAATGAAATTCGCCATATACGAAAAAAAAACTAAAGCAGTGACTGAAATACAAATACAATTCAAATACAATTCAAAGATAATTCTAACGCAATTCAAAAACAATTGTGATGCTTAGAATATGCACGCATAGCAACATAGAAAACGGCCCAAGATTTTTGTGCAGACACATACGAAAATTGATTTGCATTGCTCAACGTTGCTTGCATTTCCATTGTTGTTTTAATTGTTTTAAAATTTTTAAAATATATAATGGAATGTAATGAGAGTTTCAGCATATGATCTACATATTCTATTTGACATTTAGGTTTTTTTTTAGAAATCATAACTCTTTTACAATTAGCTTTACATGCACAAATACATATGTATGTATGTACGATTGCAGCCACACGCTGATCTGCGATTGTACACATATACATACATACATACATACATATGTATGTATGTATGTATGTGCGCCCGCAATGCGTGTTGCTTTGTCGCTGCCTTGCTTGCTGCGCCACATGGGTTTTGATGAGAAAACTTTATAAACTAATAATTCTGTTTCTAGATGGACAATCATATTGATATGTTCAGATTAAGATTATGATATTCATATCTATATGCCAAACCAAACTGTATGTCTCTAGTATTTGAAATGCATTTTTTACACATTTGGGGTGTGGGGGGCGAATTGGGGAACGAAATCCAAAAATCTGACAAAAACCGAAATTGTATTAAATTGGTATCTATATATATGCAGAAGACTTGGAGACTCTAACTCTAAAGGTGAATTAGCTAGAATTTTATAACTGGTTCCCGATAAAACAGTTATCGATAACCTTGCAAATATACAAGTTATCGAATTTCTGAAACAAACTCGTACTGCGCGTGCAATATACGGACCTAACACAAAAAGAATGAACTCTCTAGCTTTTGTATCTTCGGAAATCGACGCGTTCAAACATACGGACAGACGGACAGACGGACAGACGGACGGACGGACGGACGGACGGACAGACAGACGGACATGGCTATATCAACTTTTCTCGACACCCTGATCAAGAATATATATACTTTATGGGGTCTGCCACGCCTCCTTCTGCCTGTTACATACTTTTAACAAAACCATTATACCCTGATTTCCCATTTTCAATGGGTTCAGGGTATAAAAATAATAGATGGCGCTTATATTAGTTGAAATTCGAAAATTTTTATATTATTAAATATCATTAAAAATAGACCCAACAAATAGACGTTCTTCGATTAACAAGCATCACTTTAATTAACACATACTCTTCATAATTGTAAAAGAAATATATCAATGCCACTCGAAGCTGTAATAGCCATAATAAATAAGTTCACTGCTAAAGCGCCATCTAGCAAGTTTAAATTCTTAGACCATGCTAGGCTAGTTTTGAATGTACATGTGTGCATACATATAGGAAAACTCTTACCGCAGATGTCAGGTGCTTTTGTTATTTGGGCAAACTTGTTCTTCATTATTTTCTGTTGACTTAACGGAATAAAATATAATTGAAACAAAAACACTTTCAGAAATGATGCTATTAAATATTGAAATTAAAAAAAAAAAAACGCACTTATTCACAATTAGTTAAACTACTAACTGACTTTCAAAGGTATCAAATACAAAAGAATAAATAATAAGAAAGAAAGAAATAATAAAAAAAAATTAAAAATAAGAAATTATGAAAGGCTTAGTCGAGACTAGAACCTGCGACACCCTAACATTTGTTGCATCTGCCTAGCCATCTACACCACGGCTCACTTAAACGACGGAGTAGCGAAAACGAATGAAATTCGCCATATACGAAAAAAAAAAACTAAAGCAGTGGCTGAAAATACAAATACAATTCAAAGACAATTCTAACGCAATTCAAAAACAATTGGGATTCTTAGAATATACACGCATAGCAACATAGAAAACGGCCCAAGATTTTTTGTGTGTATATGTGCACACGCATACGAAAATTGATTTGCATTGCTCAACGTTGCTTGCATTTCCATTGTTATTTTAATTGTTTTAAAATTTTTAAAATATATAATGGAATGTAATGAGAGTTTCAGCATATGATCTACATATTCTATTTGACATTTTAGGTTTTTTTTTTTAGAAATCATAACTCTTTTACAATTAGCTTTACATGCACAAATACATATGTATGTATGTATGTATGTACGATTGCAGCCACACGCTGATCTTCGCTTGCACACATATACATACATACATACATACATACATACATACATACATACATACATACATATGTATGTATGTATTAGGGTTATTGAATATTTTTAAAATATCGTATCGATGATATTTAAGTTTTGAAAAAATATCAAAATGATATTGGTGGGGCGAATTGGGGACCGGAATCCAAAATCTGACAAAAACCGAAATTGTATTAAATTGGTATCTATATATATGCAGAAGACTTGGAGACTCTAACTCTAAAGGTGAATTAGCTAGAATTTTATAACTGGTTCCCGATAAATCAGTTATCGATACCTTGCAAATATACAAGTTATCGAATTTCTGAAACAAACTCGTACTGCGCGTGCAATATACGGACCTAACACAAAAAGAATGAACTCTCTAGCTTTTGTATCTTCGGAAATCGACGCGTTCAAACATACGGACAGACGGACAGACGGACAGACGGACAGACGGACGGACGGACGGACGGACGGACAGAACAGACGGACATGGCTATATCAACTTTTCTCGACACCCTGATCAAGAATATATATACTTTATGGGGTCTTGCCACGCCTCCTTCTGCCTGTTACATACTTTTAAACAAAACCATTATACCCTGATTTCCCATTTTCAATGGGTTCAGGGTATTAAAAAAAAAAAAAAAAAAAAACATTGTTAATTTGGACACACGAAACTGGATTAATACCACGCATCGTAATAATCACAACATTGCGAATCACACTCACAATCACACTCACTGCACAACTTCAAATAAACAACGCAAGACGGACTCTCTACGTGCTCAACTCGAGTAACTTTGCCTTACTGTTTCTGGCATCCAACAAGTGCTTCCCAATTTCAGCTCAGAACTGACAACAGCTACCATCATTAAGTCACGTAAGTGGCAACTTTCTCACAGTTGTCCTTGCACAATCACACCTACAAAATATAACAATACTGCAATAAGCAAATGAACACGAATAATGCATTACTCACCTGCCACAGCTAGCAATACGCGGCTGTAACCTCCTACCTGCTGTGCAGCTTCCAATAGTGCTCCTCACCTCAATGTGCAACGTCTACTACGACGCAGTCCTGGTCTGGCACACCAAACCACACTAATCCCGCCCAGCAACACACATAACTCAATCTTCCACAAAAAACAACAATAATCAACACTCCAATCTACCAACTTTCTGGCAATCTTCATGACGTCACTAATTGCAATCAATGGAAAAGCACTTACTACGTCACTAATTTCAACTAACTGAAAGTAACATGCAAAGCAAAAAAGTAAACCTTCGCGCCAATTCAACTACATAATGCTAAAACATCTATGTCTCCTGCCAACACAAACATTAAACAACAATAAACCACAAATAAATACAAAATACCTAATGAATTTTCCATCCTCAAACATCTATTAAAAGTCATTTATATATCAACTAAGTCTCATCTATCATGCAATATGACGTCACTAATTTCAACTAACCGAAAAGTAACACGCAATGCAAAAAAAAAAAAAAAAAATTTTCGCGCCAATACAACTATACAATGTTAAATCATCTATGTCAATACAAACATCAAACAATAATATACTTCAAAATACTTAAGGAGGAAGATTCCATCCTAACGTCCACTAATAATTATCTACATATTAATTTAGTCTCATCTGCCATGCAGTGTGACGTCACTAATTTCAATTTTCCGAAAAGCAATATGCAAAGCAACAAATTAAATCTTCGCGCCAATATAACTATATAATGACAAATTATCTTTGCATATCGTCAACTCAAACATCAAACAACAATAGTAACTCAAAATACATAACAAATTCTTTCCTCCCAACAATTATTTAATTATCTACTAAGATTCATCTGACATCCAGCATGACGTCACTAATTTCAATCAACCAACAAAAAACAAATTTCGCGCCAATCCAACCATTAAATGTTAAATTAAATATGTCCTCCGTCAACTTAAACATCAAACAACAATAATACTTCAAAATATAATTTACTAAAACTCATCTGTCACCCAGCATGACGCCACTAACTTTAAACAACGGACAAGCAACATCAAACAATAACAACTTTAATATCAAACAAGTCTCATCTGTCGCACAGTATGCAAGCGACAACATCTATATAAATCCTAACCCAAAACGCACAACATGACGTCACTAATTTCAACCAACGAAAAGCAAATCCAAATCAAACTGCACCAATCTAACTATATAATCTCAATTAAGCCAACATTTACAATGTCCTCCACTAACTCTAATATCAAAAATCCAACAATACTATAATCAACACTCAAACTCAAACACACAACAAACTCTCCACGCTTAATTACTATTAATATCTGTAAAATAACAATCAAGATTTATCTGTCAACATAACGTCACTAAGTTCAACCAACGGGAAAGCAAAACGCAAAACAATAATAAGTAACCTTGCGCCAATCCAACCTTAAATTATTAAATCAAGTCAACATCAACTGTGTTTCTCTCCAACTCCAATATCAAACAACAACAACAATACTAATATCTACACTCTAACTCAATATACAAAATCAGAAATACAAATAAATAAATAAAATAAAAATACATATGTGTGGAAGGAAAAGAGAAAGGACTCTATAACTTATTAATAGTTTAATATTAACTAAGATAAAAGTCTAATCGGCCGCCTAGCATTATAACACACACGCTGCAGCTGCACAACAAATAAAAACATCAGCCATATGGTCCAGCAACAACACTCTCTGCGCTTCTTCCAGTGTGGACCATCCTTCAGAATCTCGAGCGGCAGATGCTGCATACACATAACATGCCCTACTGGATAAATGTTGTCACTCCAGCATCGTCTGAAAACACAAAAATCAATATTAACCACAAATCTAAAATCCACTCATTTGCCACATAAACTCATACCAACATAATTCGTCAACTCACACACTACTCACTTCGCCATTCTGCACATACAGTACACTTCTACGCCCCATCACACTAGCTGTGGTGCGGCATCTACTCAGCTTACAAGACAACTGTTGCGCTCCATCCACAACACAACAAACAGCATCAGCTCTACGGAAGAATAAAGTCTGCAAAACTAGCATAATTAGCCAGCATCCAACACATACAAACTTGCATACAATTCACCCTGGACCTCACTGCCATCCTGATGAAATCAACGCAGTGCTTTTGGCATTCTTATCACCTCCATCACCTCCTGTCCTTGGCATCCAATGCTTTTCCTCAGCTTTGCCTACAAAAGTCAAAACATAAATCTACTCACTCAGTCGCCACACAAACTCAAACCAACACGCTACTTACCTCTAAGCTCTACTGCAGCCCCTGGACACAACATCTGGCCTCTGGATGAAAGCACCTTGGAAGGCCTACACGATCTTTTCCACATGCCCTCCATACCCGTTGCTGCCGCTTCTGAACAGCTGCTGTCAATCTCTACTACGGCCACTGGACAATCAATCTACAAATGCGCTAAATTAAGCTGTCACTTTCAGTTCTCCTCACTCACCTGGATACAACGTCGCTTACACCCGGCTTCCGTCTACGTATTAACCTGCAAACAAATAATTTTAATTAGTAAATATTGTAATCTTCCTTTTTGCCATCTACTCCAACCTAAATACTCAAGTGTCACCATATTTTATCTTAGTATTTTTATTTTGCTCAGTTTCACATCACTTATCTTTTGTCAACTATCATTATCATGTAATTTCAACCTAGTTCTAAGCTTCCAAAACTATTTGAATATGTTTGCTTCTAAGTAATGAAACAAAATAAGGCGAGCGACTGACTATTTAGTCGACAGCGAACCCTCATTGTGCGAACAAACTGCACACTACAGACAAAAAAACTAAAAAACAATTTAAATCAACTCAACTTTACAAACACTCACCCAATATACAAGTTGCAACCATTTTACTATACCATCCAAATGTTATCTATCAGCCTGCACTCAACATGTTAACCGGTCTGATACGACGACGCCGTTTCGGGCAGACATACCAAACACCTCCAATATAAAAATTTCAAACAGTCCGGGCCAATCAACATAACTCAACCTCTACAAACCTTAAGAAACAATAATATGACGCCACAAATTTCGCACATTCAACGGAAAGCATATGCAAATCAACAAAAGAACTTTGTGCCAATCTGCACAACGCTAACTCTACCTGTTGAAAAACAACGCCTAATACTGCCGAGATCCCTTAAACTCCTACAGGCCACTCAACTACAGCAAGTACCAGATCATCTATGATGAAACAGCAGCTAATCAGCCATACGTCGAGCGAGAGATGGATGACCAGTTCAATCCAAACAGCAGCTATTCCTTTCACAGCAACAACAAGACGCCAATCAACATGCTAAGAATATCAATCTTAATAACTTCATAATAATACAATATAACTCTTTAATCAGCCCACATAGCAATACAATACAACTAAACAATCTACTGCATCTAACTCTATAAACATTCGCCCACATCTTGCACCTACCAGTTTTGTCATCTTATTCATCCAACCTTCACAATCGCCAACTTCCTTGGAGACGAATCTGCAAAACAATTAATATTTATCAACCAGCCAATTAACACATACTTGTGTACTACTT